>LPNX011095745.1:0-122922 GCA_001517045.1 Pseudotsuga menziesii | reverse complement strand
CTTCGCTAATCTTTGTCCAACTCCACTAATCAAGTCTTAATGTACCTATTTCTCTCTCTTTAACATCCCTTCATCGACTCTCTTTCTCTTTTTATATGTGGGGGAAATCCATAATGATCCTTAGTGTTAAGATTCTCCTGAAATAGTCATTCAAGAAAACCTTTATACTACCTAACAAACCTAAACATAACCAAATGCTAAATACCGAGTGGGTTGTGCATTACATTTACTCATTGCTAACTACTTAGTGGGTCTTAATTAATGGTGGCCTCCACATTACATTAATTGGCCACCATACCTATTGTATTAATGGGAGAGTAGGCCCCTATTACACCTCCCTATTGTTAGTTGTCCTCAATACTTGTAGTGATGATGAACAACTATAAACCAGGTCCCCATGTACAAATGTTGATTGCATTGTTGAAGTAGTCTAGAGGAAACCATGATCCCATATTTCACTTCTTGATTCAAAGAATTTCGGTATGATGGTTGATAAGTAGTTTTTTGAAAGCAAGTTATGCTCAAATTCCAAGAAGCAACCATTTTTAAGGGAATTTTCCATCCTCTTGACCTCGGCCTAGTAATCGATGGTAAAAGTATGTAGACATCCTCTTGACCTCGGCCTAGTAATCGATGGTAACCCCAAATTGAGCTCCCCACTATAGTCGAAATCACAATAAACATCCAGAAATAGGAAATTCCCAAAGATATGGCCTTGCATTTCATGGGAGATAAAAGTAACACAACAACCAGGCAAGATATTTAGATATTTGGATTCTCGAGGCTGAGTTCCAGCCAGAGGCAAGGTTCCAGTCAGGGCAGAGTTCCAGCCGAGGGCAGAGTTCCAGTCGAAGCAGAGTTCCAGCGGAGCAAAGTTCCAACCGGGTCAGAGTTCCAGTGGGGCAGAGTTCCAGCCGGGTCAAAGTTCTAGTTGGAGTAGAGTTCCAACTGGGGTAGAGTTCCAAAAAATCGACAAGCATTAAAAAATGCAAAATATTTCATTTTTTCAATTAAATATAAATCTAAATGCTTTTTTTTTCTTACTCTGGTGTTTTTTTGTTTACTCTAATAGTAGTTTATCAAGATTCAAAATAAAAACAAACTAAAAGTAGAAAGAAATAGAACATGTCAAACAACAATTGAGCATCATTGCTCAAGGTAACACCCAACTAGGCTTTGCATCTAGTTGTTGCACGAAAGCATTGGGTACAACCATGGGAATGTCGTTATCTAAATCAAAATTATTTGCATTTCCAATCATGCTAAATGGCACACCAACCAACTTGAGTTGTATCTCATCAGGTCCCACATCTATTTGTGCATCATCCTTTGAATCAACATCCCACCATGTTGTTGGACCTTTTAAATACTTGGGTGTCTTCGTATGCTCAAGATGTAAGGCACTGTCCACAACTAACTTCTCCTTTCTTATAGAGGTAAGTATGTTTTTCTTGATAGAGTAGATGAAGCTATATGTGGACCAAACTAGCATTCTAGGACAAAAAATGAATAGCAAGATGTTTGAGCTTTGGATCATCATCCCCATGCATCCTCCACCAACCTATTAGGTCATTGTGCCTAGATCTATGCGATTTTCTTGAGCATCGGGTTTGTTAAAGGGGTTGCTAATAATTGCATACTTAACAAATTGAATCTGAACTTTTACCCCTTCCTCCTCATTGTGCATTGCTCCAATTGTATCTCAATAACCATTCGTTACTTTAGGATCATCAATTGGAGTGACTCTTCTAGGTCTTTCCACATACCATTTTGGGTTAAGTGCATACACTATGATGCACAAAAGTGTGTTCATGCGGTCTCATGTATGTTGAATTATGGGTTGAATCTAGATTGTATATAACTCTAATGATAGATAACTTTAGTGAATGGTATCCCTCGCATGACCTAACATGCTATGAAAACCTCATAGATTTCTCCAAGACTAGGAGCATTTGAATTAGTGTAATAGATGATCTCCATAATAGGGGCCAAGAATGACACAAAATAACCACATTTTGCTCACCAATCATTGTCCAACAAGAACCTCACAGGAACCCTTCCCTTGTTGGAACTCTGCCCTTGTTGGAACTCTTCCCCGGCTGGAACTCTGTCCCGGCTGGAACTCTACCCCAACTGGAACTCAGCCCCTCTGGAACTCTGCCCTCAATTGGAACTTTGCCCCGACTGGAACTACACCCTGGCTAGAAATATTCCCTAGTTGGAACATGGATGTTAGATCTACCATGCACATATCATATTTAGATATTTGGATATTTGGATCCTCAAGGAGGCAAAGTTCCAGCGAGGGGCAAGGTTCCAATTCCATCCAAGACATAGTTCTAGCTGGGGCAGAGTTCCAGCGAGGGGCAGGGTTCCAACAAGGGTAGGGTTCCTGTGAGGTTCTTGTTCCTTCCAATAAAGTTCATGCATTGTCGAACGTACTCCCTATAGAGAGTTATTGAGATGGCAGATAGATATTTGGAATCTTCACAATTCTACGTTGGTAATGTTGAATGGGTAAAGTTCCAGTCGAGGCGGAGTTCCAACCGGGGCACAGTTCCAACCAGGGAAAAGTTCCATCTAGGGCATAGTTCTAGTCAGGGCAGAGTTCCATCCAGTGCAAAGTTCTAGCCAGGGAAGAGTTCCAACAAGGGAAGGGTTCCTTTGAGGTTCTTGTTCCTTTCAATAAAGTTCATGTATCTTCGAATGTACTTCCTATAGAGAGTTATTGAGCTAACATATATTTAAATATTTGGAATCTTCACAATGAATCTGCATTGGTAATGTTGAATGGGAAAAGTTTTAGCTGGGCCACAATTCCAACCGGGGAACAATTCTAGCCAGGGCATAATTCCAGCTGGGGCAGAGTTCCAACCGAAGGAACTCTCAACCAACATTTGTTTATTTGGCCAACAATAGAGAGTTATTGAGCCAGTAGATATTTAGAGATTTGGAATCTTCACAATTCTACGTTGGTAATGCTAAATGGGAAAAGTTTCAGCCGTGGTAGAGTTCCAACTGGGGCACAGTTCCAGCTAGGGAAAATTTCTAGCCAGGGCATAGTTCTAGCTGGGGTAGAGTTCCAGCCGAGGGTAGAGTTCCAGTAAAATGGTATGTGGAAAGGCCTAGAAGAGTTCCTCCAATTGATAATCCTAAAGTAAAGAATGGTTATTGAGATACAATTGGAACGATGTGCAATGAGGAGGAAGGGGAAAAACTTTAGATTGAATTTGTTTAGTTTGCAATTATTAGCAACCCCTTTAACAAGCTCCATGCTCAAGCAAATCGCATAGATCTATCAAGAAAAACATACTTACCTCTATAAGAGAGGAGAAGTTAGTTGTGGACAATTCCTTAGGTCTTGAGCATACAAAGACACCCAAGTATTTGAAAGGTCCAACAACATGGTGGGATATTGATCCAAAGGATGATGCACAAGTAGATGAGGGACTTGATGAGATACAACTCAAGTTGGTTGGTGTTCCATTTAGCATGATTGGAAATGCAAATACTAGGTATTCTACACCTCGGTTGGGTTTCTTTATCTTGTAGAACCCATATACTAGGTATTCTACACAAGAAGATTAGGTTCTTGTTGCTTGCTCATCATTTGGATGAAATTATCGACCTCAACCTCAATGGTGGTATTTTTTCCCCGGTTGGAACTTTGTGAAGACATCTATTTGATGGCATAATTAATGGAAATGCTTGAGTTTCTATTTTGACAATTTCTTCTTGGTATCTGGTTGATCTTTTTGGTTCGTTGATATCTTTCTTGTTTCACTTATATGGTGGTTTGAAACCTCGTTCATGGCCCATGAACCCTAGAAGCTTCAATGAAATCCTATAGCCCTTGATTTCCTCCCCTAGCATGGTCAAAGCCTTGAAGCCTATCATTGGTGTATAAAATGTCCTAATGGAAACCACATCCCACTCAAAGGCCAAAGGTTTGCTCTAGAGGGATTATGTGGTGTTTTGAGTCCTTGTTCATAGCCCATGAACTATAGAAGTTTCATTTTGTGTCCATGATGTTTATTTTCCTCCCTTATCATGGTAAAGGCCCTTAGACAAATATCTATTGTACAAAACCTTCTAATGCTACCTATATCCCATTCAAAGGTCAATGATCCCATCTAGGGGATGTGTGATGATTCAAGGCCTTCATCGTGGCTAGAACTTTGGAACTCTGCCCCGACTAGAACTTTTCCCCGTTGGAACTCTCCTTCGGCTGGAAGTATGCCCCGACTAGAACCTTTCCCCTAGCTGGAACTCTTCCTCCTTGAGAATCCAAATATCTAAATATCTTCTAGATCAATACGTTCAACAATGCATGAACTTTCGGAAGGAACCCTTCCCTCACAGGAACCCTGCTCTGATTGGAACTCTGCCCTGGTTGGAATTATGCCCCTGGTTGGAACTATGCCCATTCAACTTGCCAATGTAGAATTGTGAAGATTCCAAATATCTAAATATATGTTAGCTCAATAACTCTCTATAGGAAGTACAATAGACAATGCATGAACTTTATTGGAAGGAACAAGAACCTCATAGGAACCCTGCCCTTGTTGAAACCCTGGTCTTGTTGGAACTCTTCCCTCGCTGGAACTATACCCTAGTTCGAGCTCTGCCCCAACTGGAACTTTGCCTCGACTTGAACTTTGCCTCGGCTGGAACTTTGCCTCGACTGGAACTTTGCCCCGCTGGAACTCTGCTCTGGTTGGAACTCTGCCCTTACTAGAACCTTGCCCCTGGCTAGAACTCTGCCTCATTGAGAATCCAAATATCTAAATATCTGCTAGCTCAATACGTTCGACAATGCACGAACTTTCAGAAGGAACTCTTCCCTCACAAGAACCCTGCCCTAGATGAACTATGGCACTAATTGGAACTATGCCCATTCAACATTGCCAACATAGAATTGTGAAGATTCCAAATATCTAAATATCTGCTAGCATATCATATCATGAATACCATAACATTTATTCTCATGGTTTTTTTTTTCAAACCATCCCATAATGGGACCTTTGCACTTGAGCCTACATTCCAAGAGTGGATGTTACATAATACAAAATAACAATAAGAAGCCAACTATAAATATGATAAAATAACAACATATGCTAAAGCAGTGTAAGAATGGGATATCAACCACATAATATGTTGCAAGTCAAGTAGCTTTGAAGAGCTTGTAGAAGAGATTGACAATCACGATGATATACATGGAAAAATGTTTTCCTAAGTTACTAGGATATGAATACGGATTCGGATCTAGATCCGGATACAGATTCACTAGATTTTTTAAAACCCAAGATACATATATGAATCAACTGATTATGGATTGATTAAGTCTTTTCTATATTTGGCAAGTTAGTTAGAAGTTTGTTTTGTCTTTGGGTACACTTAGTTATGATTGTAATCATTTATATTATGAAATTAATGGAGAAGAACATATGAGAATGCTCCATAGTTCTCTTGTGTTCAATATTGAATTTGCTTCTGAAATTTAACAATCTCAACCTTTTTTCCAGCTTTGATATCCTTTCTTTCCAGTGCTAGTACTCTGCTTAGATCTACACATTGAAGCCCCTTAGTTCTTCCAACATCTCTATTTTTTATTTCTTACCCAGATTGGATTGCTTCTTGTCAAAGTGTTAACAATTAATTCAAGGTCATGGATTCAACTACTCTAATACCAATATGATCCATAAACAATGAACTTAACCTACTCATTTCACCAACATGGACCCTTTGCAGAAATAAACATTGTAATTTTCTCTATCTTCAGACTTGTTCACTACGTGGTTTTCATCACATGTAGTGGCCAAACCATTACCAACTAAGTTCCCAAACCATGTTTATAAAAAAGGTTCAAGACAACACTCTAATACCCCAACCAAACAAATTTCTATTTACTACATACAAACAACTATAACTCTAACTATTTAGAAAACCGAACAAAATACAACTCTATTTATTGCATACAAACATCTATAATTCTACCCATTCACAAAACCCCTAATTAAAAAAGATATAGATATATCCCAAGTAATTTGTTAAAACAGATATAGATATATTCCAAGCAATTTGTTAAGGTCACAAGCCCATCGTTGCAACCATTTATGAATCAACTCATTCAAAAATGTAGATCTCTGGGCTACAACACTATTCTAAATGAAATATACTCTACATATGAACACAATGTTTTACCAAATACAACCTAGCAATTGGTCAATTACAATGGCAGCTAAAAGTATATTTCTTTTCTTGTTTAAATGTGTGTACATAACACTCATTCAACGGTCATCTCTATATCCAATTACAAGAAATCAACCATTAATTAATTAGTTAACAAGATGCCAAACTATATGGTTGTATGTAGAGATCAAGTTATAAGAAGACTTAAATGGTCGAGAAAGTCATTTTCCTCTAGCCAAGGCTTCCCTATTAAAATACCAATGTAACCAATATAATATGCTATTAGAAAAAAAGAAAGTTAAGGAAGTGGAGCACTAAACCATAATAACTATGTAGGTTAAATATTAGGGAGCCTTGTATGGATGTTATGCAGTGTAGGTTTTCATCGCTTTGGCATAGAGGGCATCAGGTCCAAAAGCTCATCACCGATTTTCCCATGGTGGATGACTTGTGATTCATTAAATTTGAACTAGACAATTAGTTATAACTGGGGAATTCAAGGGAAATTCCATGACGGTCCATGTGGTTGTGGAGGTCATTTGGAAGAAAACTCTTGTAATGAATGGAACTAGAAGACCTTTAATAATATTTCAAATTAATTTTCATTGTAACTGTGACCAAGGGAATTTCCTATATGTTACTTGTAAGAGAGAATCGTGAGCCCTCAGTGATTCCAAATTCTTTAAAACCTATTACAACTATTGTGCTTCATATTTTCTAAAAGAAACTATGCAAGTGTACAGTCTGTGCTCCACAAATCCACAACTTCATACTTTGTAGTGCCCAATAAAGTTATGGAGGTGACATTATAGTGTTGCAACATATTTCCTGAAAGAAACACTGCAAGTGTGCAGTCTGTGCTCCACAAATTTACAACTCCATACTCTGTAGTACCCGAAAGTTATGGAGGTGACGTTATAGTCCTGCAACATATTTTCAGGATATTTCCAGTGGGCAGGGAAGAAGCCACGCTTTGGAATGCATTAGAGGCTATTGTATCATAGCTGTAGTATGCCAGTCTTCTCACATGAAATGCTACAAGTAAAATCGATGTGGAAGAATGTTAAGAGATAGCTCTCTGAGACTTCTTGCTTGCACAATTAGAGTTAGAAGTCCCCATGCTGTCAATATTAGGCACTATTATTTTATTACTGAGACAATGAGATCATTTGACAGAGGACCTTCGGAATCAAAGCATGTAGAAATACTAGAACCATCATTCATCAAAAATAAAAAAAATGCAGAATTGGAACCAGTTACATTTGATTAGAGGAATTGGTCACAGAAGCTCCACAACATGAGATATTTTTGTTACAGATCCTAATGGATGTTACACCACGCTTGTTGATCCAAAAGGATCCATTAAGAGGGATCGATAAATACATCACATACTCATTACCTCGAAAGTAACCCGATTGTGTGTTAAGGGTATTGGAAGGGCCAGCAGCAAAGTCAATTGTTGACTTTGTTGTTGGAGGTCCAATTAAGGGAACTATCAGACATCCACACCATGCAAATTGGTCTTGGAATATTAATTAAGAACGTTCCAAAGATCTACCTATGGCCATTAGTGCTAGTTGTAGCAAATTAGTATCTTAGAAGTGAGTTCATCATTTATACAACCCTTTGAGAATGGTTTCTTGAACTAGGAAGATAAGGTTCATCCTTGGAAACAGGAAGATCGTCAGTGTAACTTGTAGGGTAGTAGAGATCATGTTCAAATCTACTAGAGACAAAAAAATCCCCAAAGGGATACCAAATGTACAAGAAGTTCATTTCTCTCATTACTCAAGATAGGGAGAGTAGTTGTAGAGACGTTGGAAGAAGAAACGTTATTCACAGAAATTGAAGAGTTGGCATCAGAGATGGTTATAACCATAATAGCTATAGCATTGGATGCATTAGAGCTGAGGCATTACATAGATATGAAACATATCCCTTAAAGGTAGTAGGAACACCAGGTATTGGGACATCCTTTGAATGGGAACACTTTGAGGGAGAAAAATGAACAAAGTTTATGGTAGATGATTCAACACAGGACTCCAAATGCCATCATAAATGCACCAGCCGCCTATCATGGCAGTTCTTCCTACTTATTTCATATCTATATTTCCAACATTTGAATATTGAATGTTCTTTAGCTTGGGATCTAGCAGACACACTAATTTTTCTAGATTAATGAGGTTTTGATATTTAATTTTGAGAATGAGGTTTCATCAAAAAGTTGAAAAACATGAAAAGTTGGTGTGGATGAGATTTCTTTTTATTTAGCTTATTTCAATTATCATAAAATAAAATAAATTATAGTCATAATTTTTTTTTTATGTAAACAGGGTTTCAATATCACATATGTAAAACAAGTTTATCACATACAATTTACCTAAATCTTATTTCAGAACTATTTACAACTATATTTGTAAAATACATAAAAGTTAAAACACTATTACCAAAACCAAACACAATCTCTCTAAAATTTTATTTATGAACTACTTTGGCCTCTACTTGTGAAATACAAGGAAACACTATTGCCAAAACAATTACTAAAAAACCATTACCTCAAAACTTAAAAAAACATTTGGACATACTTTTTCATTGCCCAAAACCAACTACTTAGGTAAGTCTCTATAGAAAGTTCCACCACTAAAGTAATGTTCACAACTCTGAATATGAAAATTAACAATGGAATCAGTAATGATAAGTGTACCAATGTATATCAGTGGAGCTAATATCACTAAGATGTAAATGAAACCAACACTACTAGTAGCACCTACCAGCTCCCAAGTTCATGTATGAGATATTATATCACTTTGAAAATTCATAGATACATTCCACCATAAGTTTCAAATATTCAATCATGTTTTTATTTTCCAAAGAGAAATGATTCAATGCAGTTCTATGAAGATGTTAAAAGGTCCTTCACAACAATGAATGCTTCAAATTTGATCACTATTGGCAATGGAAAAATGTCTTCTTTTGGGTGGAACTTCTTTTACAGGTTAATTATTTTTATTTTATGAGATATAAATCTCATGTAGCATTTTAAGTGGAAAGGGATTAATATTTGGATATTCGACTTGGATTATTCGTAACAAAATCAATGATCTAAAATCGTGTAGTAGTTACAACAATCTCTGTCAATGATCTAGAAATACGAGGTATTTACAAAGGACTCCATCATCCAAAAACTTTCCAAATTTTTTAGGCAACTGCCTCAAATACAGAACACATATATAAGATCAATTTACTTGATAAATAAAGTTTTGAAATTGATCCTAGCTTCTCTATAGAATTGCAAATTAAAAGATATCCTACTTGCACTGAAGTCTATGATCAAAAATCTTTTAGTAACCTCTTTAACTTGGACTACATAATTGTCTTCAATTCCTTAAAAAGACTAAAGCTTTGAAATTCATCATGGTGATTTTTGGGTAAAATAACATGACGAAAGCTCTTGATGCAAAGAATTCAATTTGTCAAACTCATAGTGCTTCAAACTTGAACATCCATCCATGCTCAATAAGCTTAAAGATTGAATTTCAATTTGTCAAACTCGTAGCGCTTCAAACTTGAACATCCATCCACACTCAATAAGATTAAAGATTGAATGTTTGTAAGTGATGTTGGTAGTTCCTGTAAAGACGAGCAATATGAAAGATTGAGTGTTTGCAAAGTACTCAATGATTCAAAACCTTCTGGAAATCGCTTCAATCTCAAATACCCAACCATGTTCAATTCTCTTGAATGTTTAAGCTCTGGAAGTGACCTTGATAGTTCCTTTATAGATGAACGATACGAAAGATCAAGTGTTTGTAAAGCATGCAATGATCCAAAATCTTCTGGAAACCCCTTCAAACTTGAACAGTTGCGAATGTTCAAATCTATTAAACTTTTGAAGCTTTTAAATTGATTCAGGTAGTTCCTCTATAGATGAGCAAGATGAAAGATCGAGCTTTTCCAATGAACCCAATAAACCAAAATCTTTTGGCAACCTCTTCAAACTCAAACACCCAACCATGGTCAATTCTTTTAATGCTTGAAGCTTTGGAATTGATCTTGGTAGTTCATTTATAGTTTCACAATATGAAAGATCCAGGGTTTGCAAAGAACTCAATGATCCAAAATCTGAAGTCGATGCATTATCTTCTAGCAACTCTTGTGAACTAAAACAACTACCTCTTAAACAATGAATCTTTAAAATTGATCCCTATAATTTCTTTATGAATGTGCAATTTTCTTCTTCTTAAACTTTGAAGCTTTAAAAGTGATCCCAGTAATTTCTTTATAAATATGCAATCTTCTTCTTGTGACAACTCTTGTGAACCAAAACAACCACCTTTTAAACATTGAAGCTTTAAAATTGATCTTGGTAATTTCTTTATAAATGTTCACGACAAGGAGTGAGTTTTTTAAAACAACTTCTCAGATCACATAACTCTTCACACATTGTTTCAAACCTGTGAAATTGATTAATCCAAGTGTTCCCAAAATCTGGCACTATTGAGGATCACTGGAAGATATTTCAAAGACATTATTGGAATGTAGCTTTCTGTCGAACTCCAGAAGTTTAAGACTGGAGGGCATCTGCAGATTATGTATTCAATATGTGAAAACCACTATCATTGATAGATTAGAAATGTTCAACAACAGACTAAACATGTAAGTAGATTTACCTCCTTAAGTAAGTCAAACTGCCAATCGCAAATGGAGGCGAATCCAGTTCACATAACATGAAAGGAGATATTTTAAGGCAGTATATATTTATATCATCAAAGCACATGCTTTAGAAATGTGAATTCACGTTTTAATCCCGGAATTCTGATCTAAAATAAATGGTGATTCGTGCAGCTGGCGACAATTCACATGGAAATCAATTTTAACTAAATCGAAAGAAATAATTCATGTACATAATAGCATCTTGTTTTGATAGGAAGCTTGTGGAAATATTAAAAAACCGACAGAGCAAGAGGTTCCCGCGACACTTACCTTGTGAAGCCAACCCTATTTCATTATCATCTCTTCCATACAACGCGTCCAAGGCTCCACAAGGCATTTCTTTATGCTCCAGGTATAACATATCCCATATGCAAATAATTGGAAGCTTTGAATTCATTTGAGGCTGAGGGTAAATGTGAAAATGCAAAAAAAAGGTGCTTCAACTTTCAAGGATTACTTTACGGAAATCCAATATGAATATGAGAATATATTGTCATCCAACGAGCAGGTAGGTATTGTCTGCATAGCCTTCTCCCCTTCAGATCCTAGACATTTCCTTCGTTTCCTAAACATATCAGTGTGTTGGTTGCTGCAAAGCTATATTAACATAATATTGTGTTCAGCACGCACGCAGGGCTTGGGCAATGGTCTCCCACAGAGAGCAGGATTTCTTGATAACGACGGGAGTGTTGTTTGAATTGCGAAGAGCCATCCGTCATTGCGCGGGAGTGTTGTTTGAATGGGGAGACGGCGATAGACAGTGGGGGTTAACGGTGATGACATACTACCCAACTAGAAATGGATTTAGACTAACGGGTTTTGGCGATCCACCGGGTACTAGCGACGAGGAGGTAGACCGGTCCAGTGGCCAGAGGGCCGGTGCGACGATTACCGTCAGGCAAAATCGTCACGTCGGTAGCCTACTCCTTTTAAATTGTGGGATTGGGCACTGGGCTACCACAAACAGATGTCATGGTTATTTTTATTATCATTATAATATGCAGTTGACAAGTCATTATAAAATACAATACAATAAAAATGATGCAGTTGGAAAGTCATTATAAAATACAATACAATAAAAAAAATGGTAACAAATTCTTTTTAAGTGGTTATTTAGCTTGTTGCAAATAGTCATTTAATGTGGTTATAGTAGTTATACTAATCTTTGGATCTAAAATTGTTTGAGATTAAAAAGTTAAACCTATAACAAATTAAATATTAATTACCAAATTATTGTATAAAAAATTTGACTATATTTAATTGATAAATTGAAAACAGGTTTCGTCAATTAAGAAGCTTCTTTCCATTAATTTTTTTTTATCAAATAAATAGCTTTTATTAAAACTAAACTTATTCACTTAACAACGAAAAAAAAAGAAGCTGCCAAATTTAAACCAATGGATAAAAAATTCCACAACACTCACTTGACAAGCTCCCGCTCTAGAAAAGGTCTGTAGCGTAAATAAGTTTCACCATTAAAGAGTAAAACTTACTTAGTCAACAGACTTTCCCTTCACTCATGAGGAAAGCCTGTCAAATTCAAAAGGAATCGGGGCCCTTTATTTACGTGAAGTCCCATATGGAAAAGGAATCGGGGCCCTTCATCGACATTCGTGAAATCAGAAATATGAGGATTTTCCAAAGTCAACATCGTAGTGTAAACATATTTTGAAAAGTTAAAAGTTAAGTGAGTTTTTATGATTCACCAAAGCAAACATATTTTGCAAAGTCAAAAGTTAAGTGGGTTTTTATGATGCACCAAAAATGGGAGTAAGCTATCTACCTGACCATTTGCACCAGGGTCCATCTAAGGCCATCGGGTGATAGCTTATTCCGTTATCTTTCAATGAGGCCAAAAAAAACCAATTCCAACAGTTACTTTTACACCAACTGCGCTGTCTAATTCATCCATCCATAAATTTAGTCATGGAAATTGTTGTTTTTTAAATACAAGTTTAAAACTGAAAGTTTTGATCGGAATTTTTATGAAAATTGCAAATGTATGTTTAGAACTGTATAATTTTAGCCAACTCCAAAAAAATAACTGGAAAGATCTAAAACTTGGAACCTTTTACCAACTTACTTTGTAACAATTACTCAACTACTTTGTTTGTTTTATGGAACCCAATCTAGGTTTAAACCTTGAATTATTTATCCTTCATGATCGATCACCAAGGATAAAGTTTTAAACTAGCATACACACAGAACATTGGCTTTATCAAATCAAATCCATAACAATTGAATTTCAAATTACAAGTTTTTAGAACACAATTTCAAATTAGGTTTAGATCGATTCAATCTGTCGATTCAATTTGATTTGATAAATTGGTATTTTTCATTATTGCATTATACCAGAGTGTAATAATAGTTTGTTGTAGAATTGATGTGCAATGAAAATACAAGAAAAGAAGCAAAATTTGTTGTTCTTGGTCTTACTGTTACTGAAAGATAACTGAGTAATCTATTACCAAACGGAGTCGAGTAGGCCCCGGTGGGCCCCGATCCAAATGGTCAGATAAATAGCTTACTCCCATTTTAATTTTTAATTGTGTCCAAAATTGCTTTATGAAAGCATTGCACGTGAAATCAAAACATTGAAAGAAGTTTGACGAAAAGAAACACACTTAAATTCTAAAATAGTAGAATCACTAAAATCAATAGCAAATGGCTTGGCGGTATATATCTTATTTCATATTCAAAGTTAAAAAAAAAAGTGGGACCCCCATAGATGCTGAAAATCAATAACGAACGCTTTCTTTTTTATGCATGGATTATTTTCGGAGAGGTTTATGTTAATTAATAATAATAAAGTTTAGAATCGAGAAAAGCATTGAACTTTGGTTAACAATATTCAATATGCACTAGAGTAATAAATGATGTGGCAGCAGTACTGTGGGTAGTTGGATCTCAACCTATTTGAGATCCAACAGTGCTGCCATCGCAGCATTTATTACTCTGTTGCATGTGAAATATTTATTGCGTTGAACTTTATATAAAGATGATACACTAATTAACTCCTTCTCATGTGAGTATGGAACGCAATAAAGAAACCAATCCATTAAAATGAGTGTGTATGTTGACAATATGTTCGTAAGCCATTAAATAAATCAATTCATTAAGAGAATTTCAATATGTTGCAAAATGAGAGAAAGTTGTGTGTTTGTATATAATAAGATATTATGTGTTGAAAGTACGTTAAACTAATTTATGGTAAGCATAGTAGTAGATGAAATTGAAAATAAACTCTATTGCAAGTAGCAATAAGAAATAAGTAGAACCCCATGTAATCCATGGCAAGTAAAATTAAATGCACATTAATTTGGCATATGAGAAAGTATACATATGTGAGTAAAATAATAAAAGGCTAGGTATTGATCAAGTTTGACTCTAATTATATTGGAAATCAGCATTGGTATTTTCCTTTGGTATGGGTAGTGCAGAGATTGAGGGTTGCAATTTTAAGTGTGAAAGGGACAAAGAATGAAGGCCTATATGTTTTAAATTTATTATAAATGTTACTTTTTTATCTATGAAAAATCAAAGTGCATACATTTTGTAAATATGATTTCTACATACATAGTGATGAGTAGGCTTGTAGTTTATTTGAATATGCCCTTTAAAACATGACATTCAATTTTTGTAACTGTTCTTTTATCATAATTTTATTTTTTTTTATGAGAAAATGGTAAATTTTAAAGAACACTAAATATATATATATTTGGTTTAAAGTCTAAATTATTAATTATTTAAAATTATTTATTATATTATTTTTGAGTTACCGTACAATCATGGACTCCTTTAAAGACACGTTAGATGCCACATAATACTGGAAAAACATGGAACCTCTGACTTTAGGTGAGAATTAGGGGTACTTCCCTAACGTATTTGAAGATGAAGTAAAAAGACAGAAGATAGGTAATTGAATCAATTTTCATAATAAATAACATTTATGTAGAAAAAATGTGTGTAAATGATTGTAAAATTAGTTTCTGTGAAATTGGGTTTTCAAAATTTCAGCACATCATAACATATATGTTTGTGCGGGTGCAGCAATATATGAGGTAAATCATGTCAATTTTGTATAAAATATTGCAGACATGTAAAGGACATATGGGCCTAGTGCAACACTATTTACTCATATTGTTTCATGAATTATTTTTTTTATTAATTACTAAAGTAAAAAAAACTTGAAATGAAAACGTTCGGTGTGGTTGTAACACTTTAGAGGCAAAAATTAATGAAATTCTTGATTTCTATATATAATATTGTAGATCTCGCTCTCTTCTAGTGCTCCATATATTTTTCTTGGAAAATGGTGAAGAAAATCAAAAGTTATATAAAAAACAATCGATGTATCTATTTTCGAAAACTAACTTGTCTCATTTAGAAAAATAATAATAAATAATTAAAACATACATTTGAAAGGAAAGACTACATATTCAGAATCATAAGATCGTATTCTACAATATTCTAAATTTTCATAAAAAAAATATTGTGTTTATCAAAGCAAAACACGCTATTTAAACTGAGCATATTGATAGAATTCTAAAAGACAGGCAATAGCCCTTGTTTTTATGTCCTAGCCAATATGTTCGATAGTCCAAATCTAATTCTGAACATAATGCCAAACCTTATTCTCGTCGAATTTTTAAATTTTTAAAACACGCATATGCGTTATAGCTTATTCATATCGCATATGCGTTATAACGCATATGAGTTTTTGCTTAACTAATTTGGTACGAGAGTAAAAGGATTAATGGCATCCTTATCCCGTTATAATACCATTTAGACTCCCAATATTTCATCCAGAGGGTCTATGGGGTGGATCATGGCCCAACATTACATTGGTTAAGAGGGGGGAGAGTAAAAGGAGGGAGAGGAAGGTGTAGAGGGAATCATGGGAGGGAGGGATGGGTAGGGGACATATATGGGGGGGATGAAGGGAGGAGAAATATAAGGGGAAGGGAGGGATGGTTATGGGAGATATATGAGGGGGGGAATGTAGGGAGGACATATATGAGGGGTGGACGGTTGTTCATCGATGTCTACAAATGTATGATCCATAGAATAGAATAGATCATCTGGTACCAAAAATATTCAAACAAGTGTGTGGCCATCAATGTAATGAGTGTTTATACGTGTATTAAATATTTCGACGGTTTTCAAGATTTAGTAATTAGTATTTATAGTAAGCTGGCGAAATCTTATTACTATCATCGTCATCATCATCATAATCGTCATCATAGCCATAGTCATCATGATCATCATCATCGTCATCATTGTTCACCATCATTGTCATCATCCTCATCCTCATCATTGTCATCATCCTCCTCCTCCTCATCATCATTGTTCATCATCACGACTATGAGGGGGGGATGTAGGGAGGACATATATGAGGGGTGGACAGTTGTTCATCGATGTCTGCAAATGTACGATCCATAGAATAGAACAGATCATCTGGTACCAAAAATCTTCAAACAAGTGTGTGGCCATCAATGTAATGAGTGTTTATATGTGTATTAAATATTTTGACGGTTTTCAAGATTTAGTAATTAGTATTTATAGTAAGCTGGAGAAATATTATTACTATCATTGTCATCATCATCATAATCGCCATCATAGCCATAGTCATCATGATCATCATCATCGTCATCATGATCATCATCATCATCATCATCATCACCATCACCATCATTGTTCATCGTCATCGTCATCGTAATCATCATCATCATCATAATCATCATCATCATCATCATAGTCGTCATCCTCATCCTCATCATTGTCATCATCCTCCTCCTCATCATCATCATTGTTCATCATCACGACTATGAGGGGGGGATGTAGGGAGGACATATATGAGGGGTGGATGGTTGTTCATCGATGTCTGCAAATGTATGATCCATAGAATAGAACAGATCATCTGGTACCAAAAATCTTCAAACAAGTGTGTGGCCATCAATGTAATGAGTGTTTATATGTGTATTAAATATTTCGACAGTTTTCAAGATTTAGTAATTAGTATTTATAGTAAGATGGTGAAATCTCATTACTATCATCGTCATCATCATCATCATCGCCATCATTGTTCATCGTCATCGTCATCGCAATCATCATCATCATCATCCTCATCATCATCATAGTCATCATCCTCATCCTCATCATTGTCATCGTCCTCCTCCTCCTCATCATCATTGTTCATCATCACCGTTCCATTTCAAATGCTTGAAAAAAAAATAAAAGAAAAGTTTCAACTAAACCTATCATCATCATCATCATCATTGTTCCTCATCATCGTCGTCATCATCATCCTCATCATCATCACCATCATCATCACCATCATTGTTCATCATCATCGTCATCGTCATCATCGTAATCATCATCATCATCATCATCATAATCATCGTCATCATAGCCATAGTCATCATGATCATCATCATTGTCATCATCATCGTCATCATCATCATAGTCATCATCATCGTAATCATCATGAACATAATTGTTCATCATCATCATCATCATCATAATCATCATCATCATCATCATAGTTATCATTCTCATCATCATCATTGTCATCATCTTCCTCATCATCATCATCATTGTTCATCATCACCATTCCATTACAAATGCTTGAAAATAAAATCAAAGCAAAGTTTCAACTAAACCTATCATCATCATCATCATCATCATCATTGTTCCTCATCATCGCCGTCATCATCATCATCCTCATCCTCATCATCATCATCATCACCATCATTCTTCATCATCATCGTCATTGTCGTCGTCATCATCATCATCATCATCATCCTCATCATCACCCTCATCCTCATCACCCTCACCCTCATCCTCATCCTCATCCTCATCCTCATCCTCATCACCATCATTGTTCATCATCATCGTCATCATCATCATCATCATCGTCGTTGTCGTCGTCATCGTCCTCCTCCTCCTCCTCCTCCTCCTCATCGCCCTCATCTTCATCATCATCATCATAGTCATCATCCCCATCCTCCTCATCATCACCATCATTGTTCATCATCACTGTCATCGTCATCATCATCATCATCATCATCATCATAGTCATCCTCCTCCTCCTCCTCCTCCTCATCATCATAGTCATAGTCATCATCCTCATCATCATCATTGTCATCATCATCATCATTATCATTATAATCACCATCATAGTCATCATCATCCTCATAATCATCATAATCATTGTCATCATGGTCATACTATTCGTGATCATCATCATCATCATCATCATCGTCATCGTCATCGTTATTTTCATCATCATCATCATAGTCATTATCATCGTACCCATCCCTCCCTCCCGTGATTCCCTCCACACCTTCCTCTCCCTCCTTTGACTCCCCCCCCCCTCATAACCAATGTAATGTTGGGCCATGATCCACCCCATAGACCGTCTGGATGGAATATTGGGAGTCTAAATGGTATTATAATGGGATAAGGGTGCCATTATAGGTTTTTGGATGGGAGGGATGGGTATCTGGACTACAACTATAGTCATGGAACAGTAGACAATAAGTCCCTAAATCAACACACATGCCTTATAGATGGAATATTTGGCCTTTAGTGGGATATGGGTGTCATTATGAGGTTTTATGCACTAAGTATGGGTCTCAGGGTCTTAACCATGGTAATGGGACAACATTTTAACAGAAAGAGATAGTTCTATAGACACTACCATGTTTCAAGGACAGGTTTGGAGGTCTTAACCATTGGTGTGGGGTCCATTGTAAGGTTATAGAAGTTTAAATATTTTAGTCCAAGTTTGATATGCATTTGATATTTAATATTTTAATATTTGATAAGCATGGATCAGTCAAATTGCATATTTGATATGCACTAAATCGCATATGCACTAAATCGTATATGCACTAAATCGCATATGCGATATATCGCATATGCATTTTGGAGATCACGTAAAAAAACTGCCCGTTATTAAAAAGCATTGTATCCATATCGCATATGCGATAAAATGAACATGCGTTATATCGCATATGTGATATGTGTTATATAAAACATGTTGGGTTGCGTGCTGTGGTCCAGGGTTACTGTAGAAAAAGACATAATTCTTTTGAACCCACGCATAGAGAACTGTTCAACCTGCAATTTAATCATTGCTTACATAATTCCATAGGTTTTATACAAGTTTGGGTGGATTTCAATGGGGAATGTATGTAATAGAGTTTGAAAGTCAGCAAGGAAGGTGCTTACACTGGAAGACGCTGAAAATAAAAAAGAAAAAAAGAGGGAAGATTCAAGAAATCGTCGGCATTCATTAGATGAGCAAATAGTTCCCAATCCCTCTCAACAGATACCTGACGTAGAGGCTAAGGAAGATAATGAAACATTAAAGGAAGCTGGTTATAGGGAAGATGATATTATTGATCCATTAGTAAATGGACAATCTTGTGAAGAGTTCAATAATTATATTACTCTCGATGCAAATGTGACTCAGCAACAACCATGGCTGGTGGTTCAATCTCCTAATCGAAGTTGTCATCCTGTAGTGGATGTAAATGTCACTCCAGCATTTCAAACGACAAGAAATTTTGCATCGAAATGAAAGAGAACTCCTAAATGCATACAAGTGGATGAGAGCGAATTGACTTCCATGGAAGGTAAGGTGGCTAAACGCACTATCCTTCGTCATTGTTCTCAAATAATGAAACAATATTTTGATAACAAATCTGAAGCTGATAAATGCCAATTGTTTTTATCTTTGCTTAAATCAAGAAATATGGAAACGGTTAGAAAAAATTTAGGCATAAGAACAATGAATAATATCGAATAAAGTAATCACATTGTTAAATCTCTTGCTGCTGCATTCACATCGATTGGTAAAAAAAATCGTTCAGAGGACTGTAATGTGGCTCGCTGTGTATTGGATGAATCAATTGTATGTAGATCCACAATACAACGTCGTTTACTTAAATGCACATCACAAATTGTGCCTTTACATCCAAAGACACTTAAAAAATATTCAGTAAGAAGAGACAACCTTGATGTAGAGGGACAAATGGAAACATTATGGGCATTTAGCGGTAGGTTTCCCCACAAAGACATGAAGTTAGTCGAAGGAGTGAAGGGCCTAGTGCACACATTTGGCACGATAACACTAGGCCTTCTCCTAACATGAAGGATGTGTTAAAAAATTATAGGGGTTCTAGAAACAATGAACCTCATGTTAAACATTATCTTGACATGACAAAAACTCAATTGTTCGAGATGTTTAAAGTTTCCCACGTAGAGCTAAGGCTCGAGCAAATATCTTTTGAAAAATGCAAGCCTTGGTATGTTAGAATCAATACCATTCAGAACACTTGTTGTTGTAGATACCACATAGAGTTTGAACTATATTACCATACATTTGCACATATACATCATTTTTTGCATCCTAACCATGTGCAGGAATGCTCAAGTATAGTACCGCCAATGTCATCCAGAGATTTCATCCATAGCATAATGTGTCCGAGGAAAGATGGGCAGACACATTACTTAAAACAATGTGTAGACTATTCTTGCAACAATTGTGGTGGGCTATCATTATGGTCTGATTGCATCCATGAAAGTGAATATCAAGCATTCGGGAATGCAATTGTCGAGAAGCAGAACTATCAATATGACACATATCAACTACATGATGGGAAATAAAGCAGGAACATTAAATTGGTGACTTCACAGGTAAATTGTTGAATATTGACATATTAATATTCATGTACACATCTTTTTATGTTGTTTTATAACACTGTTTTTTTTACACCAGTTGCAAGTATATGATTTTATTTTAGAGTTTTGTGGAAATATCCAACAATACATTCAACATGTCGATATGGCACGGTGGCAAGATGAGTAATTTAGAATATGCTGGGACACCTTCCCTCTCGGAACAATACTATCAGTGGTTGACTTTGTGGAAAATTACACCCTACAACCACAAAATGAAATAGAAAGTCAATACTATCACTCAGAGCAGGTGAGCATAATGGTGCATATCACATATCGACATGGGCCAGATAGCAATGAAGAGAAACGTGTGATACTGAAATAAAGTCACTTCTACATAAGTGACGATTGGACCTATGATATCCATTACATGCAACATTGCTTTAAATTATTCTATGATCATGTGATAGCTATGCATATACCATTTTATCATCATTTCATTGGGTCAGATGGTTGTGCTAGACAGTTCAATAATGCACGTGTATTTGAATGGTTGTGTTTGTTGCACATAAAATACAAGGTGCCACATGTATGGAACTACTTTGAAACTAGTCATGGCAAAGGAGAGAACGATGGGGCTGGTGCATGCATAAAAACTTCCCTTCAAAGGGAAGAGATGAAGTTTACAGATGCTCGCCTTCGAGACGTTGCATCTATAGTGAAATGGTGTGCATCTGTCATGGGAGAACAAGCAATAGGGAAACACCTGGTGCAGGCAATATTCTAGGAGGTGACAAATGTGGACCATTCCCAAACACATTGGGTGAACACAGTGCATGGAACTCGATAGTTTCATTCAATTAGAAGCTCAAACAACTCGACCCTACAAATTTGGACAAGATTGAAGGCTTGCTTTTGCAGTTCCTATAGCATCGATGAATGGGATGATTGTGAGCATACAAGTACCATTGATACATGGCATCGAGTGACACTTGGCACCAATTTCAATGGGGTTAATGAAATAGACCATTTGGAAGATGATCAGACACATATTTCTACATACTATGATCACATATTAGATCTCATACAAGAAGGTACATGAGTAGTACCTAAATAAGAAAATGCATTTATGTATTGTTTACTCGACCTATGCAGAATTTAATTTATGTAGAAATTAGAGATGCAATACCTTATTTAAAAAATGTATTGTTAACTCGACCTATTTCCTTTCATAGGTCAGATATATGTAGTGCTTGCCCCAAAAAATAATGAATGGGGTTCTAACTATTGGTTGGCACGTTTCTTAGAGGGGAAACAAACCATTCTCGAACCTGTTACAGATGATGAAAATATTGAATTCCCAACTAGATCGATGGTTATAAAAGGGGAGACTTGACACTTGATGCACAACAGAAAATGAAGGGTGTGTATGTATATCAGGATTATAGACCAGGAGCTATTGTATACCAATTCACCAATCTAGTAGTTGGTATAAACATCAAGCTACGCACACTTAGTCACAAAAATAAGTCACATGTGCGATACTTGCTACCTCATATAGAGCACAAAATATTGATGGACACCATCGGTGACAGAAATAATCCATATGGCCTTCTCATCTGAGTGCATTTCCAAGTGCATTATTTAACATTTAAAGTGAATGTTGAAGCACAATTTCAATTATTTAGCCTTAGTTTATTCCCAATGTAATAAACCTGTGATTGACAGATACCATTCACAGACATAATATTATTCAGAGGATACTCGACACTATAAACACAATCGTACAACCTCAGGTGAGTTATCTATAAATCATGTTTGCACATTTTCATTGAGTTCTTTTTTTCTTCTTATGATGTTACTAATGTCTAGCCTTTCGTGTTCCTAGGATACAAACACCATCTATGGCACATTGGAGGCCCCAAGAACGGTGTCTTTAGACACCAACAAATACAAAATTGGAAAATATGACCTCTTTACAAGTTATGAGATGGAACTAGAAACACATGGACATGTACAAATTGGAAAACAACTAGGGTTTCATGAACACCAAATTGCATGCTATCACTAGGATTGACAATTTATGGTATGGAACTAGAGTTTAATGACCTCTTTACAAGTTATGAGATGGAACTAGAAACACGAGGACATGTACATATTGAAAACCAACTAGGGTTTCATGAACACCAAATTGCATGCTATCACTAGGGTTGACAAGTTATGACATGGAACTAGGGTTTAATGACCTCTTTACAAGTTATGAGATGGAACTAGAAACACGAGGACATGTACATATTGAAAACCAACTAGGGTTTCATGAACACCAAATTGCATGCTATCACTAGGGTTGACAAGTTATGACATGGAACTAGGGTTTAATGACCTTTTTACAAGTTATGAGATGCAACTGGAAACACATGGACATGTACAAATTGGAAAACAACTAGGGTTTCATGAACACCAAATTGCATGCTATCACTAGGGTTGACAAGTTATGACATGGAACTAGGTTTTAATGACCTCTTCACAAGTTATGACATGGAACTAGAAACACATTGACATGTACATATTGAAAACCAACTAGGGTTTCATGAACACCAAATTGCAAGCTAAGACTAGGGTTGACATGTTATGACATGGAACTAGGGTTTAGTGACCTCTTTACAAGTTATGATATGGAACTAGAAACACATGGACATGTACATATTGAAAACCAACTAGGGTTTCATGAACACCAAATTGCATGCTATCACCAGGGTTGACAAGTTATGACATGGAACTAGGGTTTAATGACCTCTTTACAAGTTATGAGATGGAACTGGAAACACATGGACATGTACAAATTGGAAAACAACTAGGGTTTCATGAACACCAAATTGCATGTTATCACTAGGGTTGACAAGTTATGACATGGAACTAGGGTTCAATGACCTCTTTACAAGTTATGAGATGGAACTAGAAACACATCGACATGTACATATTGAAAACCAACTAGGGTTTCATGAACACCAAATTGCAGGCTAAGACTAGGGTTGACAAGTTATGACATGGAACTAGGGTTTAGTGACCTCTTTACAAGTTATGAGATGGAACTAGAAACACATGGACATGTACATATCGAAAACCAACTAGGGTTTCATGAACACCAAATTGCATGCTATCATTAGGGTTGACAATTTATGACATGGATCTAGGGTTTAATGACCTCTTTATAAGTTATGACATGGAACTAGAAACACATGTACATGTAAAAATTGGAAAACAAATAGGGTTTCATGAACACCAAATTGCATGTTATCACTAGGGTGGACAAGTTATGACATGGAACTAGGGTTTAATGACCTCTTTACAATTTATGAGATGGAAGTAGAAACACATGGACATGTACAAATTGGAAAACAACTAGGGTTTCATGAACACCAAATTGCATGCTATCATTAGGGTTGACAAGTTATGACATGAAACTAGGGTTTAATGACCTTTTTATAAGTTATGAGATGGAACTAGAAACACATGGACATGTACATATTGAAAACCAACTAGGGTTTCATGAACACCAAATTGCAGGCTAAGACTAGGGTTGACAAGTTATGACATGGAACTAGGGTTTAGTGACCTCTTTACAAGTTATGAGATGGAACTAGAAACACATGGACATTTACATATTGAAAACCAACTAGGGTTTCATGAACACCAAATTGCATGCTATCACTAGGGTTGACAAGTTATGACATGGAACTAGGGTTTAATGACCTCTTTACAAGTTATGAGATGGAACTAGAAACACATGGACATGTACAAATTGGAAAACAACTAGGGTTTCATGAACACCAAATTGCATGCTATCACTAGGGTTGACAAGTTATGACATGGAACTAGGGTTTCATGAACACCAAATTGCATGCTATCACTAGGGTTGACAAATTATGACATGGAACTAGGGTTTAATTACCTCTTTACAAGTTATGAGATGGAACTAGAAACACATGGACATGTACATATTGAAAACCAACTAGGGTTTCATGTATGGTATGGTTATGATGTTAAAAAGTTGAGGATAGCCATAATATTAAAAAGTTGATGAGTCATAAATTCTTCCTTTAAGTATTGGAAATTCATACTAGAACACATGTGAACCACGCATATCATTATATCACATAGCTGAACCACACATATCATGTTCCAAGATCAATTCAACCATATCATGTTCCAAGATCAAGTCAACCATATATGTATAAATTTGAACCTTGCTTTATATTATATATGTATACAAATAATGTTACAAAAATTGGCATGCCAAATGGCCATAATATAAAATAGTGGATCAAACTGTACATCTGTGTGTATAAAAACAAAAAGTTACATCTATGTATACCACCTATACATTTATTCTAGTTATCCCCCCTTTCACTTCCACTGCCAATGTCTTCGCAGAAGTCTAGATTTCTTTTTCGACTGCTCACTGGTGATCCCCATCGCTGAACAAGAGGGATAGGTCACATCAATGGAGACTGCAGAAAAACCAAAATTTGTAAGTTAGTTTACCAACCTATAAAAATTCTATTTACATTTGTTCAAATTCCAAACCAATATAACATTTTTACTTACTGTATGTGAGTAAGTAATGGTGGGTCGTGGTGCCTCACTAGCAGCGACCCTGATTGGGTGCTCTTCAAGCACCACTTGCTCACTATCAAGCTGCATAAAAAATATATATATGCCAATGTCAACAAATATACATGTACATTGGGGGGGAAGAGGTGGGTCACCGATTTGATGCTCTTCAAGCACCAAATCATAGAAAGTGATACATAAACGCACAAAGAAAGCGATACATAAACGTACTTGCTGGCTCATCAGAGGTGGGTCATCGATTTGGTGTTCTTAAAGCACCAATGCCTCACTAGAAGCTTGCATAAAGTAACATATGTCAATTTTAGATAATAAAAAGAATCAGAGGCATATATACTACATGGACGAAAAATGATGTTTTCAAAGAAAGCAAAACATACATGTACCTGGCGAGGGAGAAGAGATGGGTCGCCAGCAAACTCGCTTTGGTGCTCTTCAAGCACTACTGGCTCAATAGATTCCTGCATAAAGTAACATATGTCAATGTGATACATAAACGTACAAAAACGTACAAAGAGAATGCACCAAATCAAAGAAGGCGATACATAAACGTACAAAGAAAGCGATACATAAATGTACCTGCTGGCTCGTCAGAGGTGGGTCATTGGTGCCTCACAAGAAGCTTGCATAAAGTAAAATATGTCAATTTCAGATAATAAAAAGAATCAGAGACATATATACTACATGGATGAAAACTGATGTTTTCAAAGAAAGCGAAACATACATGTACTTGGCGGGGGGAAAGAGGTGGGTCGCTAACAACCTCGCTTTGGTGCTCTTCAAGCACTATTGGATCAATAGATTCCTGCATAAAGTAACATATGTCAATGTCAGATAATACAAACAAAACGAGACATATCAATGGGGGCAACAAGGAAAAAGAAACTTGCATGTACAAAAATAAATATAAGCAAGAGTTGCAATATATAAATATACCTGGGGGACGTGAGGAGGTGTGTAACCAGTGGATCGATTAACTGGAAATGAGAGTAAATGACTTCTACATGCATTAGTGAAGAAGTTTGCTTTTTGGACATATTCATCAAAATCACGTTCTACGTACAAAAGGATAAAGATACAATTAGACAATTTCAAAAAATTAAAAAAGTAAACGTTGAATCATTAAAATCACAATTAAAAGAAGCGATACATAAGCGTACCTACTAGCTCGTCATAGGTGGGTCATCGATCTAGTGCTCTTCAAGCAATGGTGCCTCACTAGAATCCTGCATAAAATAACATATGTCAAATTCAGATAATAAAAAGAATCACACACATATATACTATATGGGCGGAAAATGATGTTTTCAAAGAAAGAGAAACATAAATGTACCTGGCGGGGGGGAAGAGGTGGGTCGCAAACAACCTCGGTTTGGTTCTCTTCAAGCACCAATGGCTCAATAGATTCTTGCATAAAGTAACATATTTCAATGTCAAATAATACAAAGAAAACAAGACATATACAGGATGGACAAAAAATGATTTTTTCAAAGAAAGCGAAACATAATTATAAGCATAATGAAAAGCATATTTAAAATAATGCCTACGTCTGGGAATCTACCTCTACATGAGAGGGACTAGGTTGGGATTCAACATACTCATCTTGCTCACCCTGCATAAAACATATTGTATTCAGATTAGGATGTATTGAATGTTACAATCTCTACTATAGATATGTAAATAACATTGACAAATTAAAAAGTATAGTTCTTACAGCTAATGGTGAAGAACCAAACCCATATGCAATATTGACAACAAAATCAATGTTCTCAACATTAATCAGTGGACTATGAGAATCTGGGGTGTCATGGGACACCAGCCGTATATTTTTTCACATAATTTGTTAGATAATTAAATAGAAATAAATTGCGAAACAATTGAAAATTGTGATATAAAACAAAATATAATATGAAAATAATGAGTTTCACTTACAAATCGAAGTAATCCATCATCCCGGGACTCTGAAGCAAGGCCATATCATATGCCTCAACATGTTGTGTAAGGGCGTGGAGTAACACGACGCTCTGAATGCTTTGCATCTCCAGTGCGATATGTAGATGGATCCTTACTGTGCGATGGGCCAGCCTCAGAAGTGCCAACCCTTTGGCCTACATTGCCTTGGACATTAGTCCCATGCTGAAGCAATGTATCTACCAAGTCAAATAAGTCCTCATGTGTATCCTCAATCACAGGACCCGCAGGAGGATATACCCGAGGGGGTTTTGGTGTGCGTGGAGGGCGTGGCACACGGTTAGGATCCATCCTATCCCCTTCCCTATCTTGGGGCATCCCATGACCAACACCCTGAAATCCTAAAATATCGAAATAGTTAACATGTTTCCCTAGGATGAATTCTACATACAACTTCCTGAGGAAATAAAATGGGATGTCCCTATTCCCATGAGGGTCTTCATCGAAGACCATATACCAACGATCCATCCAATTGGCTTTCACATTTGGTTCCACACACCAGTCTATGGAAATGTGTGCTTGAATAGTGGGTGGAACCAATCTGGTTCTAGGGTCCTAGAATAATGAAAACAATTGTTCTTTTGTAATATTTAGGTTTTTTATGTCTTTATAACTCAAACCATTGGAATAGTATTGCCTCTTGGATTCTCTGTATGAGCTAATGTTGTACAGAGATCCTTGGGCATTGGAAATTGTGTTTGTTATGGTGTCCAATGCCTTAGCTAAATATTGTCTCAAATGACCCCCCCTCTAAAAGATGAGCTAAGGCGGCTCAATGCACCCAAGTGCGCCAGAATCTATGAATTACGGTCTTCTTCCCCCTCCAGGTTTGGGTTTGGTTTCGTGATTGGGTTTGTGTCCGTGTTTAGTTTCATGTTTGGTTTTGGTTCTTGGTTATTAGTGGGTTCGTTTTCCACAGTATCTTGTTCATTTCTGTTATCTGTTAAGATTTAAACAACAAAATACAAATTGTTTTAATTTATCATTCTTTGATTTAATTCAATTTTTTTTATTAAATTTGTTTTAACAAATATAAAGGCTATGAAATTAACAAAAGCAATCAAAAATTGAAAAGAATTTGTAATTGATATGAGTACTTACCTGCCATTAGAGCCAAGCCACCTCCACAGCCACCTCCAAATCGACCTCCAAGTGCTCAAACGCAAATCGCTAGTGCAGTTTATTGCTCTCCTGAAATGCTCATTGTGCAAATGACAAAATGAGGCCTGTGGCCTCTGTTTTTTTTTCCATATAGCATATGCAATATATCACAAGTGCGATTTCTAACTTTTAAAAAATGCATATGTGATACTACCTTACTAACCTTAGCCTCATCTTTGGGCTCGGGATTTTTCGAACATACCATCAATAACACGTATGGATTATGGATTTACACTTCGGAGGTGCGTTTCCGATTTCTTAGTGGCACTAAAAATTGGAACCAACTTCGTGCGAGCGCCCTTTTCTAAAAGAGAAATGGATTTGGAAATAGCTTTAAAAAAGAGAGTCTCTACAATAATTATTACACATAATTTCTAGCCTTCACCTCGATGAAATGTTGTATTATTTTCCTATTCACTGATTGTCCAATCATGTATATTTTACAATATGTTTTTCAAGATAAAACGGGCGTGGATATATACAACAAGTGTGGATTTTATAATATGAAATATACATTTACAACACATTAATTGGAGTGGACTGACATAGCATTGATGTCATCATTGACTTTATTTTAAATTTAATTTAATTTATTAAATTAATAATGATAAGGGGCCTCTCTTTAGAGGGTCACGACAAATAACAAATCCTTGTGAGCCATCGTCCCCTTAAAAGATGCTTTGAGAGGATACTGAATGTTTTCACTTCTAATATGTATGCAAAATAAGTCGATTTCTCGTGTTTAATTTGGCAAAAAAATTATATTTCCATCACAAAGCTAAAACTAATTTCAGTTTTTTCTTCTTCAATAACAATTATGGTAAGTAATAGGCGTGGAACACTCCATAAAGTTTTTTTTAAAGTAAATAATGATCATTTAAAACTTTGGATTGACTTAATGTGCTAATGAACTTTTATGCATCTACATTCACTTTTTTAAACAGGTATATGTGATTGCTCACTCATTCATTCAAGGAACTATCACATTAGATTTCTTTTAGAATATTTTGTAAATGAAAGAGTTTTAGTTCAATAAAACATATATTTTATTCATACACAAATTTGAACAGTTTTAACTTTTAATTGTTATTAGGATAACTTATATTGATTTATGCATGGGGAAGAGACCTAGTTATCCATGTAGCTTTTTGTGTAGATATAAGAGATTAAATTATGTATTATATTGAAATATCAATGTGTGTGTATATATATATAAGGAACTGATGAAAGTGTTCTGTGTTGTTTGCTTTGTCACATTTTATTTTTCCTATCTTTAGGAGCTTGGAAAAATATGAAAATCATGGCTAGTTATGTTGATGGAGGAAGCACCCATGGTGGAGGTGCATGCAGTAATTTTGATTTACTTTTATGTTTGTTATGATTTGATTGCATGTAACTAAAGCATGTACAGGTTAATGTTAAGCATTGGTATAAGTTTGGTTAACTTTGAATACCTAGTTAGTTAGTTAGGTGGCTTTTCAAGATTGCAAGATACTATTAGTGTGGACTAAGTGTTGGTGTGGAAAGTCATAGTAGATAATTTAGTATAGTGATTTTTGATAAATAGTTATCTTTACTTATTTTCTTTCCACCACTAAAAACTATACACAACAAATTTATAATTTTGTTACATTTTAAATTAAAAAAAAAAAGTAATGTTAATAAGTGTATTTTTTATAATAATTATTAAAAAATATTTTATTTATTTAATAGGGATTTAATTTTTATTTTAATATGTGTTATTTTATATTGATTGTGAATTTTAGTCTTTAAAACTCTAATAAGTTTTGAACAAAAGATTATTTATAAGGATAAAACCATTCTTATTTCATTAATATCTATAAGGATAAATACATTCTTACTTCATTTTTTATATAATCAATATATACATACTTGTTAATAAACAATTAACAATATGTAAATCCTAAGGTTAATATTTTTAACATTAAGCATGTGTGACAAAGAATATACAATAAATAATCACCCATATGTCAAATTCTAAATAGTAAAACAAACATGTTTTTTGTTATTAAAAATCCAATGCTATCATCAACTTCATTCCATTGTCTGGGTTAACATACATTCATTGGTATTCCTCTGTATCAACGGTTGGTATAATTCTATTTAAGTGCAATTACGAAAGTAGGAAATAGTCTTATGTGAGTAGACCTTTGTTAATGAAGTTTTTGGTTGGGAAACACAAGAACAAACAAATTTTACTACCATCTTTTAGAAGCATTTTGGAGAGGGAAAGATAACAAGGTGGGTAAACAAGGTTGGGTGCTTTAGAGCATTTTGGAGAGGGAAAGACAACAAGGTTGGGTGATTTCTTGGATAGATGCATCTAAATATTCCATTCTTTTCTTGAAAAACCAAAGTTTTTGAATATCTCAAAGTCTTGGTTCAACACATAATTAAGCACTACATGATAACACAAATCCACAACAATAAGCTTCTTCCCCTCCTCACAATAGCCTTACATGTCATTAAACGACGAGACTCGAGAAAGCTTTGTTGTCATCATTGTAGGTTGTATCAAGGCATATTACACTATATCTTTGTAAGGCATTTAGGAAATCAAGAAAAACTAAGTGTGGGTTATCCATACATTTGAACACTACTTATCAACAAAAACAACAAAAAAAACTCTTAATAAACCTTTCAAAACAACAATGATAAAGACAATGTATTTTTGGTACATAAATTCAAGGAAAAAAATAGTATTATAGACATGAAAACATCATAATGATTGAATGTCTCACCCAAGGAGCCAATGATTGAAACCTAGTTATTATTGTCTCCATCTCTGAACTCGATTATAATAGCCATTTGTAAGTCCAACAAACAACACATATCCCATGCATTTAGAATGTCCCCACTACTAAATGTTATGCTAAAATAATCTATTCATAATGTTGATCTGTCAAAGCTTTGAAACTGTGAACAACAAGGAGAGTCCACCATTGCTTCTCTCTGTGTAGATTATTACGCTAGACCCTATGTTGAAGCTCAGTGTCATTACTCAATTGGATCCTAGCTATTGTGAATGGACGACCAAGGTAAATCCTATGTTCATTGCAAATATTTAGGCACACAAGGCAATGTGGCGTAGTGACAACGAGAACATATAAAGCAATGCAATGATTTTAAGTTCGAGCTCACAAAATATGGACATGACTAAGGCGTGGAGGTTGTGAGCAACGATCTACTCATATGGAGGATAAATATGCTATCCATTTACGAAGATATACACATGTGAACAACTTGCTTAACACCTAAGTGCCTAAATAAAAAGTAATGTGCACATATTGTCGGTGTGGAGGGGCCGTTTTCTTGGTCTTCAACCGAGGTGTGTACTACAAATTTTAGAATTTCCCATACATCTACTTATGATCATAGCAAATATAATTGTAATCAAACATTGTAAAAGGTTGCAACGAACACACTTCCCAATGTTCCAATGAGCCACAGCTAAAGTCCCATTGTTCGTCGAAAACACTTCGGGATGAGTCATGAGCCGTCAGATTAGAAGACTGGCCATTCACGGCCAAAGGAAATACCAAATCAAATGTCGAGTAGACTCGCGCCTAACTAAAAGATATAGAGCGATACATATGGTCAATATCGTAGAGATGAGATGGCATGGCATTATTTTAACAAATTATGTTCAAACAATTTACGGATGTTTTATTTACATGGTAGTGACGGGATGCCATTTCAATTATTAACTATGTTGTAAGGCGTTTTTCTCTGAAGTTCTTTGGGAACCACTGTTCATTTCGTCGTCTATTCAGCCAATCATGTTTGTCCGCATGTCTTCTTCGTGATCCGCTGGTGTTGCTCAGATATCCGCTGGTTTCCTCTTCGCGTGGTGTCTTCTCCTGGGCTGCTGCAGTTGCATGTTTAGGAGGTTCACAGGTTTGGTGGTGACTTACCTTCGGACGGCCAGCGAAGTTGCCATCTGACAAATAGAATGTGCTGCTTCCCGGGTTCAGTGACCAGAGATTGATGCAAAGGGTGTATCAATAGAGAGGTTTATGATCTATGCTTGCCAGGTTCTTAAGCTTGCCTACTTATGAAGGAGCCCTTTCCAGAATTGGAATTTTGAGGTTTATGAAGGAGCCCTTTCCAGATTGGGTTCTTAAGAAGGTCCTATTTTTGGGTTCTTTTTTTGTTTCCTTGGGATTTTTCAATAGGTTTTACTCCTAGATAAATAGTAGGCTGAGTATGTGTAGCCTTACCTTCGGACGGCCAGCCAAGTTGTAGCACAGGTTTTCAGGTGCGCTTCCCGCTCTATTCAACAGAGCAATGCAGACAATGAGATAATTGGATATGGGAACTGTTGTTGGGTATTTGAATAGATAGATTGAAGTCATCATTTTTGTGGTTACAATTCGAAATATTTCACCTCAAACGCCATGGCTGCTCCTTCGCTTTCTACTCCCTTTCAACCTTATGTGTACCAGGTAACGTCTCTCTCTTTTTCTGTGTTTTTGAAGAGGTTTTCGACGTGGGTTCGGTCGATTTTATGCGGGTTCTGATAAATTTAGCTGTTTTTTCCTTGTTTGCCAATTATTTTAAGTTTGTATATTTGGGTATTTTTGCTGGAATTATATTGAGACAGATCTGAGATTTAATTGTGAATTTGTCCTAAAATTTTACTGGTCTCGACAGTGAAGGGATGATGCCCTGCTTTCTTGGGAAATGAAAAAAATGACTATAATTCGCCTTGCCATTTCGTTACTTGTTAGAAAAACATTCGCTGTGGGGTATGCGTGAAAGCCCTAGAAAAGTCCCAGCTCAGAGTTCTGTCTCCTGAACATGAGTTTTGGCCTTTTTAGTGTGGTTATCAAGTAGTGTTAAAATCAATTTTAATAACTTAAAGGAAAAGCCCAGATCCCTACTCTGTAGTGGAAGCCACCGCATCGGAAGTTGTGTTTGTCCACATGTTTCGAAAGTAAGGGATTCTGCAAAATGTTAATGGTCTTGTTTTGGAAAAAAACGCCATGAAATAAATGACTACAGTAGCATTGTGGAAAATGCCAAATATGTATTGAAATATGCTTCTAAAATCCTATTGACGAGACAATAATGTACAAAACATATTAGCAAAAAAGAATACATGCAGTGGGTAGTTACCACCACTAGGCAAAACCAGGGTGTATGAACAAACCCTCTAAACTAGGCCCTCAAAACTTATCTGTGACATGCAAAATTGACCTACTGGCATAAGACAATTAATACTTAATACTATGATGTCCAAAATTTAAGGCCCTGAAGGTAGAGCCAGACCAGTAATAACCATAATTAAGAAGTTGTAGCCAAGGCAATAAAGGAAAATGACTTGCCAGCTTATGTGCCCGATGCCACCATGCCATGCAAAACACGGTGGCTCATCATCATTATACTTTGAGGGTCAGACTGGATCTTTAGGAGGGTCGTATCGCCATGTCCCAGATATTATTGCTGTCAATTCCATGTTTTTCAAGTTTGAAGTGGCATTTGGTCCTTGTTTTTCTGATTGCTTGCAAACCATATCTGTTGTAGATTTGGCTAGCAGGTTGAGCTTTGACTATCAGTTGGAGTGCGGCTTTCATCATTTTAAGTTCTTGGGCTTTATCAAGCTGAAGAAGAATTTCCTTTTTCCTCATTATTGTCCATGCAACCTTTGCCTAGCAGATCTTCATCTGCCAGTGGAGAGTGATTGTCTTCGTAAATTTGGTGTCTCAGGTCTTCAATGTGTTTGCAACTTTACATCTTCCACCATTTGCCTTGTTTTGACTTGAGTCATGTATAGATCGGTCACAGACTACTTGTGCTTTACCAAAGTCTCCATGCTACCAATTAAGTGTTGAGTTGGGGCTGAGATAACTTTGCTAGAAATGGCTTTGGTTGCCTTTGTTTCTTGAATAATCTATGGCATGTGAGTGTTGCCTTGTTCCTCCTGTCCTTGTTGAGGCTGCTTGCCCTTCACAGTTTCTGTACACCGAAAATGAAGAACCAAACTTGCATCCAATGCAGGGGAACAAAGAAAGGAAAACCCCCAAGCCAAGCCCCCACTATGGCCAAAACTGTAGATTTATTAGGGTTATTTTGCCACTTGCCAGATCAAACAACAGGAAAAGCAACAAGCACTTTTGAAATGGGGAGGTTAATGCTTCATCTTTGCAACAAGAAACAAGCAACAAGCAATGCTTCATCTTTGCATACTTGCAACTACTAAATTCATACCCAAAATCAAGCACGAACAACCCATGTAAAGCTGAACCATTATGAATGTTGATGGGGGATTAGTTTCATTATGGCAATTGGGTTAAACAATGTCCCCCACCTTTGTCGATGGTTTCCTCCATCTTTATTGCCTTCATTTCCATCATTTCTGGGCTCGAAAGGTTGTGTCCTTGTTAAAATCCTGGCATCTTGTCTATGCCAGTTGTCTTTTTTCCCACGCCAAATGTTAGGTTGGACAGTGTCAGTTGGCTTCTATCTGTGGGAGCCTACTTGCTATGATGTACAACCCATTGTGGGGAAGCACCTAGTATCAACTATTGATATATGTCGTATCATTGTTTGCAAATGGTGTGTAATCTTTGTTTTATAAAATTTGGGTTGCTTTCGATAACATGTAGTTTAGTGATATGGTTTTCAAATAAGCAGGCCATAGTTATATGGCAGGGCTTGAATTTTTCAATTTGGATTTCATAGAAACTATATCCTCTTTGGTAGAGCTGAAAATTTGGAAACTGTGGGGTTAATTTTCTATTTCATAAACTTTTTATGTATTTGTACATTTTTCATTTTATAATATTTTATTGGTTTGTTGTTGGTTTGGTAATTGGCTCTTTATTGGAAAAGTGGGCTTTACATCTGGGTTTGATGCCATGCTTGGACTATCTATTCGAACAATCTTTCCTAGAACTTGTATGGGTACCTAGGCTTGCCTATTGAGATATGCCACATTTGTAAGATGTTTACTTGTTTGGATGCAATAGTTAATGCTGCTCTGTTTTAATAAGGAAACACTGCTTCAGGGACTTTGAATTTGAGTCTAAGCACTAAACATGTTTATTTTCAATCACTTAACTATAACATGCTTGATTTTATTTCATGGAAGCTTGTTGATTCTTTTTGCAATCGAGACCTTGTGACAGGCTTTAGCCCTTATTTGGGCTCATGGTTTGCTTAAATCCATACCATGAGTATTTTTTTGATAACGTGTGCAAGAATTGCAGGCTTTTATTTTGTTTGACTAGGTTTGGGCTAGTTTAATTTTAGAGATTTTATGTTATTAGCATATGGTAAGGCCTCCCAATTTTGAATCTGGATTTCTAATCATTAAAGCAAACTGAAATTTTGAGATGTGATAGCAAATGGTGAACTTTTTTTTTCTTTCTTTCCTGATTTCAGAGTCTAATCCTTGGATGTTATTTGCAAATGCTAAAGGGTGTAGGACTTCGAAATTTGGGGAACACTTGCTTCCTAAATGCAGTTTTGCAGTGTTTTACTCACAATCCACCCCTGGTCAATTACCTCTGGAATACTCCTCATACAACTCCATGTAAGTTTCACTTCTATTACTGTTTTTGTATGAAAGGTTTAACTGTATAATTTATCAAATGACTTGTATGCATGGCCATATTTTTATTGCAGAGCCATATGAAGTCATTCAGTACATATTTGTTTATATAATAGCATCATGGCTGCTTTGCATAGATGCATAACTTTAACATATCCTTCCGGCTAGAATTATAATCTTCTAACTAGATTTTCTTCATATGGTGCATTGATCAAGTTTTTGTGTTATTTGAGCATGTAGATTTTTTGTGCTAAATTCTTCTTACTTTGCCTTTGCCTATTTTAGATTAAATGACTTCTAACAAGTGGCAACATCATGTAGGTGTAAATGAAGGATTCTGTGCATTTTGTGCACTTCGAAAACATGTAAATACATCGCTATCATCCTCTGGGGAAGTCATTGAGCCTGATGAACTTGTTGATAATCTTTGTAGTATCCTTTTCATATAGGATTTTACAAGACTAACATCTATGATTGAATGTTTATCTTCTTTATGAATCCTTATTATGGTTCTTTGTTTTTTTGCACTAGCTAGTCTTTAAAATTTCAACGGTTTCACCCATTGTCTGTTGTAGGTTGTTCCATTATATATGGTCCTGTTTTGTTCCTTGTTCCAATTTTCTTCTAGGTTTTGCAGTTATTTGTATTTCATTTTTCCTTTTGTCTTTAACTTAACTTATCCCTTTAAGATTTATCAACCTTGGCGTCATTTCAGAAATACCAGCAGGAGGATGCACACGAGTATCTACATTGCTTGTTACGCCGTAAGGCGTTTTTCTCTGAAGTTCTTTTGGAAACCACTATTCATTTCATCGTCTATTCAGCGAACCGTATTTCCTCGTGTGTCTTCCTCGTGTTCCGCTGGTTCTCCGCGTGTCTTCTTCGTGATCCACAGGTTCTCCGTGTGTCTTCAAATTGACTTTTGCTGAGTAGTATAAAACTTTGGTGCTCATAGTCTGGCCTTCTAGATATTTGGGAGGTTTGCTTCAATCGACCGAAAATGAAAGATGCATTAGACTGGGTGTTGCAGTTGAATGGACCTGCAATGGCCACAGTGTTTGTACGACCCAAATTGAATGTAAGTTTCTGTGAGCTTTCTACAAACCCCATCCTCTTTTCCACTATACATTCTCATCCATCCTCCCACGACAACCTCCAAAACAAATCTTTGAGTTGCAGGAGGAGTGAATTTACATCTCAGAGAGTTCATTGCAGGGTTTTCCAAGTCAGAACTAAAGGTATGTATCCATTCACACAATATATACACTCTTGTGCAGCATTTGGTGGATAAGTGTAATGCAAATATTCTCTAGCAGACGCTTGCTATTGTTTGTTGGATTATGTGTATATATTGTCATGTTAATGGGTGAACCAGGTTCTTTTTTCTCGGAAAGCCTGTTGTCGGATTCCCGCGAGCTATCTCGAAGAGTTTATGCCAATGGACGTGATGATCTCAGCCATCTGAGGGCTGAGAAGGACAATACAGTTATCTTCGTTTTCAGTGGCTCTCTTGATCCTCCTGTCTTTGGATCCACAGCAACAAAATTCAGAGAATGCCAAATGAACAATATCGGTTGTCTGGAGTGGATGAAAGATGGGAACAACCAGCTAGCCTCTGTCTATCTGGGTGCTCTCACCCAATTTATGCTTATTTGGAACAATTCTGGTGTGCAAGAAGAGGTATTATGATCTTTCAGTTTTTAGTGGGTGCTTTCATCCAATTTATGCTTATTTGGAACAATTCTGGTGTGCAAGAAGAGGTATTATGATCTTTCATTTTTTCCCTAAAAGTAAACTTCTGAGCGCTTTCCAGTTAAAATCCAAAATTTTTATTCAGAATATTTTGTGGTGTGGAAGAAGAGTATTATGATCTTTCATTTTTTTTCCTTATAAGAAAACTTCCGAGCACTTTCCAGTTAAAATCCAATTATTTTATTCAGAATATTTTGTAGTTATTGTGTTCAAAGAAGTGAAATGCTCTGTTGCTATCCCTGTGAGGAAGATATGTGTTCTGTGTAAAAAGTGTGTACTAAAGATAGGAAGTAATTGGTATCTTCTTGATAGAATTGAAAGTACCTCAATTCTCTTAAAAATAGAGTAAACCCATCTGCATCTACAATCTATTAACTTCAGATCTTTAAGGTTTTAGTTAAATAAATATATGGCAGTTTATAATTTTTTAAGGTTTTAGTTAAAATAGGTTTATGGCAGTTTAAATATTGTCCCTACCTTTTAAATGAGCTGAACAATTTAATTAATATGCTTTCGGAGCTTTGGGCTTTAATCTGGCATTCTATTCACCTTCAAACGCTGGTTATGAAATAGCACCCAAATGGTGCACATCCATGGCGTTTGATATAAATCTTCATTTCAAGTTATCTATATGCTGGAACTGGGCATAATATCATGGTCATTTTTGGTTTTCTTTACTTTTTAGGTCCCAAAGTCCAATAATATATGGTCAAAATCTCTAACAGCGCAGTTCCATCATGAAAGAAACTTGGGTTGTGAAGAATTATGCCCAGATACACATCAAAATGTTTACCTTAAAGCAGGTCAATTTATGTTACCTTTATTCCATGCTCACAGGCATAAATGTTTGACATCCTAAGAATTTAAAATCCTTAGAGGATAATAAATAGGCTCAATCTGTTGCTGGGATGTGGTTTAGAAGTACGTCAGTGAGATTCTACTAGGCCTGGGTTCAATTGTAGGGGCTTCTGTACCTATACAAACGACCATGCTATAATCCAAGTTTCAATAGATATAGTCATTTTTTGTTTTTCTTAACTTTCTATGTCGCCAAATTCAATAAGAGAGGCTTAGCAGCACTGTTCGGCCATGAAAGGAACTTGGACTGTGAAATAACTGACATTCACAGTTGAATTTGATTGGTCCCACATTAAAATGTTTACATTAAAGTAGGTCAATTTATGTGATCTTTATAGAAATTAAAATCCTTCAGAGGATAATGAATAGGTTCAATCTGTTAATTAGACCACGGTTTAGGATTACGCCAAGGTGAGTCTACCAAGCCCAGGTTCAGTTCCATGGGGCTTTTGTGCTCAGAAATCCACAAACGGCCATGCCCTTGTACCAGAGTAGTTCTTGTGAAAAGCTATAATATGCTCAACCTTGTAGAAACCGATAATAAATGCACACAAACACAAACTTTATTTTTTCTTAAGACACTTCCAAAGATCTGATATGCAAGGCTGTATTTCTCCAAGTTCATTATTTGAGAAGCTTGGCCATTTTATGATGTGTGTGAAGTTTGAAGTTGAAAGTATGTTTGAGCTTTGGATCTCTAGGTGTATATCAAATTCTTTTTTCATTGAATCATACTAATTGTCTATGCACTCAATGCAAAGTGAAATTTAGTGCACAGTTACACATAAACCTCGTTACAGACAAGCACACACAGATCGTTACTCAGGAATTACCATCCTCCTCATTTCGTATTTCATTGTTATTGTAGACCCACCTAGAATATGAAAGGGGCAAGACCATGGTGTTTATTGGTCAGTCCATGAGAGGGGCTGTTGCTTCTTTAGCCATGCTATGGATGCTAGATAAACAGCTGCAGCCTGGAAAGCCTAAATCTGTTTTCTCCATCACATTTGGTTTCCCTTTGGTTGGTGATGAAATTCTGGCACGAGCAGTTCGTCACAAGGGGTGGGCAGATCAGTTCTATCATGTTGTTTTAGGCGGAGGAGCGCCAGTCCGGGCTCCTCTGCAAGTGACAGCATTGATGGTTGGACCTGCCACTTAACCCCCATCCCCGACTTCTTAATTGATTAAGTTTTCCGGTTGGTGCCTTGCTCTGTCCTCCCATTTCGAAATAAACTCTGTGCATTTTGAAGTACTATGGGTATTCACCCTGCAAGTTTTAGTGTTCCTTTTTGTGTGTTTTCCACCTCTTTGTGTGGTGTCTTCACCTGGGATGAGCATTGTTCATAGGTTTTGCGTGTCTTCTCCTGGGCTGCGCATTGTTCATAGGTTTTCTGTATTATACACCGGTTTATGTAGCTTCACGTTTTTCTTTCTTCTACGGTTCGACGATATTTGGAGAGCCGTGACTCTTGAGTTGGTCATAACCACAGTTGTTCGGAAATTCTGGAGTGCCATGAGGCGATTTCTAGAGAGCCTGTCCTGTGAAAGAGCCCGTCTGAAACGTGAAGTGACTCTAGGGTTGGTCAGATGATCAGAGGATGGCTTCTATTTTTTTTCTCAGTTTTCTCAGTTTGGCATTTATTCTGCATTTATTAAACCCCATAGATAGCTTGCTATTCATGGAGGAGGTGGTTGAACATCTTGTCATGGCAACCGCCCCTCCCTCCTGCATAAATGGTGTTTACTGGTCACATTTAGTTTGCGGTTTTAAAGGATTTGCACTATTTGGGTTTGCACAGAGAAGTTGCATTGTTTCAAGGAATACCTTTGCAGGAATTCTAATTCAAAGAGCCAAAGAAGAGGAAAGAAGCACAGGTACTTTGTTTTCCCACTGCTCTTGGATTTCATTCTGTGCAATTTCATTTCTATTGCAAATTTGTTGTGCAATTTCATTTTTCCATTGTCTTGCAGTCTTTTGTGGTTTGGTAAATTATATATGATGTTAATTGGGCAGATGATGGAACACATCCCTTTTGTAGAATGTAGCGTATGCAATAATGAAATGATGAACCTCCTTCTGTTGAAGAGGACCTGCTTATCTTATCCTTCCGTCCGTTGGAAAACCTACCCCCAACTGCTATGAACCATCTCAGAAATTACTATTAATCGGTGACCGTGCGCGAATGTTCCACCATCATTAACCTTAGGGCCTACTTTCAAATAAACTCCATGGGATAAGTTTGGTAAGGGAAAGGAAGTTGTGGTTAAAACCAAAATAGCCGGGACACTTGTACTTTAGGGCTAGGTATGGCCACTCCGAAATCCTCAGAACTGACCTAGGAACTACTACTAGAACTTATTAGATCGAATGGGGTCAGTATACCATTTCTATTAACCTTTAGTCGGAAGAATGAATGAATTGAATTTAGACTTTTTCACTTCTGACTTTAGACATCCTTTGTAAGCGCAAGGTCCAAAAATTGGACTGGTCATCTCTTTATTAGCCCTATTTTGCCCTTTCTTTCCAGACTAAAAAGAAGGAGTATCTGACCGAATAGTATTCCCAGTGATGCTTGCATGGTAATTTATTAGTTGTGCTGATTTTGAATGCTGAATACTGTTCAGGATTTTATTTTTATCATTTGTTTAGATTTCTTCTACTTATTGCTGAACAACACTAATAATTCTACTCAAATATTCAACTGTATTGAGTTATAATATCTTCAAAATCATAATACAATTGGAGTATGTGATAAATGACCTTGACATAATCAATTTCATTTTTTAAAAATTGTTTGTTTTCCAGAATTTCTGTCAAAATTAGCTGATACCAAGGCATCTGTTAGACGACTTCAGCTAAATTCTAATCTACAAGTACTTTTATCTCTTACAAACCAAATAATAGGGCAGTGTCTGAAAACTACAAGATGGGTTTGTTTTTACATGGAACCGCTTTCATAATTCCCAATATTGTTGATTCTCAGAAAACAACTTTTGCAACAATTACCCCCAGCTATTTACCCAAGGGAGGCTTTTACATAGAACCACTCTTTCAAAATTCTCAAAGTAGTTGTTTCTCAGAAAACACCTTTTGCAACAATTATTTTAGCTATTTACCCAATCCCTTATAGTAGAAGGGCTTGATAAAAGCAAGAATTACAATCTAGAATATACTTGGTTCTTAAGGTGGAATTTACAATTTAACAGTAAAAATCTAGAATATTCTAGAGATTACAGGCAGCTAATAAATGGAAAACATAGCATTCTGCAATCAAGAAACAATTGTATTTAAGGAAACCAAAATGGATAAAGGATTAAAATTTGTTTGAAAGAAAGGGGCGAGAAGAAATTTCGTAAAATGAATCCCGACTTTTGCTATGAGAAGAAACTGTATCAATGTCACTTTGGTTACCAGACATTAAAATTAAGAATTTTTCATTATGAAAAACTAAACTTAAAAATCACTGGTGGTATAAAAAGTAGAACAAAGAGAGAAAAGATGTTAGAGTTTCTTACCTTTATCCAATTCAAGCTCTATTGTATCCAACTCCATCTCAAACCTGGTTACTATATCCTGTAGATGATCAACATGGGTGTCCACAATGTGCACAAGGAGATTGGAGACCCTACCAACTCTAGCACACGCTCTTTGATGACAATTCCATTGGGATCTGTGGTATGTTTTGAGCTGTTCTCCTCCTTTCCCCCATAGTGGGCCTGGGATGAAGGACTCTCCACACTGGGGATCTCAGAAAGCAGAGACTGGCCCGTCAGAGAAAATCCCATCCTTGGCACCTTACCCAAAGACACTGTAATCACAGTATTCTCGTTGATCCTGGTAGCAAGCCTTTGGGTGAATTTGCTGATAGTGGGGCCTGGGGAATTTACCCTAAACACAAGAGCACCATCTACATTCCCACAGAAGGGCCCACTTCTCACGAGAGACAGGATATCTTGAAGCTTCAGAGGTGGGCAAAGAACAAAAATCAAGTATTGTGCAGCCATTTCCAGTCTCTGATTAGATCTCGACAGCTCAACATGGTACCAACAGAATTCCCCGCCCTCCCCTTCGCTCAAATCCCAATCCTTGTTAAAGAAATTGCCCTTCCCATCAAATCTGTAAGCAGATGAATGTCTATGTTCAATGCATGGAATACATCTTTTAGATTTAGTGAACCTTCTATAATGCACATAAATATATGCACGTAGACACCAGACCAATGGAGTGCCTCTGTATTCTCTGGGTGCATAGTTATTTAAAGGTGCGAGGGAAATTACATATGTAATAAGCTTTTGAATATTTTCTTAATAGGAATAAAATAAAATAATAAGCTACGGAGAAAAAATGAAAAGGTGAAAGTATTTCATGGAGTTTTTGTAGATTCCTTAAGTCAACCAGCGTTTTGACACACAACGAAAACTTTTTATCTAGAAATGCTTGTATCACAAGTTGTGAATAGTCTTTATAAATTGCCTGAGGGAACCGGAATTTTACATAGGAGGAGGAAGCCTTTTTTTATTTGGGGACTCGGAGAATCCATTGAGTGCAGAGTGCACTCTGCAAGCCATTTTCCCTTTTTAATTAATGGATTCTAAAGTCATTCTAGTCCAGAGACCTTAAAGTTATGTTATCACTTTCATATGAATCAAATCAATGTCCATAGAGTTATGGCATGTTGAGGATAAATGATAAATGAGTAAGGCAGGTTGCCTATCCAAGAGGGTGCAAAAATAAGTTTTAAGTAGAAATTCTGCAAAAATTTGACGTTTGGCATAGTTTTATAAGTTAAATTTTCAAAGATAGTTTTTCATGTCCTAGAGGTTTTGAGGGTCTCTAAAACTTTCAAAAATCCTAAAACAATCTAAAAGAAAAACTAAAACTGTGTCCCCTTTGGATTTTTTGCTTCACCAAACTCCAGTAAAAATGAAATTTCTAAACTGTTTTGGATAAAGCATTAAGTCATAAGTAATGAAATGTAACAGGAGAGATGGATGATTCCACATGCAAAGTAAAGAATAAGCTGAAATATAGACAACTGTACTAAAACTTAGAATTGAACATATTTTAGAATTTGCAATTGCATCTTCAATCAAATCAAAGCACAGACTTCAATGGAACGTCGTTAGGTGTTTTTCTCTGAAGTTTTGTTCTAAACCATTGTAGATGTCGTCATCCCTCTTGCCAGTGGTACTTTTACACGTGTCTTATCCTAGGCTGAGCATTGTCCATAGGTTTTTACTCGTGTCTTCTCCTGGGCTGCGCATTGTTCATAGGTTTTCTGTATTGTCCATTGGTTTATGCAGCTTCACGTTTTTATTTCTTCTACAGTCTGATGATTTTTGGAGAGCCATGACTCTTGAGTTGGTCAGAACCGTAGTTGTCCAGCGATTTTGGAGTGCCATGAGGCAATTTCTGGAGAGCCCATCCTGTGAAAGAGCTCATCCTGTAGAAAGAGCCCGCCTGACGATTTCTGGAGAGGTCAGAGCAACAGCTGTAGAAAGCGCCTTGGTTTTGGTTTAATGGTTGATGTTGTGAGATAACTGAACTCAGAAGGTAACCCTGGCTGATTTAGGGTTCTAAATAGCTTAGTCATGTGTTGCGGTACATTAGTACCAGAGAACAAACCACATTATGAAGACATTTAGGGTTTCTCACTCATAACGGTTTCAGCTTATAGTATTCATTTTTCCCTTCAGTTTACAATCCTCGTTGAGCTTTAAGGAAATGTGAAGTGACTCTAGGGTTGGTCAGATTCAATATGCACTCTATAGTTCACTTTGAGTCATGAAGAAAAATTGTTTTTTCAACATTTCCAATCCAAATACCAGTATGAACTAGAAAGTACTTTACATAAGACTAGAATGAACTAAAAATTACTTTACATAAGAGCAACTTGCTTTGGTTCTTGTGAAGGTCCCTCCTATGTTCTGGGCTGCTATAGTTGCTTGGTGAGCTTAAGGTATAAGAGATGCTGAAAAACTAGGCCATTACATTGAAGTTAAAGTTGGCTTTTAAAATCATTAATAAGCAAACAAGAGGGGTGGCTTGCTTTTGTGAGAAAATGGGATTATAAGATAAGAATACGAAAGATCAAGTGAGACTCAAAGTAGGGTAACAATGGCCCTTTGAATAGAAGTAGTTTACAAGTTAATTTTGTTCAAATGGACACTATGCCTCGACACAATCATGTACCAAAAGTTTGGTACTATTAATGGCTAAAAAAAATAGGAAGTGTTAGAGTTTATATCATTGCTCTGTGTATAAATTGTGAGATTGAAGTATGGCACAAACTTACAGTTATATAAAAAATATGGAGTTCAGACGTCCATGAAAAGAGAATTCATACCAAAAAAAATTTATGATAATTTTAAAGTTTGTTGGTTGAAACTATGTAATACGTGTACCAGTCCAACGAAATTTGCAGTCATTGTGAAATGGAAATTAATGTAAACAAAATAAAGGCAAGGTAAATTATACTCTGAAAAGGATAGCACCATCCAATTTTAACCATAACAAATTGGAGTTGTCTCATGCCTCATCAAACTATTGCTTCACTCATTTTCTTTTCTAGGCTGATGTTGGATCCGGGATGCCAATTGCTTGGTATTAGAAATTGGCAGATTTCTGTTGGTTTCATTTGTATTCCATATATTATGTGGAGAGATATGCTACACCTTTGTTTTCTTTATGAAGCTTCCTGACTTTTCTCTTTCTCCATATAATTCTTGCCTTGCGGTGACAAACTCACAATAGACTCACATTAGGGCCAGCTGCATCAGTCACACCAACAGACCTCAAAGTGCAATCCATAAATTTGATGACTCTGTTCATTGAATAATTATATTGTTCTGACTTCCAACCTTCAATGAAAATAACAGCCCGAGCTGGATAGTGTTGAGCAGCCCAATGTTGATGGCATCTAAAGAGTGTAAACAATGAAAGGCATTTAAGTTATCGACATTCTTGACTTTTCTTTTTCTTTATATAATTTCTTCCTTGCGTTGACAATCTTACATTAGGTCCAAATGCATCAAGGGTAGTAGCATACCTCTGAGTGCAATCTGAAAAGTTGGTAGCTTTGTTCAATGAATAATTACATCGTTCTAATTTTAAGCTTAGGTGAAAAATGGTGCAAGTTGGACAGTCCTGATCGTGTCAATGTGTATGACCATCTAAAGGGAGTTCTCATTAAAAGGCATTGACAGGTTCTTACCATTCATGATTATGCTACATGGGCTTGAGTACCGAAAAATATTTCTATTGTTGAACATTGCAGATTTTTGCATTTTCCTTCTACACATAAACATCTATTGGTATCTCTTTAAAAGGGCAATCTTTGACAAATTTGGGTTTCCCTTCTTTAGTAACACCACCCGGTTGTCCATATGCTTCAACACCTCTATTTGCTGCCCTATCTGTATTTTCAATTTTTATGTTTTCACTAAGTTCTTTAATAATGATGCATCTCCCATGTCTCTTGGATAAGTTTTTTCAGTGGATGTTATATTGTGTTATTAGTTGTTGCTTAACTTGAGCTAAGACTCTTGGTAATAAATTTGTATCAGTTTGTGAGTTTTTTACTATTACTACTTTATTCTTTATTCAAAGCATTCAAATTTATTCACTTTTCCATAGCTCAACTTAGGAATGATATTCATTTTTGCAACATGTACCCATTTCCTCGTTTGCGATAATATTGTCAAGGCTTTCCTATTTATTATGGTTTTGCTGTAGATTTCAATTTATTCTAGCTTTTGAAGTAGTAGAGGCTAGGAATCAAAGGCACGGTTTTCTCTAACAAATTTTTACAAAAGGAAGCATTTACTTAAAATGAATGCATGCATAACTTGTTCTGACATTTTGAACGCTGCCACTTCTTGTTGGCACTACTTTCATGTAAGCTATTTGGATCTTGGAGCTTTATGTAACAATTAATAATGTTGGTTTTCATGGAAAATAGAGATAATTTTAGGGGCAAATTTTAGCCCAGTGAGCTATTTTTCCATGTTTTTCTCCCAAAAAAGATTCGCCATTTTGCATTTTTTGAAGCCCTGTTTTGCCCAATTTTGATGGGGTAAAATTTTTTCACCCTAAAAATCGCCAAATTATTATATAAACGATATAAAATTCTTGGAAATTAAAATATTTTTTGAAAAATATCACCAATCATTTTATAGTTGGCGTTTTAAGCCTATTGGTAATATTCGCCAACATTTATACACTTTTAAATAAGTATGGTTCCTTAAAATCATCTCTGATGGAAAACTATTATGTCTGTTATTATTCTTAAAATATAATATATTCAAAGTTTCTTTTTAACAATGTTGGATCCTTTGAATTTTATGGACGGTGGTAAATGAAATATGTTGAACCTTTCATTTAATCTTTGTTACCTAGTATGTTGGATGCTTTTATTTATAGTTGGTTTTGGTTATTCCTACATACACAATAAACATTACTAAGTGACCCTAACAACTCCTCTTAACCTCTATTCTATATTCCTAACCTTATCCCTTTGCTATCAACTCTTATTTATTCTTCATCCATTGCATCATCGCTTCTCCCTCGTTACCTATCCACTACAATGAATAAGAATTCCATTATCCTCTCCCACTATTTTCAGCACATAAAGGTTGTATATAATGTACACATATTGTGATAGGAATTTGATGTAAACTTACAAGGTCATTTGGCTAAATAATTGAAACATTTTGTATATATTGTTAACCATAGTGCTATTAAACTTTTAGAAGAATATGATCAACTCAAGTGGTCCAAGAATAGTGGAACAAGGGTTTACACTATCAAGTTGGGCTATGTTGCAATCATTGAAGAATGCCTTCTTTCATATAGAGTCTATTTCGGGAGAGTGGTCTAGAAATCAACATTTCCTTTAAAAATAAATATTATTTTATGGTTATAAATAGCCAAGAAGCTGTTAACCTAGGATAATAGACATAAAAGAAACTAGACATGCTAAGAGATACATACTTTGCAAGCATGATTTAGATATTGTAGATCACTTGTTCATGGCCTTTTATTTTGAGTTATCTATTTGGAATAAGGTAGCTCTTGTCTAAGTAGGATGAGATAAGAGTAACTTGGTCAACAGTCTCTTCCACACAAGGGCTCAAATTTTATGCAAAAAACTTACATATCTAACATAAAACACTTTCTTGTGAATTCTCAAGGTGCTCTTAGAGAGGAATGTAAGGAAAAAATGTGGCACTTTTTTGGAAAGAAGAGCCTTATCTTCAGTAGACATATTTGAAAGTTTGTTGAAGGGTAGATTTGGTATGAAGTTATGATGCAAATTTGAAGTAGTTATTGAGGATTGTTTTGGCACATTTCACAAAGAAAATAACTTTGCTTATGCATGGAATTAAAAAATTATTCCCATGAAGCAATGAATATATGAAAACCTGAAATGTGTAAGTGTACAAAGTTATCTTAATTAAAGGGCCATGTAGAGACCTTGCAGTTTTTAAGCTTGGATGTGGGAGCAGTACTAATACTAGAGAAGAACTTTTAGCACTCTGGGCATCATTACGGGTCGCCAAAGATATTGGGATGCCTTACCTACATATCTTTGGCGACTCCTTGGTGATTATAAATTGGGGAAAGGGGGAATCCACCCTTCACGTGGTGAACCTTGAGGCTTGGTGCTACAACACCAGATTACTCATATCCTCATTCGCCTAGGTGGATTTCAGTCATGTCTATAGGGAACATAACAAGAGGGCAGACATCTTCTCCATGGAGGGTTTGTGTATGGATCCTAGTCATCTCTTACTTACTGAATCTTATGATGATGAGTTTATTGGGGAAGTCTCAATCCATATTTTTAAGAATTTGCTCATTCTATTTCAGATATTTATCTCATGGATTTTTTTGAGTTATTTCTGGTTATGCTGAGCAGCAGTTACAAGTATTTTGAGAGTCACTTGCCTGCTTTGGATAAGGTGTTTGGACTCTTTTTATGTTCTTTATGGACATTTCTCTGATTGATGTATATATTGCTCACTAATGAGAGGACCTTTTCATGTATTGATAACCAGGTGCTGATAGTATTTTTTTCACATCTTGGGTATAGTTATATTTATGTTTTGAACTGCATTGTAATCTAATATTTACTATTCTGTCTGACCCATTGGGGTATGGACAGTTGTTTGATGATGTACAAGGTTACCTTTATTTCATTAGAATATCAAGGAACTGTTTTTTTTTACTGAAAAAAAAACTTGAAACCTCAAGTCAACTTAGGACCAAGAATATTAACTTCTGTTTTATCCCATGTGTGTATTTAGCTTGTACTTCTTGACTTCATACCTATGTCTATTTTTTTCCCCATGGTGTCCCTATACTTGTTTTGAAAGTAAATTTGTTTCCCATTTTTTAACTTCTACTACAAGTATACTATTTGTACATTCAGTTGGTTTCAAATATTCGCGATACTCAAATCGTTTCAAAATACTCTCCATAAGAGAGTATATGGTCTGTAAGTAAATAACTATTGCAACAGTTTGTCAGTCGATTTTTTAATTTACTAGTACAGTTGCTTCATTTGTGCTTGTCCTATCCTATTCCCGCCAATGCAACTGGCATGTAAAGCATCCAACTCCAAACTAAAAGGTACTGTCCTATCTACTTTTCTTTCCATGCTATTTGTCCATTTTATACAAGAAGAAACAAAAAAATTAATTTATTTTTCCCACCCTCCCCTTAATGGAAACAACAGAATACTATATTTATATTATAGTTCATTGTTCTTGTGTTGTGTGCTACTTTGATAGGTTATCATATCATGGTGGGGAGAAGGAATCCATTGTTTCTTGGAGCAATAGCTTCTCTCGGTTAGCAAACAGAACTGGGAATGATGACAAGGTACTTTCTCTCTTATTCGTTAATTCAAACTAAGGTTTAGACTCCATCCAACAGAATGCGATCCATCCTTGTTTAACTCAATAACTGATGTTGTTTTTTTTTCCGTGAAGGGTATTCAAAGACAAGAATTTCAAAGACCCACAGCAGGGAATGCTCACTCTCGAATGTCTTCATGATGGGAAAGAATATTAAGCCTCGAGCAAGATGTATGATATTTTTTACTATTGTTTCTCTCTCTCTCTCTCTTGTTACTTGCTAGAGTTGCTCACTACAACTAAATTCCAATCAGGGTTTTCCTTAATAGTTAGTAATTCAAATCTAATGTATAAAGCTCTATGATTTGGTGATTTTGATTTTTAATTTTGAGCTGGAAAATCTCAGCTTTCATACATCCATGAGTATATTAGGCACACATTTCTCACCATGGCTTGGAAGGTCTACACCCTCTTATAAACTTTAACCATTGCAGTTCAAGTACTGAAATTTGTTCTCATAGTGGTTCAAGTTGGGGTGCTCCGCAGTTCATATCCCTCTAGAGATTGGTAAATGGTAAAAATCCAATAGTTCACCTATGTGTGAGCTAATTGTTTTATATGAGCAATGTTCATTGTTGATTGATTCTGACTGTTCCCAATTTGTCTAGATTTTGGGTTGTTTTCGTCTCTGCAATGTGATTGAAATTTTGGGTTGTTTTCGTCTCTGTAATGTGATTGAAATTCTCCTTGGTATATATCTGAATGGAATAATTATCTGTAGCCAAAGTCTAATGTCTATATTATTGACTATGTGTTCTCTTCAAATTGTAGGTTGATAGGCTAAGCAGAACACTTAGGGATCAGGAGGATGTGCACAACGCATTGGAAAGAGCCTTCACAAGACCTTTAGGAGTTCTCCCTCATCTTCCATCATTTCTTCCTCAAAAGGTAAACTTAAAATCTGATGAACACAACAAGCTTTAGTAGGTGATTAAAATCATTGAATGAATGCCTTGAAGATCTAGTTTGCAAGCATAATGTTTTAGTGAAAAGTTAGCATTTAGAATTGTGGATGAAACAAGATGGGCATATCTTTCGCTTCACTTATTCATGTATGAGAGTTTTATAATCCTATTCAGAATTCTTAAATCATATCCATATTCTTGTCTTCAAATGCTGGATTGCTTTCCCTCTCGTAAGGGAATCACATATAAAAAAATTTCTATAGAAAAACCTACAATGGATTGATAGGTGGAACTATTTGTAAGGGATGACTTTCTGCTCTAATTATAGGCCTTCACAAATATAAAGTGTGAGATATTAAATTTCTCAAAATGGTTTTGTCTGAGTGGAGGTGTCTAGAATCTATTATACTGAAATATATTTGATAGATATGCTTTCTTGTTGGCCTTTTCAGACAAAGCAGCTTCTTGCAGAAGTAGCTCTGCTTGAGGAAGAAGTTGTTCACCTAGAGGAACAAATTGTACACATGAGACAAGGTATGTATCAGAATGAAGAGCATGCCTCATCATCCAGAAAGTAGAAGGAACCTCTTGGAAATGCTGAACAATTGAAGGCAAAGAGAGTATTGTGTAGGTCTCCCTCATCGGGAGATTTATCTGATCATGTTAGGAAACAAGGAAAACAAGATTCTTTTGTAGGAATTTTGCCTCATTCCATGAAAGGGATTTCACTATATAGGAATCTTAGAACACTGAACAGAGTCCCCAGAACACATGACAGGGCTTTGGAAACTGGACGTTTTCATAGAAGACAACTGTCTCTGGGCTCTATACCAGACACCCAGATCCTCTTCTTTCTATCCCAGGCTATGAATGGTAGCCTTCATTTTTACAGGAAGCTTGAAGAAACAAAGGCATTATAACTCTTAACAGAGCAACGAAAATCAAGGATACCAGTTGTTAGCCATGAGAAAGATAACCAGTTGCATTTGAAAGCTAAGAACCTACATGCCTTGCCTCTAGTCCCAAAAGGAAAGACCGGAGCTTAGAAACAAAGCTCACTCATTCGTACAGCTCTTATGGAGACACAACCCCTAGCACCAAAGAAAAATGTAGAAAATTTGGAATCCTGTATGATATCAAAAGACTTGCTTAAAGAACATACATTTTTTTATGTGCACCTGCACTTTAAGAATATTATATGAGTATTCATTTCAAGTTGTAAAGAACATACATTTTTTTTTATGTGCACCTACACTTTAAGAATATTATATGATTATATATTGATTTAATTATGTATGATATTATGACATCTTCTAGACACAGCATACTCCAGTGATTACTCATTTTGGACCAACGAAACTACCATCTCTGAATATTTTTGAAGATGGGAAAAGTACACAACAAAATAATCTTTCTGAAGATATTGTAAAGTGCTTGATGAGTATTTTTCTGAAGCTAACAAGGCCATTGTTGGCAACCAATAAGGAGACACCATTAATAGCTTCATGGTCAACTTTTTCAAGTGTAAGCCCAAAAAGATATGGCTCGAGAAGCACTTTAAACTATAAAATACCTATGGAATATTTAGAAGAAATACATTTCAAAGATCCTTATGGTGTTTGTTTTGAATCAATTCTGAGAGATATTGGTCCATACAAACATTTCCGTGATATCTCTGTAGTCTCATTTGACTTGGATCAGCTCCCAAGCTGTGCTTCTTTATTCATAAGATTGAGGTGTGTTTGTCACTTTATTGGAATACCAATAAACATCTCTTAAATGCTATTTGGCCAAATCATTCACCTGTACAGATTCCTTTACTATAAACAATCTAGATTATTTGTGTTGATCATTGAAAGGTCAATTAGAATCCCTTACAAGGTTTCCATTCTCATATAGTCATTTTTAGGTTTGGCCTAATTTATAAGTCTCTGCTTTTCAGATTTCTTGTGAGAAAACTATGTTCTGGAGATGTAAAGGGCTTGACATATCAGCAGAAGCTAGCCTTTTGGATCAACATTTACAATGCCTGCTTGATGCATGTATGATGGTAACATAACCCCTAATTTACATCTATAGCTTCTTTTTATTGCTATCACAACAAAATCATTAATGGGCTCTCCCAGTTTTTGTCTACTGCTTTCTAAATAGCTGATCTTCACTTTAGGATGCATCTTCTTGTGACTAATACAAATTTAAATTTTACACTTGAGAAACTTTAGTCCTTCATTGAACATGGAATACCAAGCACCCTTCAGAAGGTTGTTTCACTCATGCGCAAGGTATGACAGCCAAAAATGAAGAATGAAATCAATTGACTTTATTGCTCGTTTCCTATAGTAGTAGCTTCCTATATCAGAGGGTGAACATTGAAGGCACTTTTTATAACTTATATAATGACAAGTTACACTACTTCTGCAATGGAAATAAGATTATGAAATAATTTGTAGAATTTCATATTGCCACTGTTTTGCAGTCATTTAATTTCTGTGAATACTGTGATGGGAGGGTTACATGCAGTCCTTAATGTTGGAGGGAAGCCGATGAATGCATTGGCTATTGAACATTTCATACTTCAACCACCCTTTCACTCAAAAGATGTAAGTTTGTTTATGTAACTTATTTCCCATTTCAGAAAAAACATTTTAAATTCTTCCAGTTATGTATTTAACTGACCTTCCCAAGTTGATTGAATGCAGCTAGGCCTATTGGAAAAATGGAAAATATGAAGAGGAGGCTATGATGTAGATTGTTTATGGTTTAGAGTGCTCTGAACCATTGATTACCTTTGCATTGTGTTGTGGAAGTTGGTCTTCTCCTACTGTAAGTAGTAGCTCTGCACCTGGGCTTATGTGTTGTGAATAAATCCTCCTATTAGTTATGGACATGAGTGTAAACGAAAATGCATGGTGTTCTGCTTGAGCCCTAAGCTTTGCAGCTCAAAATTAAAATCAAAGTAAAAGGCAACATCTAAAGAAAAATAGCTTTCTAACTTGCATGGAAATGGATATGGGTTTGCTAGACTCTTTGAAAAGTCAATATCTAAATGTGCAAAAATGGAACTTGGGATGCTTCACATTTGAAATTGCTGCAACTTGGTCAATTTAATCTTGCAACTTGGTCAATCGGTGGAATTCTTATGTGTTTTCCAATGATGTTGTTTTTCTTATTAATAGGCTGTGCTGGTTAGGCGATGATAGATACTGGACTACATGTTTCTCTCTTCTTCGGATTAGTACTTGGGGTTTGTATTTTTCTCTCTTTATCTTTGCTTCATGTTAATATTGGGGATTTGTATTTTGCTTTGTTATTTTCATGATAAAACAAAATTTTATATCAAGTTTAATTTGTTCTATTTCATCAATGGTTTGTAGTTTCATATCAATCCAAAGGAGCTAGACAATGAGGATCTTGCTTTCCTCTATCACATTGAGGCATGTACCTCAGTTGGGGATCTGAACTTGCCTTTGGTTCATGAATTCCAAAAGCATTTGCTCAAAACCTTCTTCAATGGACATTAGGTTCACAATGAAAGTGCCAGCCATCAACAGAGCAGGAATAGAAAAATAAACTACATTACTGTAATAGCCATTTATGGGTCCATTAGGTAGTTCTTTTGACTCAACTTCTTTTTTTTCCTTTTTTCTAGAGATATATAATTAATTGTAGACTAAGCTTGCCTTTGGTTTAGGAATTCCAGAAGCATCTGCTCAAAACCATCTTCAATGGAAATTAGGTTCACAATGAAAGTGTTATCCATCATCAAAGCAGGAACATAAAAATAAACCTATATTATTGTTACAACAGAAATATTTGGTGCTGAGTACATAGTTAGGTTCAGTTCAGTTCAATGATATATCAGCCCTATGCAGTGTTCATCAATTTCTCAAGATTTTCATGCATCAGTGCCTACTCCAACTCTTCTAGTTGCTTAGTAGACTTCACAATTGCCACATCTATCAAAGGGAAGTGGCTGCCTTATCCCCTTTTGAGCCCTCTGCATATCTAATAGTGATTCCTGCAATTTCATATATCCTTGAAAGAGTTTCACAGTAAGTTTCCAATTTAATCCTTTAGAGAGTTAGACAACTTTATCTGGTGCAATAGAGGATGACGAAAGAGATCCAACCAAGTCATACAGATGGTGATTGTATTCCACTGCTACTTGATATGCAGGTTGTGATGCAGATACTTGGAAACTTCTTGATGGAAGGCAGAAGAAACGAGTACGGAAGGTTGGGTAGTGACGATGAAAGAGATCCAACCAATTCATACAGGTGGTGATTGTATTCCACTGCTACTTGATATGCAGGTTGTGATGCAGATACTTGGCACACTTCTTGATGGAAGGCATAATCAACGATTATAGAAGGTTGGTCAGTGGAGGCTGGAGCTACTGCTGATCCTAATGAAGTGAGCCAGTGTTATGGTGTTTATACTTCATACATGAAGCAAAGGAAATCATTATACTCTTAAAGGAAGCAAAGGAGATCAAGCTATATACATCAAGTGCCATAGGTTCAGCAGGGTTGGGCCAGGATCAAGCTATGAACTAGTACATGAAGGTTGGGCATTGGAGTTACTGCTGATCCTAGTGAAGTGAGCCAGAAATATGAAGTTTATACTTCATACATGAGATTAAACTATAATACATCAATGGGTGCATTTGAATAACAATAAGGTTTGGGCATTCGATTATTATGATGTTATCGAGGGAGAGATCCAGCAGGATGGTTGACCCTCCTTTTCACCGGCATTTGCATAATGCTGTGTAATGCTTAGTAACATCAACCTTTTTTGTAAAGCATCAATTGTGAAGTTCATGAGTTCTAATAGTTAAAACAGTTTTCTCTCTGGGTAAATAGAAAATTATCCCTCCTATTTACCGGAATTTGCATAATGCTTAGTAACATGAACTTTTTTGTAAAGCATCACTCGTGAAGCTCATGAGTTCGAACAGTTAAAACAGTTTTCTCTCTGGGTAAACAAAAAATTATCCCTCCCGTTTAGCGGCATTTGCATAATGCTTAGTAACATGAAATTTTTGTAAAGCATCACTCGTGAAGTTCATGAGTTCTAACAGTTAAAATAGTTTTCTCTCTGGGTAAACAGAAAATTATAAATTTCTGAAATATGAAATGGTGAATAATTTTTGGTAGAGGAGCATCAATCAATGTAGCTTTTCATTATAAATCACCTAGTATGCTTTTATTTTGACTTTACTTCATGTTGTGCACAAATTTTCAGTAACATTTAAATTATCTAGATTGGTTTCTTTGTAAATTGTATCTTAGAAGTGCCTTCAAAGATTTATGTTCATGACAAATTCTAGTATCAAAGAAGAGACATAATACTAAATGTGTTAGCTGGAAATTTAAATTACTAAATGTGTTAGCTGGAAATTTAAATGATGAAGATTGGTTGCTTTGTAAATTGTATCTCAGAGGTGGAAAGGCTTCAAAGATTTCTATTGATGACAAATCCACGTTATCTACATTTTTTTATTTAAACAAACTAACAAACACGGTTAATTTGCTCACACTATTTTAAATGCTTTCAAATTTATTAAATAGCATAATTAATGGCACAAAACAACATAAAACAAGATTTTGTGTGCTTATAACATAAAGCACAAATGCTTTTTTAAGAATGTGTGCTTATATAGCATAAAACACTTATATAGCATTAAAACAAGATTTAATGGCATATAACAGGGTTTTAAAAATATATACCATTAATAACTTATTAGTGAATATCTCAAATGGTTCTTGACGAATGAAGAAACTATCACCTAAAAGAATTTGTGTCTTGTATTTAGGTTAAAAGAATTTGTGTGCTTATATTTAAGTTTTGACTGGAAGTTGATTTTCCAATATAGTAAATAGGCTGAAAGAATGTGTACTTATATTTAAGTTTCAACTATAAGGTACAACATAGTGACTAGGCTCAAGTTGGGTCAAACTTAAACATAATTGATATTTGTTTTTTTTCTTTTTTACATGAAATATAATCTAAAACTAGAGGAGATAGGCTATTTAGGAACTCGACAAACTTAAAGTTAATTAACATGATGTTTTTTTTTTCATATTAAAACATGAAATATGATCTAAAACTAGAGAATAGATTTTTTTTAATTTTATTTATCTATTTATTCAAACATGAAATATAATCTAAAGCCAGAGGAAAGGGGAAGCTAGATCTAAAACCAGAACCAAAGGAGATAGGCTATTTAGGAGCTCTTAGAAAAGCTGGGTCAAACTTAAAATTAATTGACATGGTGTTGTTGTTGTTTTTTTAATTTATTTATATTAAAACATAATATAATCTAAAACCAGAGGAGAAATTTTTTTTCTTATTAAAACATGAAATATAATCCAGAGGAGAGGAGAAGCTAGAGGCAATTCAATTGATCAATACAAGGAATGCAAAAACTTTACAATGAATCTTGTATATTTTGAAGTTATAATTTTTTAAAGTTGGTTCAAATTGTTATTACAAGTTAGTTGTTTGTCCACATTAGATCACTGTATGGGTTACACACATTTATATCAAGCTTATTCAAATTGTTATTACAAGTTAGTTGTTTGTCCAAATCACATCATTGTTTGGATTGCACACATTTATATCAGGTTGGTGAATTTGTTCATACACACATTTATATCACGCACCTGAATTTTTTATTACAAGACATTTTAAATTCTTCCAGTTATGTATCTAACTGACCTTCCCAAGTTGATTGAATGCTAGGCCTATTGGAAAAATCAAAAATATGAAGAGGAGGCTATGATGCAGAGTGTTTATGGTTTAGAGTGGTCTGAACCATTGATTACCTTTGCATTGTGTTGTGGAAGTTGGTCCTCTCCTACTGTAAGTAGTAGCTCTGCACCTGGGCTTATTTGTTGTGAATAAATCTGCCTATTAGTTCTAGAAATGAGTGTAAAAGAAAATGCATGGTGTTCTGCTTGAGCCCTAAGCTTTGCAGCTCAAAATTAAAATCAAATTAAAAAGCAACATATAAATAAAAATAGTTGTCTACCTTGCATGGAAATGGATATGGGTTTGCTAGACTCTTTGAAAAGTCAACATCTAAATGTGCGAAAATGGCATATTTATAGACATAGAAATTTCAGATCTCTGCATTTTTATGCTCGAAATTGTTCTCATAAACTCAAAAATGTAGACTGTTATGAAGAAATTAAATTTTATGTGTTTTTGGATTGGTGGGAGGGGCTATTTTATAGGGTAAAAGGGCCATGCACATAGCAAATTTTAATTTTAATTTTATGTTTTTTTTAAATATGTATTTTTGGGGTATCTGCTGGCTGGACATGTTTGACAAGACATAAACAGATCTCGAGTGGGTCCTTCTGGAAATGTATCTGGGTCAGATCTGGATCCAGATCCACAGAAACACTATTCTTTGATCTAATCCAATAACATAGATGGTGGTACCCCACACACATTGCATGCGCATAAAGTTAAATTGTTGTTGGGCTTGGTACTTGCAGAGTGCTAGAATTATATTGTGGAAGTGCCCTTAACAAGAGGATGTTTGATTCGTATATGGAGTTTCAACATGCAATAGTTCACCTCTCATCTTGTGCTAATGTAAATTTTGATGTACTTCAGTGAAGCTTCTATATCAGTCATTTTTTCTGCGAATCAAGAATGCAATTGCTGTCCATGCTGAGCCACCAATGAAGAAGATCAGTTTATTAACAATGAACATTATACATATTTAACAATTTCACATGCTTGTTCTAAACACGTTTAAAATGTATGATTAAGAAGGCTCATATTCGTGGAGTTGTTGAAGTTTATACCATAATAAAATGCATGTCTTCTTGACGGTGATCTTTGCATAGACAATCATATCATATAATGAAATCTGAAAGCTGATATTTTTTTTGTCCTATACCCGGGTAAAATAAGTTAAGGTGAAAAGTGTAGACATAGATATGGTTTCGTAAGCACATATGAGTACAGCCATAGTTTGTAGCATATTCACTATATGGTTAGAAATTAGTAGTAGTTAAGAACATTGTATTGGACATGATTTGGGTAGGAACTAAGAAAACAAGTTGATTAATATGGAGTGACGAAAAAATGGGACCTAGTTGTTTTATTTTTTGGTGGTTAAGTTGGTTGTGGTTTATTTCCTTTCTAAGAACCAGTTCCTTCGATATCTTTCTCATTTCAAGATGAGGCACCATGTCTTTTGATTTGTGCAGATCCTACATGTCGTCTCGATTGTAGTTTCGATTAGACACAGGGATTGCAACTGGATTCAACATAAATTTCTCTGGGTAGAAAAACTTTCCGGGTACTACTAAAATCTCACTATCAGTGCCACGATCATCCATACTGCCATATTCTCAATTGGATTTGGCCTAGAATCAAAATATTCACTTTCTTTGTTGCACAGGAGGTCATCAACCCTCGCTTGAGTTTCAAGACCACCATGCACCATATCTTGTTTTTGACATTTTTGTCCTCTATAGTAAGATCGAAAATCCTTCTTTATGACTAGGTGGCTTTTCGTGGAATAGCATTGGGATCTCAATTAATTCTCGTTTACAACAAGTGACCTCTCTCAATATTGGCACAGAATATATATTTATTCTCCATTTTTTTTGGCTCACTTCAATGTTTCATTTTTTTTCTCGCTTACCCACTAACAACTACCTTAATGGCATATTATTGCACCTTCCTTGGGGCAATTGCTAGTTTATTAAATTAATAATGATAAGGGACGGCTTCTGAGAGGCTTGTGACAGACAATGAAGCCTTCATAGCCACCGTCCCCTTAAAAAAACCTTAGGCTTAACGAGTATGTTTGGAGAAAATATCTTTAGGATGTGAAGTAGATAAAGTACAATAAATTATTGAAAAGAAATAAAGAAAATATATAAATCTAATATTTGTGACTTTGTTCCACGATGAATTATTAATATATATAAATTTTTTTAAAATAATTGAGTGTAATTATGTATATTTTAAATGATTGCATGTTGATCATCTATTCAGTACCATAATGATTTAAAACTAGTTTTCTATTAAGGATATTATGGGATATTACCAAGGTAATTGAAAGCACATAAACGAATGAGCAGGTTTTTTTTCTTTCGAGAAAAAAGACGTTTTTTCTTGCTATTTATTAGAATCAAAGAAAAAAATATTTTACAAGAAAAACTCAAAAAACTCTTCACTGGCATGAAGACTTTCACGCTCACACAAATGATTAGTTGAATCCGCTTGACAAAAAAAACAAGAGTGCACTTATAAAATCTCTAAACAAAGTCATCATCAAGGCCTTTTAGGCAAGAACCTACTACTTAGAAACTAACTTCAGTTCCTTCTTGGATAATGGAACCTTTCAGGATTTCTTGAAAGTGCGTTCCATTTTCACAGAAAAAAAAATAGAACTCCCCACAAGCCCAATAATTCAACTCTTATATTAATTGCAACACCACCTCCCATACATAGGTTAAAATAATAATCTTCATTAATCCTAACAACCATTCCACTCCTACATCTTCCCTCCATTAAAGAGCCATCAAAATAACCAATAGCATAATAAGAAGAGGGATCAGGCTAATAAATAGTTATTCACGCTTTGAACTGATCAGATTAGAAAATTCCTTGAATAAAGTCAAACTTTTTATACAAACTTGATTAATATTGGGACTAATATTCTAAAAATGACCTTATTCCACAAGATCTACATTTCCCAACTTATGAATATAGGCAACATCCTATATTTTATTTCATTCGAAGATCAACTTCTAAATCTTTTGTCCAAATTGAAGTCACCCTAGGAAGATGTAATGTTTAAATATTCACATACACAAGAACAAACAGATTTGCTAAAACCATAAGAGAAGAATAAGTGGTCAACCTTATGATCTTCCTTTCTGCATAGCATAGAAATTCTTGGGCCGTTCTACCCATTTTTCAACAGATGTTTCCAAGTGAGGAGCTTATTTTCTAGAAGAAGCTAGAAAAAACATTTCACTTTTTGTGGGATATGGCATTTCCATAACTTAACATTCCACCATTTCTTGTCAAAAAAAAATTGAACAGAAAAAATAGCTTTATATGCCTTCTTTGTTGTAATCTTCCTAGCGGATTTCTTCCAAGTCCAAACTATCTTAGGATTTTCTAGGGACGAGCCTGATACCCAATCTATTCAAAGATTTGACATATCTATCACAGATTGTATCCCATAAACCAAAAAAACTGATGTATCTAGAATTTAACCAATAGCCACCCTTTAAAACATACCACGGTGGCCTTTTGATTTGGTTGAGGGTAACCATATTTAGACCTGTAAGATGATCAATAATTTTCGATGGTAGAGAGAAATTACCATTGTCACTGATATATAGGTCAATACCAATTCACAAACTCTTACCATACCAATGTCCCACGCCGCCCATCTCCTAATCTAATGAGAGTTTTTAACAAAGTTGTTCCATATAATAGAAGTGCCACTACACCCAATTTCTTCAGGTCTAAACCATGACACCAAAGCATAATTTCTTAGATATTTTGAATGGCAGGCCAAATACCAAATAGACTTGACACCAAAAAATCGTTTAACAAAGTGTTGAATTGAAGCAACTTAAATTCTTAATATCCCATCCCCCCTAACATTTAGGCATAGCTAATCTCTCCCACAAGACCAAATGAAAAATTTCCACCTTTGCTGAACCGACCCATAGAAAATTACATATTTTTCTATCTCGTAATATTTAAGTGTCTTTAGGGATCATAACCAAGGAGAACCAATACATCGATATTCACGTCAACACTGTACGGACTAAGGTTAACCTTCGACCTAGGGATATAAATCTGTAAGCCCAATTACTTATCCTTTTTTCTATCTTTTTCACTAGCCATATCCAATCCTCATTCCTGCAATTGTTATGTTTCAAAATGAACCCAAGATATTTGAACCCTTTTTCAAGACCTTCCATCTTAAACTGATATAAAGAGAAAAGCTCAGAAAAAACTTCATTAGAAATCCTATTATGATATAAAAAAAGTCTTTTTTGTGCTAATTTCCATCCTTGAAACCGAGCAATAAAATTTGAAAAATGTCAAACATATACCTCTACTTCTCAATCTTATTAGAGCCAAAGAGAATAACATGAATCTACAAATGGAAGGTGGGTGACTCAAAGCACTCATGAAATTTTAAACCAGAAAACATACCCTTCATCTTTGCTGTAGATATCATTCAGTTGAGACACTCAATAACCAACGGAAAGAGAAGGGGAATCAGGGGGAAGCCCTACCAAATCCCTCCGTAACTTTTGAAGAATTTTGTTAGCGGTCCATTAACCAAAGCAATAAATTTAGATGAAGAAACACAGGATAATATCCAATTAAATACATCCATAGGAATCCCAATCTGAATCAACACCAACCTAAGAATCCCCCAATCTACCTTGTCATAAGCCTTAGGAAGGTCCATTTTCAAAATCAAAGAGCTTAGCTTCTTGACTTTGGTCGAATGAAGACACTCCTGGGAGACCCCAATATCTTCCAAGGTTTTTCTATTTGAAAGCAATCCAAATTGGTCCTTAGATATCACTTATGATAATTTCGACTTTATTCTATTTGCAATGATTTTTGTAACCATCTTTGTTGTTAGGGAAATTGTTCCTATGGATGGGGTGAGACCACCAGCATACTGGGGTTGAAATATATAGACTAAAGAAAATACTAACATGGATCAAACATGATATACTTCATATAAAACAAATTTTTAGAGATAGGGGATTAATACCTTATTAGTACCTAATCCAAGCTTTGACTTCTTGCAAAACCAATCTCCAAATCTCTTATTCAAAATCTGCAACCAAAATATACCTTTCTTAAACACATTTGATAGTAATGAACATGAAACATATATAATAAAGAGACAAGAACTCAAAATATGCATCAAATCTTAAGAAGAAGATCTATATATAATCAAATATACACATAATTGGTGGGAAAGGAAAATCTCTTTTATTAATAAAAAAAATTGCAACAAGTACATGTCACCTCAGTTTGAATAGGCACATATGAAACTGAGACCTGGGTTTCTTTGGTCCTCAACCTAGAATAATTTCTCTAGCATAACCTTATGGGAGGTGTCTTCCCCCTTCCTCATAGCCTCTCCCTTGTATTTATGACAAGGATGGGGAGAGCGATTTCGAGGATAGGGTAGTTGGGGAAGGGGGGGGGGGGGGGTATGAGAATGACCTCAACCACCTTCTAATTAATCTCTTTTTTATTTTAACCATTTTTAAGGGAGGCACTAGTGGAATACAGACAACTAGCGCGTGACATGGTAACTTCCTTCATGAAACCCACGTGTTCAACTTTTCAAGGGAAAACATTAGTGGACCAAGAGAAACTAGCATGTGAGACGCATGTTGTTGGTTTTGAAAATGTGTGTATGCCCCAAACTCATGACAAAAAAGAGTAGATGGTGGAGTAAATAAGAGGTAATCTTTGCCAAGATTATCTATAATGAATCCAACTCTTCAATATATTAAGTCTTTTTGTGTGACGAAAAACTTAGTATCATCACTCGAATGAAGAATTGTCGATTCAAGGGATAATAGATGCCCCCTAATGTGTGAGGTTAGAGGTAAAATGATGGTCAAAATACATTACACCAAGAAAGAGGAGTGTGGAAACTCAAGATAAATGCTGCAAGAAAGTACCTGAAACAAACAATGGGAGGTCATTTTACAATATCATCTTTGATAGTATGCCATGTTCATGAAGTGGAACATGATCTCCAATACAATATGCATCTTCTTTATATGTATACATATTCTAAAGTGGACCTGATGGCCATGAATAATTTTAAAAAGTGGATCACAACCACATTGTTAAAAGACAGATATTCACAATGGAATTATGTCGCTAGATAGAATTGTATGGTCTTGCGCAACTTAGATAATAACATAATACCAGCCTAAGGTCTTCATCCAAAACATCTTGAAAGGTATGAATCCTAACCATGTGAATATGAGAGTTGAATTTGAACATGGAAGATATCGTTTCATTACCAGTTAATGTGGTGGAGCATTAACAAACGCGAGGGAACCTACTAATGATGAAAATGGGAGCCACGGTACCTAGTATATTCTTACGAGTGTGAATAAGAGGTATTAAACACTTCAAGAATCTACCGAGTAAGAGATATTGATGTATTCTCATAAATATGCAGCGAAATAATCCGCTATTGATGACACAAAATCTCAAGGTACTATCTAGAACTCGAAGTCTTCTTCTTAGAACAATATGAGTTGAAGTCGATGAGAAGAGAATCATGAGGAATGCACATAAAAAATTTCCATGTAAATCACATCGTCCTTTCATTTCCTTATCATGATTTTTGGGGCTCACCCTTCGATATATGAAGATCCCTTCATCTTTTGACTTCGCGATTCTCTTTGTCCATCGCTGCGAATGTGGCTAGTTCACTCTAAGATGTAAAAAAATATTTTACATGCAGCAGAGTAATAAATGTTGTGGCGAAAAAGCTGTGAGCCATTAGATCTCAACCTGTTTGAGATCCAATGGCCCACAGTACTTCCATCGTAGCATTTATTACTCTACTGCATAATGAATATTGTTCGCCCTCTAAGATGGTTTAATGGTGCATTTTTTTGTTTTTTCATGTAAAGTTGATTAAATAGTTTATGCTGAATTATATAATAAAATAAATATTGTACTCCATAAATAAAGGAAGGTCAATTTGACATATGGTAAACCATTTGAATGATTCCTTTTACATATACAACTGAATGTCCAAGAATGTACATATAGAGCAGATCGCCTTCACTCTAGATTGTGATTTTTGAGGCTCGCCCTTCGATGTGATAAGATCACTTCATCATTTTTGACTTTCGAATTGTCTCTGTCCATGTCAACTAATGCCAATTCCAAGTCACTTTAGGATGTTTTGTGGTGCATTTATTTTTCTCCAATTAACGTGTGTTATTAGCCTGTAGGTGAAGATTGAATCGTGTAAATTTTATGTCAATAGTTTGGGGTTGATGTTTGGTCATTCCTCTTATCTTGTATGGGTGTGAGGTTTGGGATTACAACATCTCTAGAGAATCCTGAAGAAAGATTGAGCAAATCCAGAGATTTTTTATAACCTATAACCTCAAAATTAAAATCAATACACCCTACTCCATGATCTAATATGGGTATATGGAGGACATTCTAAGAGAAAGTGATTTATGGAAAATTCTTTCACCCCATAACTTTTGAGGAATTGTCCAACATTGTGTTTCACTATAGAATTCATTAGAGTTTGTTCTTATTTTAGCAATGTTTGTTTTTTCTTTACGCAAGTTAAAACAAAACTTTTGATCCTCTAGATTAAGGATTATTCCTCCTTATACTATATTAGTTTCATCTTGTCCTCTAATTATTTATTACACCGCATCTTGTCCTTAAATTTATATGTAATAATGATTTTAATATTATCACTATTATGCAGAGTATCCTCTTCCTCGAATCTTCAATGACATAGCCAAGACTTGGAATCTTTAAGCCAACCATTATTAAGCAACATGTTGTTTTGAAAAGATTTTGAAGCAATCTTAGGGAGCCTCTTGTCTCTCATGTTGTTTATCTTGTTCATGTAGATTAAGTACCTATTCATAGCCATGCTCTGAAACGGGGAGAGAATCACTTCTACATTGAGGAGGATAAGCTAAAGTGTATTTCCTTTAATTTCAAGATTATATGTTATAAAACACCTTTGTATTTGGTTTTCCCTTCTCCATGATTATCCAGAGATGTCGTTGCCCCAAAATTCACATTCATATAAGATAAAATGAGTGACAAGAGTCTCAATATATTAAATTGAGCACATAGATTTGTGGACCAACACACAACTCACAAGATAGATCACACAATTTACTCAGAAATTGAAGAATGAAACAGTGCAAAAATGGCTTGCAACTGTGAATGCTTTCATTAATGAAAAGTAATTAGATAATTAATTACAATGAAGTACAATGGCTAAATAGCATCATGCAATTCGAATCCATGTGAGGAAATTCGAATTGGTTTGACTCTACTTGACTGAATGGTTAACTGACCTTGTCTAAATCATTATCGAAGTTCATCGGAGTTCAAAATCCAAACTCAAGTGTCTAATTCAGTGTTAACTAGTCTAAATCACTGAGGTAGGTGAGTAAATGTGCCTCACCTGCATGCAACCATGCAAACCTAGTGATAACTGAGTAGAACTGAATGTAAAAGACTAGAATTGAATGTAACTGACTCCTAACTGAGCTTGACTAGTCACCAACTGAACTCAACTACTTTAGGTTGGTATCGGCACTCCTAGTGACTCCTAATTTGTAGGGATTGATCTAGGAGGATCCTAAACTGATGCATGCAAGTGAAATTAGTCGAAGTTGGCCTCAATTAGTGCTCCTCACACTTTAGTAAGTGGTGCATGTTCCCCAATTAGGCCAAGTGAACCCAATGGTGCTAGTGACTAAAAATAGTCTGAAAGGACTCCTGATTGGACATAATTGAACAAATTGGACAAGGGAGGATTAGAATCCTAATACCCACCCTGAATGCTAACTTGGACAATTTGTGGGACCTAGTAACTAATACCATAGGTCAGCCATTACAACAAGTAAAGTAATTGCTCAATAAAAGAATCTAGGGAAAAAACCACATGGGAAAAAATCCCCCCATCTAACTAAGAAGATAGAATCAGGATTCAAGTTTGAAAAACTTGAAAAATATGTTGCTGTAACCTTCATCTCTGTGTTGTAGTGAAGTAACATGCATGATGTTCTATGCACAGGTATCCTAGGGCCTGGCATGTAGACTTCTCCATCTTCTCCCAAAATGATGATGGAAGGAAGGAGGAATGTAAACTTTTCCTCTTTCTGGATGAAGAGGTGTATGATCCACTCTATCCTTCTAAAGACAGTGTAACTGATCAGACCTAGCCGTGTAGCATCTCACACGGAGTATGTTACATCTCTCTGAAGGAGGTAATATTTCATGACATAGCTCAAGGTTCTTTGTCTTCTACGTGTCAGATAGATTTCCAGACATCTTCCTAGCTTCCCTCTTGGGAGTAGGGACTGGATCTGGATCCGAATGACCCTGAATCTCAATCTCATAAACTGATACAGTTGGTTCTGCAATACTAGTGGAAACTACAAAAGAAGTAGATGGAATGGTTTTACCTTCCCTTACAAGTGGTAGCTGAGAGTGCACTAGTTCTGAAAAAAGGCATGAAGTGTGAGAACTCATATGCCTTGGAGGCATGATTTGCAACACCCTTCGCTATGATGTTCCCAGTAGAGATATATGTGATCTCCATTGAGTCAGGACCAAATATCATTCGCTTTGGAGAGAAAGTATGAGTCATCTGGGATACAGATAAAAAATTTGTAGCTAAGGAGGGCACATAAAGCACATCTTTGAACTTTCCATGTTCAAGCTTGATAGAACCCTTCCCTTTGGCTCAAATTTGACTTTTATTACCCATATGAATACTAGGACCATCAAAATACTGCAAGGAAGAGAAGGATTCTCTAGATGCAACCATGTGATTGGAAGCTCCAGAATCAATGATGAAGGAATGTGTTGTTGAACAACTAGACTTCAGTGCATGGCATGTCTCTTCATGTTCTTCAGTTTGTTCTCTATGGTCATCCTTCCTTGCACTAGTAGGTACAGTAATGTTATGTTCTTTAGAAGAAGAGCCATCTCATCAATTGTTCTAAAATAGGGTCGGTGGCATACCAATTAGCCCTACCACCTACTGTTAAAGTACATAATGTTTTTCATGTTTCCATTTTGAAGAAATATTTTCATGATGCTACTCATGTGATCAATTGGAATGTTATACATATGGAACCTGAAGGAGAGTTCTAGGTGGGACCAGAGAGTATTCTTGACAAGAGATAACTTTTAATCCAAAATCGTACCATTGGACAAGTCAATATGCAATGGAAGCACCTTAGTCTGAAAGAGTCCACTTGGGAATTGGAAAGTGATATGCATGAGGCATATCTGATCCTATTCCAAGATGAAGAAATGGAAGCATAATACAGAAAGTTAATAACACCGAGGACGATGTTATCCTCTAAGGGGAGGTGTATGTAATACACCAAGATTTAATAAATTGTTATTAAATTATTTTAAGAATATTTTATTTATTATTTTAAGTATTTTTGACAAAAAGTCAAAAATAAAACAAATGTAATGGATTATTGTTTTATTAATAAAAGATACTAGAGGGGACAGAAATGGCATAGCTGTTGAAGAGTGTTTGTTGACCCATAAGAGGAAAATACAAGAGGTTGTAGCTGCTAAGTGAGAACTTAAGGTGTAGGAGGCATCTTCCCCAAAATTAGGTCACAACTCTTTTTTGAGTGCTAAAGAGCAAGAGGTGGCATAAATGACCAAGTGCTAGGAAAAATACTATATAATTATATGTCCATTAGCAAGCGAGAGGCTAGCATTGGACAGGGATTGAATCTGAGAACACAAGAGATGGCGCATTAAGTTGATTGTGCTCTTGTGGTTCAACAAAAATGCTCGAGGGTTCCGGAGCAAGTAAATTGGATGCTCTAGGAGTTTGTTGGGAGGAAAAATATTCCATTTTTGTTTTCCAATAGTGGTGTCTGGTTCCTTGTCGGATTTCCTAACTGATTAGAACTAGTTACAACAGAATGTCTATCTTAACTTAGAATTGCAGTTATTTTCATTTAAGCAGAAATGTATTATGCATATGTATAGGATGATGTTATAATATGTTTTGAAAACTATATTTTCTTTTTTGTTACTATATTCATGCATGTAAATACCATATTTAGTTCTTAATGTATCTCTGATCGGGCATCCATACCCGAATCAAATATTTCTAGTGATGTATGTTATATAAACAACTAGTATATTGAAAATGCAAGTTGCTGAAACACCTAAATAAATGTTATAAACCAAGTTTGCTTATTTTACAACACAGTGTTTAAATAAATTTATTTAGAGACCAAAATTGTACTAAGAAATATTATAACTTTAGTTAAATGTTGAGGGAACCCATTTAATAAAATCACGGAGATTTAGTAAGATCTAACTAAACCAAACAACCAGAGTTAAAATAATTCTCTGCAATAATATGAAGGAATACAAGTAACAAGGATGTTGCATCTTAAAAACTAACAAATGAATGATACAGTTAAATCTTCTACTGTATAAACAAATAATAAATTTACTCGAATATGGATAAGATTTGGAAGGCTTCCTTAGATTTATAAATTATTAAAATGCTTCCCATTTCATAAATCTCTGCTACAAGTTGAATATTACAGATCAAGAATGCTAGATTGGGATTGATCGAAATCTAAGGAAAATAATTATAGATTCTATTTAAACAATTAAAAATATATAAATGTGCAATAAATGAAACTACACCAAGTAATTAAAATCCCAAAGTTATCCAAGTCATTCATTAACTAGAAGACCTTGACTAAATCGAGGGTATCGGTTTTAAAGCTTGGACCCACTTCCATGATTTGTTGTTAGATCTCGCAGCTAAATTAGAGCATCAACCTCTAGGTTGTGTGCAATAAGATGAGGGACCTTTTAGATGTAATCCTACTTTTAGGAAACACACTCATGATACATAAAAACACAACGCGCTCGTGTTATGTAATTCTTGGTTTGGTTAACCTCATTCCTGACATGTCATATGAGACGTAGGCTAAGTTAAGAAAAACACACACGTATTTTACAGTTACAAAACACGCACACCATTTATAGTTACAAAATGCGTACGTGTTATGGAGAATCAAAATATGCACACATTATGGAGAAGCAAAACACACACACATTTTAGAGAAGCAAAACGTGCACGTGTTATGGAGAACCACAAAAAATGGTTTTGGTGCATGGCTAGGGAAATGAATAAAAACAATAGTTTGCATCATCAAGGCTTAGGACCTATAGTAATATTTTAGCATCATTAAGAACACCACCTCAAACAACCATCCCTAACCTCCCATGAGCATAATTTTTCTTTGTGTTGTAATGTGGACACCATTAGGAGCCTTTAAGAACTAACTATGGGTGATAGTCCCTTGACCATGCTTGGGGGAGGAAACTCAAGACTTATGCCCTAAAGGTATTTTCTAAGGCTTGAGGTCCATGAACAAGGCATTGAACCAGCACATAGGACCTCCGTATGTGATATTTTGCATCTAAGAGAGAAAATGCAGTGCATTAGAATTTCCTTAGCACTAGAAACATATCCATAGACATGGTTGAGGGAGAAAACCTAGTCCTTAGGCCCTAAAGGAATGCTATAGACATATAAAGCCAAGGAAAACACCTCGAACAAACAGACATGATATCTTAAGGGTATCCTCAACCTTTAAGTTGGGATATTTCCATGATTAGGATTTTTTTAGAATTAGATATGGAGGATAAGGTGTTAATTATGGTCGGTACATAAAGCTTTAATTTTAGGTTGTAAACGATATTTTAGGGCTCATGGTCCATGAACGATACCTTGAATCACCATAGATGACCTCTCAAGTTGATATTTTTGTTTTGAATGGGGATATGGGAACCATTAGGGGTTTCTAATTCTAAATACTATGTATGTGTCTTGGGACCTTAGACATAGTAAGGGGAGGAAACCTAGGCCTTATCCCCTAGAATATGCTTCTCTACATCTAGAGCCAAGAGTGATGTGTTGAAAAACCTCAATAGATCCTTCCATGACATCATTTACCTTGAAATGGGGATACCAGTGCTATTAGAACATATTTAGCACTAAGTACATATATTAGGCCCCTTGACATGGGTGGGGGAGAACACTTGGTCCTTATGCTTTAAAGGAAGCTGTTAACCATTTAGGGCCAAAATTGATGCCTCCAACCACCACAAATGACGTTGAAAGTGAATCCTTCGAATCTTAAAGGGGATATGCATGCCATCATCATTGGTTGAGAACTAGGTATGCATCTCAAGGACATCGACATGGTCAGGGGAGGGAAATATGGCCTTAGGCCCTAACTAAATCTTCTAGGAATCCATATATAGGAAGGATGCCTTAAAAAATCACACATGGCATCTCATAGGTATATTTTCACTATGAATATGCATGTTATTGGAATTTGGTGGTTTTGAGTAGCACGTATGGGACCTTTGAGACATGATTGAGGGAATATGCTCGTGCCTTAGGCTATAATGGAATATTTGAGGCACCCATGTTAATGAAAAACTCCTTGAAGAACTACAGATGACCTACTCAATGTATGCTTGGTGTCCAAGAAAATATGCACATGCGTTTAAGAGGTTTTTAGAATTAGATATGGGTATTATTGCCTCAACATGGTTAAGGGAGGAAATCCAAGACTCAATCACTAAAGAATAATTTTGGAATATATGGCTATGCATGTGCATTACTCACTATCCCTCCCTACATCACTCTCTCTATTGCCCCCCCCCCCTCTCTTGTTGTTTCTCACCCCTCTCGCTCTCTCTCCCACACAATCTCTCTCTCTCTATGTGTGTGTGTGTCCATCCCTTATTCCCCCTCTCTCATAACCTATCTCCACCTTCTCTATACCTCCAGCACTATCCCTCCCTCCACCAGTCTCTCTCTATAACTCACCCCTCCCCCTCCTCTCTCTCTATCTCTCACCACTCCCCCTCTCTCTCCCACATAATATCTCTCTATCTGTGTGTGTGTGGGTGTGGGTTTATGTGTGTGTCCCTCCCCCTTCTCTCTATCTATATCTATTTGTGTGTGTCACTCCTTCACCCCCCCTCTCGCATAGTCTCTCTCCACCTTTTTTATACCACCCTAACTATCCCTCCATCCATATCACTCTCTCTATCATTCACCCCTCCCCCTCTCTCTTTGTCACTCAACCCTCCCTCCCTCTCTCCCACGTAATCTATATCTGGGTGTGTGTGTGTGTGTCACTCCTCACTCTCTATATATTTTGTGTGTGTGTGTGTGTCCCCCACTCTCTCACAAAATTCTTCTGTCCCTCCCTTTCTCTCCACCCTCTATTTACCTCCCTCTATCAATATTTCCCTCCCTTCTCCCTTAATTACCAGCCCTCAGTGCCATTATCCCTCTACCCTATCCTATCTCTCATCTTGTATCCCTCCTTCCCTATCTCTTTTCACCCTCCCTCTCCATTTTTCTCTCTTTCACAACCTCCCTCTCTCTCCATCGCTCAACCCTCCACCCTCTATCTTTGACACCATCTCTCTCTCTCTCTCTCTTTCTCTCTATCTCTAGATCTACCTATACATGTGTGTCCCTTCCACATTTGTATCCTTGTTTCTATCCCCACCCCTCACACACACACACCTTCTATCCCTCCCTCAATATCTCTTTAATTCACTCTATCTCCATCCCTCCCTAACTCCCTCTTCTCCCTCTCTATCTTATTCTCTCTCACACTCTCTTTACATAATATTCTCTCTCTCTCTCTCTCTCTATGTTTTCAATTTTTCCCTTCTCCTCAACCCCATACCTCATTAATACCCCTAGTCTCTTTCTTATCGGATGTCATTCCCATCTCTTCAATTTCCCCCTCCTTTGCCTCTCTCCTCCAACACATCATATTCCTTCTCTAATAATCCATATCCACCTTTCCATTCACCAATCCTCTATCTCATCAAAACATCACCCGCTTCCTCCCCTCCAACTTATCCCCCTTCATCACTCAAGTCTCATGTATTTCTTGTAACCGTATACGTCTTCAACGCCTTTTTTTGTAACATACCCAAAAACTGGAAAAATAAATATTTAATATTTATTTAAGCAAAACATTATGTTAAATTTTATTATGACCAAGTGGTCAAAGATGACTGTAATTGAAGAATTATTTGTTTTATTAATTAATAAATGGAGACAACTATTCAAGGGAGACTGTTAAATGAGAGTTCACTGCCACTAGGAGGAAGGAGCAGCTGTAAAAAGATGATGGACAAATGGCAGCACCATCATTCACTTTCTAGTTGTTGTAGGAGCATAATCCCTAAAAAAGTGATCATGTTCCCTAAGAGGGGGAACTGATCCAGGTGGCTCATTAATTCCAAATTGACCCTAAGACCTAGGCAATCTTATATAAACCATCAAATTGAGCAGGAGGCTTACCACTCATTTTGAGTTCTGAGAGAATGACTTTGTGATTCTTGCAAACTGAAAAGTCAAGCACACAAAGAATTTGATGAGGAGATAGCTAAAGTGAATTGATGAGCTGAGTTGCAGAAGTCTGTTTTGTAGCAGGCATCTCCGTCCTAGTGGTGCAGTGAACAAGCTCGGGGGTCCTAAGCAATTGATTTGGTTGCTTCAGGAAAAGGTTGGGTGGAACAGTCTCCCTTGGGTGTTAGTTCCTTTCTCTGCAACATATCCAGGTTCTAAATTCTAGATCTGTATTGTATTATTAAAACTACTTCTGACTTGGGTAGACTATAATTATTATCGAATGAGGTTCTAGCTAATATATGTTTATTCAATGAGCCAATGATTAAGTAACTGTATAGAAATTGTTTGATAAATGGATTCAATTTACGTCCTGTATTTTTCCTTTCACGGTAGTGATGTACTCTAGTACAGGAAGGTATGGAATTAGGTTGATTAGTAGTACTAGAATTGATCGATTAAAGAGGTAGATTCATGTTTATAGAGTATAAAGATGTTCTATTCTGTTTACAATCAATTATAAATTAGAAGACTAGAAATTAGTTTTATTCATGTTGTAGTTCTTAATTTCAATAGAAATGTATTTACAAATATTCAGAACGAAACAGAATTACAGTAGACTAATTTATATTTCTTAAGAATATTTTTACTTAGTTCTTAATAATTGAATTATTAACTATCACCGAGCCAAGATGATCGACAAATTTTAGCACTAATTACAAGCTTCCAATTAAACCGGTGATGTCTCTGCATTGTCTTCTTGCAGAAAGAAATGTAAAATATAATTTATTTTTTTAAAGCTTTAGTAGTGTGATTGTAGAATAAGATTAACAAGTATAAGCACATAAGTACAGATTTAATTTTATCTTTAAAATACTCTGTTTACTTTAGTCTTTCTATATTTAATATTTCTGTCTCTTGTAAAACAAGTAAAATAATCTCGAAAAAAAAATTAAAACCCTAACTCTCTAAACCTCTTAGGGTTTCAACCATGATAATAAAAACAAATATAATAAATTCAAACTAAACCCATTGTATAGATCCTCAGGCGCTGTTACAACAATTTTTTTCTGTAAACAAATAGAAGTAATCTTATTGGTCAGATACCTTCTAAGTCTTAAAAGAAAAAGAATTTAATTAACAAAGTAGAGGAAGATAAACTATTTTTTTTATAGCAAAAGTTACCAGCATCCATATATATAAATATATATGCTTGCATGGATTTATAACTAAAAACATATCTTATTTTACAAAACATAAGGAAAACTATAGAGACTAATTTATCTTCTTTACAATCCATTCTTACTAAGAAAAAAAAATGGATGTAGAGGTTCACTTTTTTTTTATAACAAATTTTTAATTAAGATAAAGAGTCATAAAATCCTTATTAGTCCCTCTCAACACTCCTAATAGGTCCAACTAAACTAAATAGTGTTTGACTTTATCAGAAATCCTTTGACTCTCATCTACAAATTTTTACTTTTTAGGGTAAGGTTTTTACCGCCAAAATTCCAGGGTATGTAGATTAAATTCTTAGAACAGTAAACTAACCCTGTATGTTCTTTTCTTTTTTTCACCATGGTTTCACCGTGTTAAAAGATTTACATACCAGTAAACAAAACAAAGAACATAATATACTACAAGTTAAACACATCGTTTAATTGATCAAATTGAGAAAGATTATACAAACCCTCACGGGTAATCCTTTCAATGATAGAACTATTATAATTACATATTATACCCGAGTTTATGGAGCCGCTTGATTCTTTAAGCAAACAGTTTTGAGAAATTTTAAAACATGACGATTCTCAAAACCTTCATGTGTCCCTACAAAGCAAAAAAAAATTCAAAACATATATTAAAATCTCACAAGATATATATTACAACTCATGGTTATAAAACGATTTAGATATGATGAATTCCACATCGAATTTAGTTGTAGAGATGAAGCCCCTTTGCTACGGAGTTAATCACCCAAACACATCTCGAATTCGTCCATAAAGCCTTGAAGGGTAGGGTCATAATCTTACCGGTAAAATGGTCTGCTTGAATAGTATTTTCCAAGAAAAACTTGATGTAGAGTATCAATCTAGAAGTTACCTGTAATTACAATCAACCAGGAATTTAAATCATTTTAAAACTCTGTGTAGAAAAGGTAAATTTTTTTAATTACAGGTGCATTGGAACACTTTACCTTCTCAGGGCTTTGATTTCCAACCAAAGTTTTGCTTATACAAAGTTTGGCAACATTGTCGGCAATGTTCAAAGGGAGAAAGTGTCAGAGGAGGTTGAGGGTCGATTCTGCGAGCTTCCCGAGCTCTAGTTGTAGAGTTTGGAACAGTAAAACTTAAAACGCTGAAGGCGCAATGAGAGAGAAAGGGGAGTTTTAGTCTCCACCAGAACCCAATTAAAATCAAAGTACGAACAACCTTTAAGACATATTGAATATGTAGGGTTTTGTACCTAGTCTTCTGCCCTCCAAGAAGAGTCTTTAATGAGATCACATGGCCTGCACCTGAAAGAGTTTAAGTCTTGTCCTTTATACTTTGTTTCCAATGCATTTTTTTTCCAAGTGTTATAGGTTCATTCACATCAATTTTTATAACTAAAGCCGAATGCAATGTATTATCCATCTTGGAGTTTTAAACTTAAGGTAATATCAAGAGTACCGAAATGCATGTGATTATATAATTACCAAGGGATAGTTTAACAAGCGTGAGTTTTATTTACGGTTTGATTAGAACCATTGCATGCTTACGGTAGATTTATTTTCGGTTTATAAACTAAAGATTAAAAACTAGGGTGAGTTTAGGCCTTTCCTTTAAGAAAAACTTGGTGGATCACTTTTTACCTTATCACTTGATGTCTTTTAGCATTGGTTTGTTCCTCAACCAAAAAAATTGAAGTACGATCTCATCTACCTGCATCTAAAGAAAAAATACAGGTTCAAAGCATTAGTCACAAAGACTAAGTAAGACTATGAAACCTGACCCTTTAACAACACTTACCAAATCTAGAATAAGTGTTAACGATTTATGATCTTATTTTTCAACCAAAACCCTCAAAGCATTTTTTGGATCTGTCAATCAGAGTAATTAGCATTTTTTCAATGAAGGATTTTGATCACAAGATAGGTTGGAGATTACTTTGAAAACTTTTTAGATTCAATTCAAGAGTTTTAAAGTATAACATCTCTGAGATTTATTCTCATAGTATTTCATAAAATGCTTATGGTAATTATAAAAAAAAAAACAAAAAATATGTGTGATGTTACAAGTGGTATCAGAGTGAGGTTTCAACACTAGGCCTGATAGGCTCACTCGCTTATAAGGGAAAAACAGTGTACTAACTTTGTTTTATTTTCTTGTTATTTATTTCCATCTAGAAATATAAAACTTGTTTTGCAGAAAATGGAGAATGCAAAAGCTTCTGCTGAGAATGGCTCTAAACACATTAATCCTGACAATTTGTATGTAGATTCGAATAATCCTAAATTATTACAAACACTTAAAGATTTGAAGGATGAAATACAAACTGTGAGACAGGATAACCAAAGAATTTTAGAATTAAATGAATATCTCTTGGATAAAATGAATAAGCAAGAGAAAGATAAAAGGAGTGTTATTGAAACTGAATCTGACACATCCTATAAACCTAAAGGAAAAAGGGGAAAGTATCCTGATAGTGAATTTTCCTCAGAGATTAGACCAAGGTCACGTAGGGAAAAATAGAGGTACATAAGTGACAGCAGTGACAATGATAAAAAACCTAGGAAAAATAAATATAAACCCTATGAGGAGATATCTGGAGAGTTCAAGAAAATAAAACCTCCCATGTTTAATGGAGAATTAGAGAAAGGAGAGGAAGCAGAAGCCTGGTTGTCGGGCATGAAGAAATATTTCCAAATCTACGATTACTCTAATAGATTAAGGCCAGAATGGCTATCTACAACTTGACCAAGAAGGCCGACATATGGTGGCAAGATTTTAAGAGCGTAAAAAATATGAAGGAGAGGTACTTAACTTGGAGGGTTTTTAAGAAAACTTCAAGAGAAGGTTTATGTCCGAACAAAATTATGAGGACATGACCAAGGATTTTTATGACTTAAAACTTGGTTCCATGTCTATGAAGGAACTAAGCAGCAAGGTCTTAAGTCTATTGAGGTACGTACCATACAAAATAGATGAAAAGCCAAAAATTCAATGATTTCTAAGTTGTTTACCTGCTAGTTTCAAGGATCAGATTGAGTTTGACAATCCAAAAACCTTGGAGGAAGCTCTGAGGAAGGTAGAATTCTGTTATGAACAAGGCAAGAAAAGAGAAAGTCTACCAAGTTGGAAAACCAAAAAGACTAGTCAATTTGATCAAAGCAGAAGAGGATTCAAATCAAACAAGATTTTTGGCATTAAGACCCAGAACATTTCCAAAAACAACTACCAGAAGATTGATTTTAAGAACAATATACCTCAAAATACCGCAGCATCAAAGGGTAGGGATTTTTCTAACAATTTTTTTAGAAACACAGAATAACGAGAATCTGTCAAATGTTGGGAATGTCAAGGACCACACTATGGAAAATATTGTCCAAATCGGAAGGGAAACACCAACAATATACACACTGTACAAGAAGCAGAAACAGTTGGGGATGTAGCGAACGAAATGCATAGAATCAATGCAACACTAGAAAACCGACAGGCAGACCACTAGACTTCTATGGTAGAAGTGCAAGGTATGACCCAAAATTTCTTTGTTTCCATCTTAATTGATCCAGGAGCTAGTCTTAGTTATATATCTCCTAGCATAGTGGAAAAGTGTAAATTACCTTTAAATAAATTTGATAAATCATGGTTAGTCCAGCTAGCCACATGAGCTAAACGAAAAGTAGTAAACTATGTTGAAAATTATGATTTGATGATGGATCGGTTTGAAATTCAGGTAAAATTAAATGTATTACCTCTAGGATCTTACGATATTCTCATAGGAATGGATTGTCTTAAGAAACACCAGGTAATTTTAAATTGCTTTCATAAGACTTTTACTTTTTTAAATAAGGAAGGAGAAATAACTACTATTGTACAAATTCCCAGAAAAGTATCTATTAGACAAATTTCAGCCTTACAGATGAAAAAGGCTGTCAGGAAAGGTCATAAATTTTTTGTTTTGCATGTTATAAATAATGAACAAGTTAATAATGAGAATAAACTGGGACTCAAAGATATCCCGATACTGAAGGATTTTGTGGATGTATTCTCGGAAAAAATTCTAGGATTACCTCCTAAACGAGATTTGGATTTTACAATTGAACTAGTACCCGAAGCAGTACCTAACTCGAAAGCTCCCTAACGAGTGAACATGTTGGAGTTGAATGAGCTTAAATTACAACTGCAAGAGTTAATAGATAAACATTACATAAGACCAAGTGTATCCCCCTGGGGAGCACCTGTCCTTTTTGTTAAAAAGAAGGATGGTACTCTATGCTTATGCATAGACTACTGTCAACTTAATAAAATGACGATTAAAAGTAGATATCCCTTGCCTCGCATTGACGATCTATTCGATTAGATACGTGGAGCAATGATATTCTCTAAAATCGACTTAACTTCCGGTTATCGCCAAGTTAGAATTAAAGATGAAGACATCTTTAAAACTGCTTTCAGGACAAGGTACATACACTATGAATTCGTAGTTATGCCCTTCAGGCTAACAAATGCCCTGTCAACCTTTATGTGTCTAATGAATAATGTCCTAAGTAAGTATTTAAACAGATTTGTAGTCGTCTTTATAGATGACATACTAATTTATTCTAAAACTAAAGAAAAGCATGATGAACACTTAAAAATAATTCTACAAGTATTAAGAGAACATCAGTTATATGCTAAATTTAGTAAATGTGACTTTTACAAGGATAAAATACAATATTTGGGACACGTAATATCCAAAGAGGGGATATCAGTGGACCCAGATAAAATAAAAGCTATTATTGATTGGCCCATCCCTAAGGATGTAACTGATGTACGATCCCATGGGAATAATAGGATCCTACAGAAAAATTATTGAAGGGTTTTCAAGAATTGCAAACCCTATACCTTCATTACAGAAGAAGGGTAAGAAATTTATTTGGGATCAGAAGTACGAATATAGTTTTAATAAACTAAAAACATTATTAACTATGGCACCCATCCTGAAAATAGAAAACCCAAACAAAGACTTCGTCGTATGCACTAATGTATGCCACGAAGGCTTAGGCGGTGTGCTGACTCAAGAAGGTCATGCAATTGCATATGAATCAAGAAAATTAAAAATTCATGAAAATAACTATGCAACTTATGATTTAGAGTTGGCTACAATAATTCATGCTTTAAAAATGTGGCGTCATCACCTAACAGGTAAAATATTTATGCTAATGTCTGATAACATAAGTCTAAAGTATTTGTTTGATCAGCAAAATCTAAACGCAAGGCAAGCTAGATGGCTAGCTTTCCTTAGCGAATATGATTTTGAGATCAAGCATATTAAAGGGAAGGAAAACAAGGTGGCTAATGCCTTGAGTAGAAATGTTGTAACAAGTTTTGTGGTTGCCATCAGTAGTTATAAAACTGATTTAGAAGATATAAAACGGGACCCAGAATATCAGGATTTAAAAGAAAGGGTAATTCAGAAAACATCTGAAATTATAGTTACAGATTATAATTTTAATGAACAAGGTTTATTATTGTTTAAAAACAGAATGTATGTACCAAATATACCTAAAGTTAAGTAGTTGATTTTAAATGAATTTCATAAAATCCCTTATTCTGGATATCCAGGGTATCTGAAAATGATAACTATGTTAAGAAAATAATACTTTTGGCCTAACATGAAAAACGAGGTTGTTGAATTCTTAGCTAGGTGTATTGAGTGTCAGCAGGTTAAGGCTGAACATCAACACCTAGCAGGTCTGCTACAGCCATTACCCATACCAAGTTGGAAGTGGGAAGTCATTAGTCTTGACTTTGTAACTGGTTTACCAAAAACCAGAATAAAAATGATTCCATAATGGTAGTGGTAAATAAGTTAAGTAAAGCAACACCCTTTACCTTTGTGAAAACAACTCATTCAGCTGCAAATATTGCTGATATTTTTATGAAATAAATTTTTTGTCTGCATGGGATTCCAAAGGTAATTATTTATGACCGAGATTCTAAATTTACAGACAATTTTTGGAAAACTTTATTCAAGGGATTAGACACTAAACTAAATTTCAGTATTGCCTATCATTCGCAAACGGATGGACAAACAGAAAGAGTTAATCAACTACTAGAAGATACGATGCGAATGTATGTTAGTGATTATCCTAAGAAGTGGGAAGACTTTTTGCATTTAGTTGAATTTGCTTACAATAACCATTATCACGCTTCAACAAAGCTTAGTCCTTTTGAAATTCTTTATGGTAGAAAGTGTAACACTCCAATTACATGGAGTAATCCAGTAGATCGATTGATGTTAGGACATGACATGTTAAAATCATTGGAACTAACAGTGAAATAGGTACAAGACAACTTGAAAACTGCCTAATACAGGCATAAAAGTCATGCTGATCTTAAGAGAACACCGAAGGAGTTTCAAGTCAATGAGCATGTGTTTGTTAAGGTTAAACCAAGAAAAAGCTCATTTAAATTAGGGAGATATGCTAAATTAGCACCCAGGTATAGCGGACCATTCGAGATATTGGCAAGAGTGGGTCCAGTGGCTTATCAGTTAGCTTTGCCACCTAATCTTAGGATACACAATGTTGTTCACATTTCGATTTTAAAAAAATATATACATGATGTTACTCATGTGATTGACTGGAATTTGATTCAGGTAGAACCAGAAGGATATTTTTCGGTGGAACCAGATTGTATTCTCGACAGGAGGGAAATTTTTCTCTGGAATCGCACCATTGGACAAGTAAAGGTGTAGTGGAAACACCTCAGTCCAGATGAAGTGACTTGGGAACTGGAGAGCGATATGCAGGTGGCATATCCAACTCTATTCAGAGAAGACTCAGAATAACTTAAGCAACATCGAGAACGATGTTGAGCTTAAGGGGGGGGGGTGTTTGTAACATACCCAAAAACGGGAAAAATAAATATTTAATATTTATTTCTTCAAAACATTATGTTAAATTTTATTATGACCAAGTGGTCAAAGATGACTGTAATTGAAGAATTGTTTGTTTTATTAATTAATAAATGGAGACACCTATTCAAGGGAGACTGTTAAATGAGAGTTCACTACCACTGGGAGGAAGGAGCAGCTGTAAAAGGCTGATGGACAAATGGAAGCACCAACATTCACTTTCTAGTTGTTACATGAGCATAATCCCTAAAAAAGTGGTCATGTTCACTTAGAGGGAGAACTAAGCTGGGTGGCTCATTAATTCCAAACTGACCCTAAGACCTAGGCAATCTTATATAAACCATCAAATTGAGCAAGAGGCTCACCACTCATTCTGAGTTCTGAGAGAATGACTTTGTGATTGCTGCAAACTGAAAAGTCAAGCACAGGTGCAGGTGGAAACACCTCAATCCAGATGAAGTGACTTGGGAACTGGAGAGCGATATGCAGGTGGAATATCCAACTCTATTCAGAGAAGACTCAGAATAACTTAAGCAACATCGAGGACAATGTTGAGCTTAAGGGGGGGGGGTGTTTGTAACATACCCAAAAACTGGAAAAATAAATATTTAATATTTATTTCTGCAAAACATTATGTTAAATTTTATTATGACCAAGTGGTCAAATATGACTGTAGTTGAATAATTGTTTGTTTTATTAATTAATAAATTGAGACACCTATTCAAGGGAGACTGTTAAATGAGAGTTCACTACCACTACGAGGAAGGAGCAGCTATAAAAGGATGATAGACAAACAGCAGCACCAACATTCACTTTCTAGTTGTTGCAGGAGCATAATCCCTATAAAAATGGTCATGTTCACTTAGAGGGGGAACTGAGCTGGGTGGCTCATTAATTCCAAACTGACCCTAAGATCTAGGAAATCTTATATAAACCATCAAATTGAGCAGGAGGCTCACCACTCATTCTAAGTTCTGAGAGAATGAATTTGTGATTGCTGCAAACTAAAAAGCTAGGCATAGGTGCAGGTGGAAACACCTCAATCCAGATGAAGGAACTTGGGAACTGGAGAGTGATATGCAGGTGGCATATCCAAATCTATTCAGAGAAGACTCAGAATAACTTAAGCAACATCGAGGATGATGTTGAGCTTAAGGGGGGGTGTTTGTAACAACCAAAAAACTGGAAAAATAAATATTTAATATTTATTTCAGCAAAACATTATGTTAAATTTTATTATGACCAAGTGGTCAAAGATGACTGTAATTGAAGAATTGTTTGTTTTATTAATTAATAAATGGAGACACCTATTCAAGGGAGACTGTTAAATGAGAGTTCACTACCACTAGGAGGAAGGAGCAACTGTAATAGTCTGATGGACAAATGGCAGCACCAAGATTCACTTTCTAGTTGATGGATCATAATCCCTAAAAAAGTGGTCATGTTCACTTAGAGGGGGAACTGAGCTAGGTGGCTCATTAATTCCGAACTGACCCTAAGACCTAGGAAATCTTATATAAACCATCAAATTGAGCAGGAGGCTCACCACTCATTCTGAGTTCTGAGAGATTGACTTTGTGATTGCTGCAAACTGAAAATTTAGGCACACAAAGAATTTGATGAGGGGATAGCTAAAGTGAATTGTTGAGCTGAGTTGCAGAAGTCTGTTGTGTAGCAGATATCTATGTCCTAGTGGTGCAGTGAACAAGCTAGAGGGTCCTAAGCAAGTGATTTGGCTGCTTCAAGAAAAGGTTGGGTGGAATAGTCTCCCTTGGGTGTTAGTTCCTTTCTTTGCAACATATCCAGGTTCTAAATTCTAGATCTGTATTGTATTATTAAAACTACTTTTGACTTGGGTAGAGTATAATTATTATTGAATGAGGTTCTAGATAATAGATGTTTATTAAATGAATCAGTGATTAAGTAACTGTATAGAAATTGTTTGATAAATGGATTCAATTTACCTCCTGTATTTTTCCTTTCACCATAGTGATGTAATCTAGTACAAGAAGGTATGGAATTAGTTTGATTAGTAGTACTAGAATTGATTGATTAAAGAGGTAGGTTCATGTTTACAGAGTATAAAGATGTTCTATTATGTTTACAATCTATTATAAATTAGAAGACTGGAAATTAATTTTATTCATGTTGTAGTTCTTAGTTTCAATAGAAACGTATTTACAAATATTCAGAACGAAACATAATTACACTAGACTAATTTATATTTCTTAAGGGTATTTTTACTTAGTTATTAATAATTGAATTATTAACTATCACCGAGATGAGATCATCGACAAATTTTAGCACCGATTGCAGGATTCCAATTAAACTGGTGATGTCTCTACAGTGTCTTCTTGCAGAAAGAAATGTAGTCTCCGCAGTGTTTTCTTGCAAAAAGAAATGTAATATATATATATTTTTAAAATATTTAGTGGTGTGATTGTAGAATAAGATTAACAAGTATAAGCACATGAGTACAGATCTAATTTTATCTTTAAAATACTTTCTTTACTTTAGTCTTTCTATATTGAAGCTTTGTGTCTCTTGTAAAACAAGTAAAATAATCTTGAAAAAAAATAATTAAAACACTAACTCTCTAAACCTCTTAGGGTTTCAATCATGATAATAAAATCAAATATAATAAATTAAAAATAAACCCATTGTATAGATCTTGAGGCGCAACATTTTTTTCTATAAACAAATAGAAGTAATCTTATTTTTTTACTTCCAGAATATTATTATCATTTCTAAATAGCCCTAGGCTATAGTAATAACATGACCTTACGGTCACAGTACCTTCTAAGTCTTAAAAGAAAAAGAATTTAATTAACAAAGTAGAGGAAGATAAACTATTTTTTTTTACAGCAAAAGTTATCGTCATCTATATATATAAATATATATGCTTGCATGGAGTTATAACTAAAAACATATCTTATTTTACAAAACATAAGGAAAATGATAACGATAGAGACTAATCTATCTTCTTTACAATCCATTCTTACTAAGAAGAAGAAAAAAATGGATGTAGAGATTCACTTTTTTTTTTATAACAATTTTTTAATTAAGATAAAGAGTCATAAAATCCTTATCATAGTCCCTCTCAACACTCGTAATAGGTCCAACTAAACTAAATAGTGTTTGACTTTATCAGAAATCCTTTGACTCTCATCTACAAATTTTTACTTTTTAGGGTAAGGTTTTCAGGGCTGAAATTCCAGGGTATGTAGATTAAATTCTTATAACGGTAAAATAACCTTGTATGTTTTTTTTTTTTCACCACGGTTTCACCGTGTTAAAAGATTTACATACCAGTAAACAAAACAAAGAACATAATATAATACAAGTTAAACACATCATTTAATTGATCAAATTAAGAAAGATTATACAAACCCTGGCAGGTAATCCTTTCAACGATATAACTGTTATAATTACATCTTATACCCGAGTTTATGCAGCTGCTTGATTCTTTAAGCAAACAGTTTTGAGAAATTTTAAAACATGACGATTTTTGCAGAACCTTCATTTGTCCCTACAAAGCTAAAAACTTTTCAAAATATATATTAAAATCTAACAAGATATATATTACAAATCATGGCTATAAAATGATTTAGATATGATGAATTCCACATCGAATTTACCTGCAGAGATGAAGCCCCTTTGCTACGGAGTTAATCACCCAAACACATCTCCAGTTCATCCATAAAGCCTTGAAGGGTAGGGTCATAATCTTACCGGTTACCTGGTCTACTTGAATAGTATTTTCCAAGAAAAACTTGACGTAGAGTATCAATCTAGAAGTTACCTGTAGTTACAATCAACCAGGAATTTAAATCATTTTAAAACTCTGTGTAGAAAAGGTAAATTTTTTTTTAATTACAGGTGCATTGGGACACTTTACCTTCTCAGGGATTTGATTTCCAACCAAATTTTTTCTTATACAAAGTCTGGCAACATCGTCGGCAGTGTTCAAAGGGAGAAGGTGTCAGAGGAGGTCGAGGGTCGAGTTTGCAAGCTTCCCCAGCTCTAGTTGCATAGTTTGCAACAATTAAAATTAAAACACTGAAGGCATAATGTGAGAGAAAGGGGACTTTTAGTCTCCACCAGAATCCAATTAAAATCAAAGTACGAACAACCTTTAAGACATATTAAATACGTATGGTTTCGTACCCGGTCTTCTGCCCGCCAAGAAGAGTCTTTAATGAGATCACATGGCCTGCACCTGGAAGAGTTTAAGTCTTGTCCTTTATACTTTGTTTCCAATGCATTTTTGTTACAAGTGTTATAAGTTTAGTCACATCAATTTTTATAACGAAATCCAAATGCAATGTATTATCCATCTTGGAGTTTTAAACTTAGGGTAATATCAAGAGTACCGAAATGAATGTGATTATATAATTACAAAGGGAAAGTTTAACAAGCGTGAGTTTTAGTTATGGTTTGATTAGAACCATTGCATGCTTAAGATAGATTTATTTTCGGTTTATAAACTAAAGATTAAAAACTAGGGTGAGTTTAGGCCTTTCCTTTAAGAAAAACTTGGTGGATCAATTTTTACCTTATCACTTGATTTCTTTTAGCATTGGTTTGTTCCTCAACCAAAAAAGTTGAAGTACGATCTCATCTACCTGCATCGAAAGAAAAAAAAAAGGTTCAAAGCATTAGTCGCAAAGTCTTAAATAAGACTATGAAACTTGACCCTTTAACAACACTTAACAAATCTAGAATAAGTGTTAACAGTTTATGATCTTATTTTTCAACCAAAACCCTCAAAGCATTTTTTGGATCTGTCAATCAAAGTAATTAGCATTTTATCAACGAAGGATTTTAATCACAATATAGGTTGGAGATTACTTTGAAAATTTTTTAGATTCAATTCAAGAGTTTTAAAGTATAACATCTCTGAGATTTATTCTCATAGTATTTCATAAAATGCTTATGGTAATTATAAAAAAAATAAAAAATATATGTGTGATGTTACACTTATCCTCCTAATCATGCTCTAAATACCCACTCCCCTTCACCTTTGTAACCCATAATTTTCCCATTCCATTCATCTTTCTCCACTTGAATTTACAACATCCTCCTAGGACCTTGATCCTTCCCCACCCTCTCTTAACTATTAACCATACTCACTTGAACTTACAACATCCTCCTAGGCCCTTGACCCTTCTCCACCCCTTCTTAACTATTAACCATCCCCACTTGAACTTCCAACATCCTCCTAGGACCTTGACCCTTCCCCACCCATTCTCAACTATTAACCATCCCCACTTGAACTTCGAACATCCTCTTAGGCCCTTGACCCTTTCACACCCTCTCTAAACTATTAACCATACATTTGATGTATTGCATATAGTGCTAGATTTTTTGCTCTACATAACGCGACATGTGTTATAGAACTACATAACACGCTCAAGTTTTGTATTTCTATAACGCACACACATTATAGAACTACATAACACGCACGTGTTTTGTAGTTCTATAACACATGCGCATTTTGTAGTTCTATAAAGCGCACGCATTTTCAATTCTATAAGGGCGGAAAATGTAATTTGAATTTAAACATGCCAATTCACTTGCTCACATGTCACCAACAGTCCTATGTGTATGGTTTGGAGTTTTTCTTCGGCAATACGAAACATGTGCTATGGTATATGATAAACCATAGCTAATTGGGCATTTCTTCCAGTTTCTAAAGAAGACGTTCTTTACGCACTCATTACAGTATGCTACACACAATCATTTTTTATGAAATCTTAAACATAAATAGTATTTTTTCTGCAGATTCTAAATATGTAATTTTTATTAAAATTATTATATTTTCCTTTTTGTTTTCAAGTTCGATTGTGCCCTAACTCCTTAACTCAAAAAAGATGTTGTTAGTGTTTTTCCATAACTTTTTCCATTCTTAATCGTTTAAAAAAAAAATTATATGGTGCACTAGAAGATAGTGACCTCTACATTCTATAAAAAAACCCATTTTATGATTATTTCATTAAGACCTTCAAAGGATGCACCCACGAAAAACATACCATTTTTTAGGAATGATCACTTAGATAATTATATAAAAAAATTAAAAATTAGTAATATTTTTTCTTTGAAAAATAGCGCCGCATTGGTGCTATATGTTCTATACATGCTTGCAATTTTTTGTATCACGAAACCATAATTTAGGCAGTCAAAGGATGAACCCACAAAAACATATACCTTATCATTTGCCTAAAAAATAAAAAGTGTCTGTTAGAAAAAATGAAACTTGACATAGTTATAAAAATTTTCAATACATAAAACTTATATATTTGGAAACGTAATTCAATTTCCTACATTTAATCGTTTTTACTTAAAGCAAGATATTTTATGTAAGTATCTCAAAAAATACAATTAAGTTGAGGGATGCCTGATTTTTCAATTTTCTATTGCATCTAATGTGCCAAAAGTGACCCCATTAGCTTGCACTCACCCTTTATCATTTATTAACAAAAAAATCAAATCTACAACATACTAATCAACAAATGAATCGAATTTATTATCTGTCAATAAGAGCATCGTAGATGGAAGCCTTGACGAAATTGAATCTAGTAACAAAAGCTATCATTCAAGCCAGAACTAAATAAAAAAACTAGAACTATTTCAGAGACATGCACATTACCAAATGCATAATAAGAAATCGGGTACAAGCCGTGAGGGTCATATTATCCTATTAAATATAGAATGTTAAATGAAATGGATTCTAAATTCATGTGGCTACAAGACCATCAATGATGGAATCCACATTCATTAAAACTCCATTAATTTATTAAGTTATAGGTAGTGGTAAGTCTATCCACGCTGGCTCCCACGAAAACCCTTTTAAAACCTTAGAACAAGACAATATACACACGAAAGAGGTTTAAGACAAGTGTTGGAACAAAGCGGCTACAAATCCCTTTGTTAGAGAGAGTTTAAACCCTAAGGGTTGAACTAAAACGTAATAACTTATCTTGTAAGGAGGCGGAATCTTGAGCTTCCATTTCGGTTCCAAAACCCATCCAATAGCCACCTGCAATCAAACGAAACTAGGTTAGTCAGTGGTTGGGTACAAATAATTAAAACTCTATTTTATAGAAAGTAAGCTTTCATAGCTTACCTTGGTGTTCTAAGATGCAGGCCTGGGAGGAGGTGACACTGTCACCATCCTTGCCAGTTTTCTAAACTTGTAACCAAGCAGCCACAGTTAGAACTATAATAAAAGTGAAATAATTTAAACATTGTAACTAAACCATTGAATTTCCTTACCTTGGTCAATTTGCAGAGAGGGAAAGGGTTTGGCTCCTTCTAGACACCCTTATCCCTCCTCTTCCTGCAAGAAAGATTAAACATCGGTATTTTACAAACGAGATTTCATAAACCATTTAACAAAAACCTTGCAGATTTTAAGGAATTGTTTTTACCTTGTAAAGGAAGTTTCAAAGTTAAAGATGATGGCTGGGTTCATTTTGCAGTGACGCAACCAGCTATGGGTATCCATTAAATCCAAGAAGACCTCCTGTATACCTTTAAAAGAAACAATATAGAATGTCATTAACCTCGGGCAGGTCTTTACACCAAAAACCTCATAAAATCGACATTGAAAGACCAGAGCCTCGGCTCCCTTAACTTACAAACCAAATAAATTTGAATGAAGGGTTCAAACATTCAAACCGACACATTCTCGAGTCAGCTTTAAAAGTCTGGTTGCGCTGTCAACTCGCATCCATGGAAACACTTGAAATCCATAGGTCAACCAAAGTACCAAAATTTAAAACCATCATAACACATGGATGTATGCATTAAACATATTAATCACTGCTTGGAATCATGGATCGACTATGGTTTAACCCACACACAGACACACACACACACACACACACACACACATATATATATATATGCATGCATGCATGTATGTATGTATGTTATAAACTTGTAAATCAAAAACCACATTTCCATGTAATGTAACAATTGCGCTTTAGGACCAAGGTCACCCCTTGGGTCCTTTTCCAAATTACACTTTATAACCTTGCGCTTAGGGACTAAGGTTAAGCCTTTGATCCTTTAAAAACCTTATTACATAGAAATTATGGGATCGAGACTATACCTTTAGTCTCCCAAACATGTTCTCATACAATCTTATCATCATGGTTTAAAAATTTAAGGCGGAGATGAAGACCATGATTTAGACTTACGGCTGAGAAAGGATTTCACAAACTAATAGCAAGAACCTATAAGATAAAAATAAGAAAAACATCACCTGTAGATATGACAACAACTTGACGATAAACTCTGTAAACAATCGCGTTTTATGCAACATGTGAGATTTGTGTAAGCGACTTTACAAAACAACAAAAAAATTATTTATTCCATAACAATTATAATAATAATAATAATAATAAACCTTTTTTAAGGCCACCGCCAAGCGAGACACCAAATTGGTGTATGCGACCCCCTTGTTTGTGGGACAAGGGAACCCCTCTATGGAGCGATTTAACTGCTAAAGTCTACAGAGGTGTACATACACTACCCCCCTCCAGATTTGAACCTGTGACCTCCTAAGAGGAAACACATACTCTTAACCATTAGGCCCATTCATGTTGTACATGTAGGAACATAATGATGTGTTATCGTTATATGTATTTATATATATCCATTAATTTTTTTTATGCAATTTGGAGGTTCATGACAATGATCTTGGTTTTGCTCATGTCTATGAAATTCAAGGAGGGAGACAACTTCCTTTCAAAACGAGCTCTTGGGGAAAAGGAAGGTGTTCTCTGTTGTGATGAATTGCGGAATAATTTAATGATTTTACATTGCATTGTTCAATTATATAAATGATTGCAATGTCCTTTGGTGACTTTTTGTTATGCTAAAAAAATGTAATAGTTATAGAACCCCTTTTTGTATTTTTGAAGGGTGTAATGAAACTTTATATTTACTCTATGTTGAGGTTATGTTATGGTGAGATTTTTACTCTATATTAACGTTATGTTATGCTCAAATTTTTAGGAAAATAAGTTTTCTTACATCAAAGTCTCATTCTAGACTTCTAAATTTGTAAGGAATGCCCACTAAAAATAGACTTCTAAACTTGTAAGGAAATCATGTAAACATTATTTTGTTGTCAATTTAACTAAAACAAGTCAATAAATATTTGAATAATCCTTAATTCAAATAAATATCAAAATACATGTTATTTTTTTACATACAAAAATTAGCATACTAACAACCTACCCTAATAACAAGCCCGAGTAATAATCATTAAACATGTCTATCAAAGTGACTAACCATAAGATTCTTCTACAGATCCAAAGAGAAGGACGCAATGTTTCAATCTTGGAAGCATAAACATGTCTATCAAAGTGACTAACCATAAGATTCTTCTACAGATCCAAAGAGAAGGACGCAATGTTTCAATCTTGGAAGCAACAGTTTCAATAACTTAATAGTTATATTAACCAAAACAACAATACAATTACATATAAAATTAAAAATTACTTAATAATATATTAAGATTTACAAACTTATCATTACATATAACATAAATCTCACTATCCATTTTAGTTAAAATGATAAAATGCTAGTAAATCAAATAACAAATGATAATAAATCTTCAATTTTATTAAAATTAATAATTTACTAAAACAATTAATTTTTTAATATTTATTTATTTATTAAATATAATTTACCATTTTCACAACACATCAAATAACATTTTACATTAATTTAATAAATTTTAGACATTTTTAATACAGTTTTCACAATATATTTTATATTTTATAGCATTTTACATTAATTTAATAAATTTTAGACATTTAAAAAATATTATAATTGATTTAATAAAGTGTTTACTATTTCAACATTTTAATGTACAACCTTTATTTGAAATTATAAAATTTGATGTATTGATCAAGATTTTAAGATACATGTAGAATTATAAAAATTTTATGGATTGTTTAAAATTTATGATTTTATATAGAATTATAATACAATTTTTTTTTTCAAAAATTATAATGATTATGTAAAATTATGAAATCAAATTTTGTTTTATCTATAAAATTTTATTATAATTAGTATAATGGAGAAGGGTAATTTTATATTTAAAATGGAGCTCATATGTAACAGCCAACAATTAATATTTCGAATAATTAATATTAAAAAATTTAAATAGAATATATGGTTAGATCAAATAAGATTTTTGAACAAAAAAATCAATTAAAAAACCATTATACTCATTTACTTTATTTGCTTTATTTGGTTTCCATTTTAACAAGCAAAAGAAAAATGAATTTCCAGGCCTGCTTCCATCTATTGTTTTATATTATCCACTTCCACCGAGAAATGTGGTCGTAAGCAATCGAGCTATTTCGCAAATATTTATCCACTTCTATCCCCAACAAATTATCGCGTCACATCAATAATTTGTCCACAAATCTGTAAACATTCATTCGTCCCCTTTCACAAGTCTGTGGACAGATTTGTGAAACGGATAGAAGTGACAATAAATTATTTGTGTACATATCTTTCAATTTCAGAAATACTCTTTTCCATTTCTTTTATGGAAAAACACAAATAATTATCCGGCAAATCTCATCTTCGTCCTATTACTTTTTGAACAGAATCTGTCTCTTTTCAAGATTGATGAAAGCGATAGCGTTTATTAAAGAAATATTTCTGTTTGGAGAAAGTGGCAGATAGACTATATATCCTTTGTTTTTAATAAATACTATTGATATTTGTGGAATCTAAAAAATAAAATATCTGTCTCACTCTCTCTATATATGTGTGTGCATGTGTCCCCACTCTCTCACAAACTCCCTCTGCCTCTCCCTTTCTCTCCACCCTCTATTTACCTCCCTCTATCAATCTCTCCCTCCCTTCTCCCTTAGTTACCAGCCCTCAGTTCCATTATCGCTCTACCCTATCCTCTCTCTCAACTTGTGTCTCTCCCTCCCTGTCTCTTTTCACCCTCCCTTTCTATGTTTCTCTCTTTCACAACCTCTCTCTCTCCATCGCTCAACCCTCCACCCTCTATATTTGACACCATCTCTCTCTCTCTCTCTCTCTCTCTGTGTAGATCTCCCTATACATGTCTATCCCTGCCTCGTTTCTCCATTAAAGGAAATTTCAACTCAAATGGGCCTTTTAACTTCGATTCAAATTCCATGTCATCATGTGTTAGCCAATGAAATTGCTTTAAATTTGAAATACCGTATAGGTCTTAAATATTTTTTTAATATAAATTTGGGGATAGGTAACATAAAAAAAACTATTTTTTTGTTTGTATTTTTGACATATCTCCCCATGNGTAGCGGGGTCCATCAAAAGCATGCCGAGTGGGTACTCGTTGGATGCATAATTTAATTCCGCATCCAACGAGCTCTCCCAATCGAAATTTGAGTAAAAACATGGGTTCAGGTATTTCTTGTTTTTGGGGTAGCAGGGTCCATCAAAAGTATGCCGAGTGGGTACTCGTTGGATGCATAATTTAATTCTGCATCCAACGAGCTCTCCCAATCGAAATTTGAGTAAAAACACGGGGAGATATGTCAAAAATACAAACAAAAAAGTAGTTTTTTCTTTTCTTCCTCCAAAATTAATAAATATTATTTTATTATTTTAACTATTATTTTATTAATTCTTTTTAAGAGGCCCATTTTAAGTTGAAATTTCCTCTAATGTCCTTGTTTGTATTCCCCTCTCCCCCCCCCTCTCACACACACACACCTTCTATCCCTCCCTCAATATCTCTTTACTTCACTCTATCTCCATCCCTCCCTAACTCTCCCTCCTCCCTCTCTATCTTATTCTCTCTCACACTCTCTTTACATCATTCTCTCTCTCTCTCTCTCTCTCTATGTTTTCAACTTATCCCTTCTCCTCAACCCCCTACCTCATTATTACCCCTATTCTCTTTCTTATTAGATGTCATTCCCATCACTTCTATTTCCCCCTCCTTTTCCTCTCTCCTCCAACACATCATATTCCTCCTTTAATACTCCATATCCACTTTTCCATTCACCAATCCTCTCTCTCATCAAACCATCACCCAATTCCTTCACTCCACCTTATCCCCCTTCGTCACTCAAGTCTCGTGTACTGCTTCTAACCGTATACATCTTCAACGCCTCTTCTCCTCCTACTGAGTGCTCTCAATCCCCACTCCCATTCATCCTTGTAACCCATAATGTTCCCATTCCATTCATCTTTCTCTACTTGAATTTACAACATCCTCCTAGGACATTGATCCTTCCCCACCCTCTCTTAACTATTAACCATACTCACTCGTACTTACAACATCCTCCTCGGCCCTTCACCCTTCTCCACACGTCTTAACTATTAACCATCTCCACTTGAATTTCCAACATCCTCCTAGGCCCTTGACCCTTCCCCACTCACTCTCAACTATTAACCATCTCCACATGAACTTCCAACATCCTCTTAGACCCTTGACCCTTACACACCCTCTCTAAACTATTAACCATACATTTCATGTATTGCATATACTGCTAGATTTTTTTCTCTACATAACGTGGCATGTATTATAGAACTACATAGCATGCTCAAGTTTTGTAGTTTTATAATGCACACACATTATAGAACTACATAAAATGCACGTGTTTTATAGTTCTGTAACACAAACATGTTTTGTAGTTCTATAAAGTGCACGCGTTTTCCAATTCTATAAGGGTGGGAAATGTAATTTGAATTTAAACATGTCAATTCACTTGCTCACATATCACCAATAGTCATATGTGTATGGTTTGGAGGTTTTCTTCAGTAATACCAAACATGTGCTATGGTATATGATAAACCATAGCTAATTGGGTATTTCTTCCAGTTTCTGAAGAAGTCATTTTTTACGCACTCGTTACAGTATGCTACACATAATCATTTTTTATGAAATTTTAAACATAAATAGTATTTTTTCTGCAGATTCTAAATATATAATTTTTATTAAAAATTATTATATTTTCCTATTTTTTTCAATTTCAATTGTGTTCTAACTTCTTAATTCGAAAAACATGTTGTTAGTATTTTTTCCATAACTTTTTCAATTCTTGATTATTTCAAAAACAAATTATATGGTGCACTATAAGACATCGACCTCTACATTTTATAAAAAAAAATACAATTTCATCATTATTTCATTAACACCTTCAAAGGATGCACCCACAAAAAAGTACAATTTTTTAGGAATGATCACTTAGATAATTATAAAAAAAATTAAAAAATTAGTAATTTTTTTCTTTGAAAAATAGCACTGCACTAGTGCTGTATGTTCTCTACATGCTTGCAAATTTTTGTATCCTGAAACCATCATTTAGGCACTCAAAGGATGCACCCACAAAAACAGATACCTTATCATTTGCCTAAAAAATAAAAAAGTGTTTGTTAGAAAAATGAAACTTGGCGTAGTTGTAAAAAATTTCAATACATAAAACTTATATATTTGGAAACGTGATTCAATTTCCTACATTTAATCCTTTTTATTTAAAGCAAGAGGTTTTGTGTAAGCATCTCAAAAAATACAATTAAGTTGAGGGATGCCTGATTTTTCAATTTTCTATTGCATCTAATGTGCCAAAAGTGACCCTCATTAGCTTGCACTCACCCTTTATAAAAATCAAATCTACAACATACTAATTAACAAATGAATCGAATTTATTATGTGGCAATAAGACCATCGTAGATGGAAGCCTCGACGAAATCGAATCTAGTAACAAAAGCTATCATTCAAGCCATAACTAAATAAAAAAAACTAGAACTATTTCAGAGATGCACATTACCAAATGCATTATAAGAAATCAAGTACAGACCGTGAGGGTCATATTATCCTGTTAAATATAGAATGTTAAATGAAATGGATTCTAAATCCATGTGGTTGCAAGACCATCAACAATGGAATCCACATTCATTAAAACTCCATTAATTTATTAAGTTATAGGTAGTGGTAAGTCTATCCATGATGGCTCCCATGAAAACCCTTTTAAAACCTTAGAACGCGACAACATACACACGAAAGAGGTTTAAGACAAGTGCTAGAACAAAGAGGATACAAAGCCCTTTGTCAAAGAGAGTTTAAACCCTAAGCGTTGAACTAAAACATAATAACTTATCTTATAAGGAGGCGTAAGCTTGAGCTTCCATTACAGTTCCAAATCCTATCCAATAGCCACCTGTAATCAAATGAACCTGGGTTAGTCAGTGACTGGGTACAAATAATTAAAACTAGATTTTATGGAAAGTAAGGTTTCAAAGCTTACCTTGGCATTCTAAGACATAGGTGTGGGAGGATGTCGCCATCCTCGCCAGTTTTCTAAACCTGTAACCAAGCAGCCATAGTCAGAACTATAATAAAAGTGAAATAATTTAAACATTGTAATTAAACCATTGAAGTTCCTTACCTTGGTCGATTTGCAGAGAGGGAGAGGGGTTGGCTCCTCCTAGACGTCCTTATCCCTCCTCTTCCTACAAGAAATATTAAACATCAGTATTTTACAAATGAGATTTCATAAACCACTTTAACAAAAACCTTGTAGAGTTTAAGCAATTGTTTTTACCTTGTAAAGGCAGTTTCAAAGTTAAAGATGATGGCTGGGTTCATTTTGCAGCGAAGCAACCAGCTATGGGTATCCATTAAATCCAAGAAGACCTCTCACATACCTTGAAAAGCAACAAGATAGAATGCCATTAACCTTGGTTCCCTCGGTTCCCTTAACTTACAAACCAAATAACTTCGAATGAAGGGTTTAGACATTCAAAACGACACATTCTCGAGTCAGCTTTAAATTCTAGTTGTGCTGTCAACTCATATCTATGGAAACACCTGAAATCCACAGGTCAACCAAAGTACCAAAATTTAAAACCATCATAACACATGGATGTATGCATTAAACATATTAATCACTGCTTGGAATCATGGATCGACTATGGTTTAACCCATATATATATATATATATATATATATATATATATATGTATGTATGTATGTATGTATGTATGTATGTATGTATGTATGTATGTTATAAACTTGTAAATCAAAAACCAGATTTCCATGTAATGTAACAATTGTGCTTTAGGACCAAGGTTAGACCTTGGGACCTTTCAAATATGTTTCAAACCTTGTCAAATGTGAACCTTTGCACGTAGGACCAAGGTCACCCCTTGGGTCCTTTTCCATATTACACTTTATAACGTGGTGCTTAGGGACCAAGGTTAAGCCTTGGATCCTTTAAAAACCTCATTACATAGAAATTATGGGATCGAGACTATACCCTTAGTCTCCCAAACATGTTCTCATACAACCTTATCATCATGCTTTAAAATGTTAAGGTGGAGATGAAGACCATGATTTAGCCTTACGACTAAACAAGGGTTTCACAAACTAATAGCAAGAACAAGATAAAAATAAGAAAAACATCACCTCTAGATATGACAACAACTTGACGATAAACTCTGTAAACAATCATGTTTTATGCAACATGTGAGATTTGTGTAAGCAACTTTACAAAACAACAAGAAATGTATTTATGCCATAACAACTATTACATGTAGGAACATAATGATGTGTTATGGTTATATGTATTTATATATATCCATTAAAATTTTTTTATGCAATTTGGAGGTTCATGACAATGATCTTGGTTTTACTCATGTCTATGAAATTCAACGAGGGAGACAACTTCCTTTTAAAACTAACTCTTGGTGTTCTCTTTTGTGATGAATTGCGGAATAATTTAGTGATTTTACATTGCATTGTTCAATTATATAAATGATTGCATCATCTTTTGGTGACTTTTTGTTATGCTAAAAAATGTAATAGTTATAGAACCCCTTTTTGTATTTTTGAAGGGTGTAATGAAACTTTATATTTACTCTATGTTGAGATTATGTTGAGATTTTTACTCTATGTTATCTTTATGTTATGTTCAGAATTTTAGGAAAATAAGTTTTCGTACATCAAAGCCTCATTCTATACTTCTAAACTTGTAAGGAATGTCCATTAAAAATAGATTTCTAAAGTTGTAAAAAGTTCTTGTACACATTATTTTGTTGTCAATTTAATTAAAACTAGCCAATAAATATTTGTATAATCCTTAATTCAAATAAATATTATTTTTTTACATAAAAAATATTACCATGCTAACAGCCTACCCTAATATACATAAAAAAAAATTACCATGCTAACAACCTACCCTAATAACAAGCCTCTCTCTCAAAGTGACTAGCCATGTCTCTCAAAGTGACTAACCATAAGATTCTTCTACAGATTCAAAGAGAAGGACACAATGCTTGTGCTTTCTATCTTGGAAGCCTCAGTTTCAACAACGTAACAATGCAATTACATATAAAATTAAAAATTATTTAATAATATATTAAGGTTAACAAAGAATGGAAAACTTTAAAAATTAGTCATTTTGATGAACTTTACTTTTACTTATTATTAAATATAATCAAAATATTACTATTTATTTTAGTTAAAATAATAATAATGTAATTAAATCAAATAAAAAATATAATAATTTTTCTATTTATTAAAATTAATAATTTACTAAAATAATTAATTTTTTAATATTTATTTATTTATTAAATATACAATACCATTTTTACAACCCATCTTAAAGCATTTTACATTAATTTAATAAATTTTAGACATTTAAAAAAATATTATAATTGATTTAATGAAGTGTTTATGAATTTAATATTTTAATATACAACCTATATTTAAAATTATAAAATTTTATGTATTGTTCAAGATTAAGATTTTAAGATACATGTAGAATTATAAAAATTTTAAATTATAAAATTTGATGTATTGTTCAAGATTCATGTAGAATTATAAAATTTTTATGGATTGTTTAAAATTTTAAGATTTTATATAGAATTATAATAAAAAATTGTGTTTTCAAAAATTATAATGATTATGAAATTAAATTTTGTTTTATCTATAAAATTTCATTATAATTAATATAATGGAGAAGCTTAATTTTATGTTCAAAGTGGAGCTTATATGTAATAACCAACACTTAATATTTCAAATAATTAATGCTAAAAGAATTAAGTAGAATATATGGTTAGATCAAATAACATTTTTTAGACAAGAAATCAATTCAAAAACCATTATATTTATTTACTTTATTTGGTTTTTAGATTTATTTTATTTGGTTTTTAGACAAGAAATCAATTCAAAAACCATTCTATTCATTTACTTTATTTGGTTTCCATTTTAAAGGGTAATGTGAAAGCTGAAATTTATTCTAAATAAATACCATATTTATTCATCTTAACTTTTGGAATCAAATCTTCAATCTTAACTCTAAGAAAGAAATATGTAAAACTTATTATAAGTAAATACCATCTTATATTCACCTCAAATTTAGGGATCAAATCTCTTATGAAACAAAGTTTTACCACTTGAGTTGATTCCTTGTGAACTAAAATTAAAAAAATCTACTCTCCTCATAATAACATATACAATAAACCTTAAAATCCAGCTATAAAATAAAACTAAAAAAATTACAAAACATAATATTATAAATATAAAAAATAATTTATAATTCTTTTATTAATAAATATAAATAATACATTATATTTTTTTATTAATATCAAAAATATAAAAAAAAAACTTATAATTCTTTTATTAATAAATATAAAAAATAATTTATAATTTTTTATTAAACTCTCCAACAAATTTATTCCTATCCACTAAAATTAAAATGAATCTACCTTTCTCATCATATTACATCCCTAAAATCTTAATGCAATCATACTATGAATTAAAAAAGAACTAAGACGAATATGGATAACAGCATATAATTTTTTTATTAATCAAAATTTCGTTTTCCTTTCGGCAAAAGATAAATATCTTTGACTCAAAACTTTGTACATATTAAATTTCAGGATAGGAGTAGTTGTCTAGTAGAATTCTTGCTGTTTCGGACGCCATCGACGGTAAATTTCAGGTTTGTAATTGTTATGTCTAACATAATTCTTGCTATTTGGGAGGCTACTGGATAAGATAAAAAAACGCACCCTCAAGCATGTCAGGATCAACGAGAAGTTTAAGGTTTAAGGAATCTTCAAAGGACTGGAGACCTTAAAAATATTCGACAACCTGTTATAAGCATATTAAATAGCAGTTTAAGATCAAGGATTTGGTGCATTCTCATTAAATAGCATGTTAAGCTTAAGACCCAATAATCTGTTAGATACTGTACAACAATTTAGATCCAAAAACCTGCTGCGAAGTTATTAAATACCGTACATCAAATTGGTTATTGATAATTCAAAAAAAAAGTAAAACTTAATCAAGGCATAGCAATGATTGATACCGCAGACTTTTATTGTTTGCTGAGATATCTCAACATCTTCAAATTTCACAATCAATAAAAAAAAATTACAGCAACTATCATTATTCTACCTCATCTACATCTGCCGCAGCAATCATTGCTCTGCCCCATAATAATGAATAATGACCAAAAAAATCTATACAATCGGTCTGGCCAGTGGCGACTCTGGCCTTCTTTCTACGTTCATCAAAAGACGGCTTGCCTTCTTTTACATTGTTGACAAAGGCACTGAACCACACGCTTCACCAGCGCTGCTTCGTAGCTGCACACCACAAAGTTCCAAGGCATCGATCAAACAAACATTATAGAAAAGTCATCAGCGTTGGGGTGACAGATTTACAGATATATATTCCATGCAGTGAATGTAAACAAATATATATAAAACAGCTGCAATTTTTATGTTCTTTATGGTTGATATGGATTAATTTAACCAACCCACCCGTTAGTGTCGTCGAGTGACCAGCCAGAGATATTTGAGACGGTGAAGAGAGCAGCTTTCCACTCACGAATTTGTTGTTCACTGTGTCTTCCAGTGCTCTGATGGTGTTGGAATGCCTGGGCGAATGGGCTCTCCGATCGATCCGGGTGACGAACGTGGGAAGGAGATATTTTGTAAAACAGGGGAATGGTCCTCCCCTGATCTTGATCTTGATCTTGCAGCCGCGCAATAAGAGAAAGTTCGTTGAGGCACCACACAGAGGTTGCATAATCTGGCGACAATATCGGAATTCTGATTCGAGTGCAGTGAATGGCATGCTTTATTGTTACATTGATATCCTCCCCTTTCTTTACTTCATGGGCGTCCAGAAACGCATGGATGCCTTCTTTCTTGAAAGCGTTGTAGAGATGATCAGCGAAGCCTCTTCTGACATCTGGCCCTCTGAAACTCAGAAACACATCGTATATCCACATTCTTCTCATCTTGATTTACAAATTTTCTTGCTGCTCATCTTGTGCTCACTGCTAATTATAGTTGTTCACCTCTTCAGATATTTGTGTACATTAAGTATTTATGAGCAGGGACTGTCACATATTTGTACACCTCCTCTCTGTCTACTTTGACGTATCATTTTCACAAATATTTGTTCAACAAATCTATATTCTCTCCATTCTATTTTACTCCCCATCCTATTCCATAAAAGAAACGAGTTGTCTAAACAGAGACTATTTGACCCTTGTTTCGGGCTCCCATCCTATTTTAGAAACGAGTTGTTTAAACAGAGACGATTTGACCCTTGTTTCGGGCTGATTTTTACCCATTCCTGGCCATGAATTTTCACACGGAATGAACTTAACATCGACCAAAAGTCAAATCACACTAAAAGTCAAATCGTCCCCTGGGTAGCCGGATCCTTTCAAAAATATTTGTCTGCAAATATGTGGACATCCATCAATACAAATATGTGGACATCCATCAATACAGCTAGTACACAAGAAGTTGTCTTCCATCTATTGTTTTATATTATCCACGTCGACCGACAAATCTGGCCACTAGCAATCAAGCTATTTCGCAAATATTTATCCACTTCTATCCCCCAACAAATTATCGCGTCACATCCAACCTATTTTACTATAATTTGTCCACAAATCTGTAAACGTTCATCCGTCCCATTTCACAAATATGTTGAAGGACAGATTTGTCAACAAATTAATTTGTGAAACGGATAGTAGTGACAATAAAATTATTTGTTTACATTCTCTTTTCCATTACTTTTATGGAAAAACACAAATAATTATCCGGCAAATCTCATCTTCGTCCTACTACTGTGTTCACAGATATTTGAACAGAATCTGTCTCTTTTTAAGATGGATGAAAGCGATAGCGTTTATGAAAGAAATATTTCAGTTTGGAGAAAGTGGCAGATAGGCTATATATCCTTTGTTTTTCATATGGTTTCATTGTTGTTTAATTTCGAAGCATATTTTTTATGGTTTTACTTAGTTTGGTTGTTTAATTTTGAAGCACGCCCTCTTATATCGGAGAACCATTCTTTATCCGTAAGTGATGTAATTTGACGGCCAAATGGCCGGCAGAGATAAAATTTGACGTTTTTGGACATTTTTTCGTTAAATATGGGAAGAATTTGGGTTAACCCGTTTTGTCAAACAGTTAATTTTTTCATAAAAAATTGGTTTGATAGTTTATAATTTTATAAACATGTTATTATATTCATAATAATATATAGGACGAGAGATGGGTCCCAATAGAGAGCTAAAAGCCTACCATGCTGTCAATCTTCTGGTGTTAACTACCATGTCCATCAAAACAAAAGTTATTTACTATACAAACTTTTCCTTAAAAATAAAGGCTGTCAAATTCAAACCATTGGATAAGAAATGAGACAATAATGTCAAATGGATGTAGTTTGGGTGGTTGGGAGGAATGAATGTTATCCTCCCCACCCAGGTTCTACTCTTGTAAGTGACATGTCGCTCTCGTGGAGCTCTTTGTAATAAATGTTGTGATTGATGAGCTGACCATACCTTGATTCAGTTTGAATATCAGGTATTGGAATTTTACGTGGAGTAGCCCTCTAAGAAATGGTGAACCACATTTAAAAAGAAATGAGACAAGAATCAAATGACAAGCTCCCTGTGTGAGAAAAGTATGTCAACGTAAATAAGTTTCACCATTAAAAAGCAAAATTTATTTACTCAACACATAGCCCTGTCAAATTTAAAAAGAATCGGGCCCTTTATTTACGTGAAGTCCCATATGGGAAAGGAATCGGGGCCTTTATCGACATTCGTGAAATCAGAAACATGACGAGAACGCTGGTCGTAGACATTTTTTTCAAAGTCAAAAGTTAAGTGGGGTTTTATGATGCACGACATTTTAATTTTTAATTGCGTCCAAGATTCCTGCTTTCATATGAAAGCATTGCAAGTGAAATCAGAACGTTGAAAGAAGTTGCATGAAAAGAAACACTAAAAATAGAATCACTAAAATCAAAAAATCAATAACGGTTTATATTAATTAACAATAATAATAATAAAGTAACACTAAAAATAGAATCAGTAATATCAACGCTTTCTTTTTATGCATGGATTATTTTCATCAGAGAGGTTTATATTAATTAATAATAATAATAATAAAGTTTAGAATCCAGAAAAGCATTGAACTTTATATAAAGATGATACACTAATTAACTCCTTCTCATGTGAGAATGGAAGGCATTAAAGAAACGAATATGTGTGTAAGGTGACAATATGTTCCGAAGGCATTAAAAAATCAATTCATTAAAACGAGTATGTTTGGAGAAAATATCAAATAGATAAAGTATAATAAGTTTTTGAAAAGCAATAAAGAAAATATACAAGTTAATATTTGTGACTTTGGTATCCAATGAATTACTAATGTATATAATTTTTTCAAAATAATTAAGTATATTTAAATGACTACATGTTGATCATTTATTGAGTATTATAATTATTTAAAATTAGTGTTTTATTAAGGATATAAGTTTCTTTTTTAAAAAGAAAAAAATATTTTTTCTTTGCTATTTATTAGAATCAAAGAAAAAAAAGTTTTACAAGATTGGCCGGTGCAAGTTAATGCTCGTCACTTATGAGAGTTAGTTGTAATGGACTTCTGGAGAAATAGAAATATGAACGTCAAAAAGCAATATTAGAGGTACCTACATAACTTTTTGGAATATGGCATAAGAATATGAAACGTAGACAATCGGATTACCTTCCAGAATATATAACTTCTATTTATGGAAACTAAGTATAAATCCCAAAAAATGAGGGTCTTCTAAAGTTGGTATGTTATTTTTTTCCCAAAAAATAATGAATATGTTTGTGTTGGTCCACGCTTTTGATATGCAAATGGTGTAATTTTGTGAAAACAATTATATAGAGTTGTAAATAGCAGGTGTGTCTAGTGGAGTGTTATTTATCCATATTTATTTATGTTATATATATATTTTTTAAATTAAGGAAGTCAGTGACGCCCTAAAATGACAAAGTCGAGCATTGGTCCACGATATCTTGGTCTTAACATAGTCAATGAACGATATTTTTTTTTAGGATGTAGGTCTTTGTGTCTTCTTGTGTGGGTTATTTTTCGTTTTCTAAATAGGTGAGCCAATCAAAAGTTATAGCCGAAGAAAATAGCCTACCTTTTCTGTTAGATTGAAGTTAGTCCATTTAAAATTAAATAAAAAATAGAAAAAGATAATAGATTTAAATAAAAATTAGATATTCAAAATCTACAAATAGAGTTACACAAGTGTGTGAACTTTCATTAGCAGTGGACAAGCGTGGCATATGCAAAATCATTCACGAAATATGAGAAGTAGTACAAAACATGTTTTTTGTCATAAGACAGTCCAAACCACTTGGTTTGGAAACCTGAACCTAAAACCAAAGCAGCCAAGTCATCCACCACGTAGGTTGGAACAAACACGCCCGCCAAAATACAAAATTTAAAGCATCCCGTACACGCTACAAACACGCGTGCACATAGTTTAAAAAATTAACACGTACGCACTAAAAGCGCGATCACGCTTCTGAGTGCGGACACGTTAAACACACATGTGCACATCTATTTAGTATTTGAAACTTTGCATTGTTTTCATTTTCAAGCATCTCAACCCCCCCCTCTCCCTAATTGTAATCCTTCTACTCCCCTATTTTCCTAACCCTCTTCCCCTTTCTCCATGTCTCTCCCTAACCCTCCATCCCTATCTCTCACTCCCTCTAGCTCTACCCATCTAACCCTGTAGTATCTTCGTCTGTCACACACAGTCTCTCTCTCTCTCTCACCCACACACAATTTCTCTCTCTAATCCTCTTTCTCACACACACACATACAAATAACACGTCACCCTACCTCTCTCTCTCTCTCTATCACTCTCACACACACACACAGAACACGTCGCCCTACCTAAAATTAAGACAATGGTGATGATGATGACGAACAATGATGATGATGATGATGAAAAATGATGTTGACGATGATGATGACGATGGTGATGATGGTGATGAGGATGACGATGATGATGATGAACATGATGATGATGATGATGACCATGATGATGATGATGACGATGACGATGACGATGATGTTGATGATGATTATGGTGATCATGATGACGATGATGATGACGACGACAATGATGATGTTAACGATAACGATGGTGGTGTTGATGATGATGACGATGATGGCATTTTATTCTCCCATCATAGGTTGATTAAATCATACCCTACTTGAACTTAAGACAATAATGATGATGATGACGATGATGATGATGATGAACAATGATGATGATGATGATGATGATGATGACGCTGATGATGAAAATGATGTTGATGATGACGATGACGATGGTGATGATGATGATGATGATGAGGATGGTGATGATGACCATATGATGATGATGATGATGGTGAAGACCATGATGATGATGATGACGATGGTGTTGATGATGATTATGGTGACGATGATGACGATTATGATGATCACGAGGATGATGATGACGATGACAATGATGATGGTCACCATGATGACGATGATGATGATGACGACGATGACGACAATGATGAGGATGTTGATGATGATGATGACAATGATGATGTCGATGACAATGACAATAACGATGACGATGACGATGATGATGACGACGATGATGATGACAATGACGATGATGGCGATGATGATGAGGATGATGATGATGCTCATGAGGATGATGACGATGAGGATGATGACTATGATGATGATGATGATGACGACGATGACGACGATGATGAACAATGATGATGATGATGAGGATGAGGTTAATGATGATGATGATGATGACGATCATGATGATGATTACCATGACAATGATTACCATGACAATGATGATGAGCAATGATGATGATGATGATGATGATGAGGATGATGACTATGATGATGATGATGAGGATGATGATGATGAGGAGGAGGAGGAGGAGGAGGAGGATGACGATGACGATGACGACTATGACGATGATGATCATGATGACTATGACTATGATGATGATGTTTATGATGATGATGATGATTACGATGATGAGGAATTTTGATGACTATGATGATGACGATGATGATGATGATGATGACGATGATGATGAAAAATGATGTCGATGATGATGATGACGATGGTGATGATGATGATGAGGATGAGGATCACGATGATGATGATGGTGATGGTGAAGACCATGATGATGATGATGATGATGATGAGGACGATGATGTTGATCATGATTATGATGATGATGATGACGATTATTATGATTATGAGGATGATGATGACAATGACAATGATGATGGTCACGATGATGACAATGACGATGATGATGCCGATGACGACGACGACGACGATGATGATAATGATGACGACGACGAGGATGAACAATGATGATGACGACGATGATGATAACGCTGATGATGAGGATGTTGATGATGATGATGACCATGATGATGATGATGATGATGACGATGACAATGACGATGACGATCATGATGACGACGATGATGATGACCATGATGATGAGGACGGCAATGATGAGGATGATGATGATGACGATGACGATGATGATGATGATGATGATGATGATGATGATGATGAGGATGAGGATAATGATGGCAATGACGACGATGACGACGACGATGATGACAATGATGATGATGTTGAGCAATGATGATAATGATGATGATGATGATAATGACGATGATGTTGAGCAATGATGATAATGATGATGATGATGATGATGATGAGGATGAGGATGATGATTACGATGATGATCATGAACAATGATGATGATGATCATGACGATGAGGATGATGATGATGATGACGATGACGATGACGACGATGATGATCATGATGACTATGTTTATGATGACGATGATTATGATGATGATGATGATGATGATTACGATGATGGGGAATTTTGATGCCTATGATGATGATGATGATAATGTTGATGAGGATGATGATGATGATGATGATGATGACCATGAAGATGACCATGATGATGATTCCCATGATGATGATGATGAAAAATGATGATGATGATGATGATGATGATGAAGAGGATGATGACAATGAGGATGATAGCTATGATGATGATGATGACAATGATGATGATGGTGAAAAATGATGGTGATGATGATGATTATGATGAGGAGGATGATGACGACGAGGAGGAGGAGGAGGAGGATGATGATGATCACGATGACTATATCTATGATGTTTATGATGATGATGAGGATGATGAGGATGATTATGATGATGATGATGATGATGATGAACAATGATGATGATGATGACAATGATGATGACGATGAGGATGATGACTATGATGATGATGATGATGATGATGATGGTGATGATCACAAATACTATGAATATGATGATGAGATTATGATGATGAGAATGATGATGATGATGAGGATGAGGATGATGACTATGATGATGATGATGATGATGAGGATGATGATGATGAGGATGATGAAAATGATGATGAGGATGATGATGATGAGGATGATGATGACGACGATGAAAATGATGATGATGATGATGATGATGATGACCATGACAATGATGATGATGAGAATGATGATGATGATGAGGATGAGGATGATGACTATGATGATGATGATGATGACGATGATGATGATGAACAATGATGATGATGATGATAATCATTATGATGATGAGGATAATGATGATGATGATGATGACGATGACGATGACAATGCTGATGATCACGATGACTATGACTATGGTGATGATGATTTTGATGATGATGATGATGATAAAGATGATGATGATGACGATGATGATGATTATGATGATGATGATGACGATGACGATGACAAGGACGATGATGATGATGACCACGACGATGATGATGAACAATGATGATGATGAAGATGATGATGATGATGATGATGATGATGATGATGACGACGATGATGATGAGGATGATGAATATGATGAGGACGATGATGATGATTATGATCATGATCATGATGATGGTGATGATCATGATGACTATGACTATGAAGAGGATGATTATGATGATGATGATGACTATGATTACAATGATGAGGATGATGATGAATATGATGATTTCTCTCTCTCACTCATTCACACACACACAAAACATGTCACCTGACCTTTACCACAATGTTAAACCAGCTTGTACCTCAAGCCACCATGGAGAGGGTGAGAGAATCCATTGTATGTCTTTCAGCAAGGATATGAATTTTGAGCATAGTCTCTCTCTCTCTCTCTCTCTCTCTCTCTCTCTCTCTCTCTCTCTCTCTCTCTCTCTCTCTCCTTAACCTATCACCCCTTCTCTCTTTAACCCTCATTTTCCAAATCTCTCCTTAATCATCATCTCTCTCTCTCTCACCTTACCCCCCTTTCTCTAAACATCCTCTGCCATTTCACGCATCTGTGTCAGAACACGCATGCGCATCTAAACACGTGTGCACATTTGAACACACGTGCACGTTCAGACACACATGCGCGTACACACTCCTAATGCCCACATCGGTAAACAGACATGGAGGTTCATCATAGCCGAAGTAGGAATGCGTGTTCTTGTCCATGTGTGCGTGCACATTTTTTTTTTTTTGCTCGTGCACTCCAATTGCATCATAATTGGGTAGCAGCTTCTTGTGGGAACCCAACATATTGAAGGCATATCAATATCAAAAAAAAAATTGGCACAAAACTAACCGACAAAACTGGTCGACAGGGGTTCCTACTCTGTCGACACCCAAACCACCGTGATCTCTCTGAGTACCAGCCTAGATAGGTTTTACCCCATCCAACAACACCCATAGAGTGGATGAAGTCTCACCTGAGATGTTCGAGGGAGAGATGATGAAACCAAGTTTTCGTAGAATGAGAAGGGACCATGTGCATCCACTTATCGACTTAGCACATTAAGAATTAAAAGAATCATTCATCATTATTCTTTAATAGATCGCATCATTATAACTACAGTAAACATACTAACGCGCAAACAGATCCAATAGAATAACATCATTTTAAAACAAGGAAACATTGCATCATAGATCCATGTTGCATATTTACATAAAATTCATCATCGAATCACAAAAAATAGAACAGAACACAGTGATTCAGATCAAATCCCATCTTGTCATATTACTTCCACAGAAAATGACAGATTTAGAATAGTTTACAGATTAACAAGTGCTCTCCAAAAGACACTAAGATCACTCATACATGGATTTATCTCAAAATACCTAACTTGTCTCTGCAAAGATCTCTATCAACATTTTCAATTCAACATCTACTTATAGGCTTGCGCCTTTACATTCAAGGTCCACTTGCACAACTTCCTCACTGAATCTTAATTGAACCTACAAAATAGTGACCAATATCCAGAAAATATGGTCAAAAATGACCAAAGGTGACACAAAATATATAAAATATTATATTCTCCGCTTTGCGCGCTGTCTTCTAATTGCATGGTGTATTTGAGCTTACATAGCATCTGTGATGCTACACAACTAACTTATCCAAAACCCCTTTCCAGCAGCCCCCCAACACAATCTTGTGGCTCGCCATCGAGCCACACTAGCTGAACATGGTGTACTTAGTAATCTTGTTCTTTAAATCCTGATACTATTGAGTAATCACCTTGACCTACACTTTAACTCTATTTGCGATCTCATGGCTCGTCGTCAGATCATGCATGACTGGATGCTCAACCATCTTCTTAGCGATCTCCTTTTTACGTTCTTGTGCTTCCTAGAGCATAGAAATTGATTTAAGAGAGATTTGTGCTCCAATCTCCTGAAACTCGTCTAGTTGTGTGCTGCGTTGCAGTCGCCTCTCGTGCGCATTCGTGACCTGTTACTGCAGCTCCTTTAGATCTATTGACTTGATGACCTGAACCATTAGTGGCATCGCTCTCAGCAATGTCTTCAATGTCTCCAGGTGTCCTTCCACTTCCTGCAACTGTGTGGTCAGTTACGCCAACTGCTCATCCTACAGTACGCTTCCCCAAAACTGCATAGTCACATTTGTTACCTTCTTTGCCTCCTGCTCCATCTCGTCAAGATGCATTTCCAACTCTTCTAGAGTGCCCTTCCGCTATGCTATTTTATCAAGTCCTATCATCCACATTGAATCAGAGTCGAGGGAATTTGGACATTCCTAACATGCGGCTCAATGCTGATTAATGCAAACTCATGCACAGTCGCACTCTCGGGGTGCTCTCTTCAACACAACATCATGTAAAGAATCAATTTTGGTTCTTACCTCTGCAAATCCATCTTGTGGAGATTTCTTCATTTCCATTATTGTCGCATCGATTACATCTGTAATAGCCTTAACAAGTCGATTCAATTGCACCTCCATTATTGACGCCACACTACTAGTTGCACCTTGTTCTTGGTGCCTCTTCGTTCAGGACTCTTTGCATGCATGATGCATTTTTCGGTCAGTGAGTGTCTCTATCGATGATTCTTGGTCTAAATATTGATCACTCTACTAGTCATCATTATGCATAGGATCAACAGTTGCATCCCATGGGAGCCCTGTCGACACTTCTTCCAAACTAACTGGTTCCTGCCATTCTGCAAACCAATCATTAGCCATTAATTCCAACTCTGCATCAGATAATTTGTAAAGCATTGGCAACCATTGCTTTTCTGGGTCACCTCGTGCTTGGACATGAATGGCATGGGGTCCAATTGTGAACCGTGCAATCCTTTGATGATTTTGAGTGGCTTCATTAGATAACCTTGCAATTTTCACCGCTACCACCTATAGCACTTCCCAATAGATCCAAAATTGGATCACACAATCCATCAATCTATCTTGTTCTTTTACCCACCATAAATTCTGAAATCGTGCAACTTTACATACTTTTACCGCTTCGACAACCATGCCCTGATAGTCATCGGGCTCCATCCAAGCCACTAGTGTGATCAGGATTAGTAACCAACTGTATGTAAATGGTCTCTTGCTCACCTACACAGCCACTACATCCCTCGCCCACTGGTTCATGATAAAGAGTGACCAGTTCATGATAAAATGGGCCTTAGAGGAATTTTGGGGTCTAAAATGGTCCTTATAAGAAAATGTGCCAACAATAAGTTCTTATGAGTTGGAATTCAAGAACCAATAGAATTTTAATAAAATGAGTCAACCATAATGGTTGAATTGACATATTTGTCATAAAAAAAACTATTTTTTTGTTCGTATTTTCGACATATCTCCCTGTGTTTTTACTCAAATTTCGATCGAGAGAGCTCATTGGATGCGAAATTTGATTCTGAATCCAATGAGTACCCACACTACATACTTTTGACAGACCTTGCTACCCTAAAAATAAGAAATACCTGAAAAAATGTGATGATGACATCATCATCACATTTTTTGGGGTAGCGAGGTCCATCAAAAGTATGGAGTGTGGGTACTCGTTGGATGCAGAATCCAATTCTACATCCAACGGGCTCTCTCGATCGAAATTTGAGTAAAAAAACAGGGAGATATGTCAAAAATATGAACACAAAAAGTAGTTTTTTTTCTTTCTTCTTCCAAAATTAATAAATATTATTTTATTATTTGAACTATTATTTTATTATTTTCCTTAGGAGGCCCATTTTAGACCTCAAAACTCTTCTAATGACTGCTCAGCACATGATATCACCCCTGAGTAGCACTAGATGGGGCGGTTATTCTCGACCACTTTGCTGGCCAAGATCCTCACGTCGATGCACTACACAATTGTTAATACTATCAATGTGGTAATCCCACCCATCGCTCTCTAAAGCATAGCATTTCTTCAATGTCACTGCAAGCTTCTTGTCATTATCCTTACCTCGAAAATACTGTGAAGGGTTTGGCCCATCCTTGGGCAGCCCATTATTTTTGAATCATTCCCATCTTGACTTCAACCGGCTTATCCAGCCACAAAAATCCTCCATAGAAGCATGCCAAAAGCTGATTCACACACGCAGTTACTTCGTTCAGCCTCCTAAAGTGTAGCATGTTGATCAAACCCAACAACCCAACTTTGTCCATCCCTCGCGCCCAATCGTGTAGAATGTGTGCTATCTGGCCACCCTCAATAGCTACCATTGGCATATATGGCTCGTGCGCAACTTCAACCAATGCGAGCAAGTTTTGGTCCTCGTACTTCATTCTCATCAACGCAGACACAATATCAGAAGTCCATACCATCCCTTGTGGTATCACCGACATCTTCGGTTGGTACCTCTTATTTTTAGTTGGCTTCTTGGTCTATGCACCAGGCCGACTGGGGGGTATATACCCAGGGATGTCCTTGATAGACATTCTTGTTTGAGCCACTGACTCCATGAATCCTGAGCTCGATGGCCTCATTTGTGCAGTCTCCTCTGCTTCCCTTGCAGATGTTATGGTCTGCCTCTTCTTCGACGTCAGAGAGCTAAGCTTCTAACCTTCCCTCTTCTTCTTCGGTATTGAGGATGATCCTATTGGCATACTTGTGATTTCTTCCACGATGGTTACCGATCTAATTGGTGAATCACGTTCACTTGAAATATATACTGTGACTGGGTCACTCTACATTCCCTGCCAATTCCCCGCAAGACTTAACACTCACGCACCCTTTTGACACTTAGCATTTCACTCAATTCATGTGAATTCACTTGGAAATTCTCTCTGCAACTCTGCAACTTAGCTTATCCTTGCACAATGATAAATTATGACCACTATTGGCCCCTTCTTATAGCACCAAATCAATCCTTCAATCATCATGACCGAATCATGTCGATCATCATGACCAAATATGCCATTAATGACCCGAATCCACTGGTGATCTTGTCAATCCAATGATCGAATCAACCATAAATGTGCATTGCTTCACCCAACGCGTCGATTAACTGTTCTTAATTGTCTTCATTTATTGTGAATTTGACTTTGTTCGCATCCCTACGGCTATCATAGTGTGACCTCCTAAATGCGCTACTGACTCCTACTCTTGCACATCCACTTCCACCTGGTGCACCCTTCGTCTATCCATCATCCTACCTAATCCTATTTTTATTTTATTTTATTGCACAATGCCTCAAGCATCTTGTGGTTCTGGGTCCATCCTATAGGGCTTCAGCCTTCTACCATTCACCAGTTTCGGCAGAATTGCTCCATCTAACTGCTGCAGTTGAACTGCACCTCCTAAAGTAATTGAATTAAAAATATATGGACCTAACCAATGCATCTATAACTTACCTAGATGCTTGATGAACTTGTTGTCATATAATAGCACCAAATATTCTTGCTTAAATGACTTATTCTTGATATGGAGATCATGCCAAGCCTTCTGTCGATCCTTCTCGATGTGTTGGTGAAAAATCCTCATAAAGTGATCTTCCTCAAGCTGAACTAACTAGTCCAATCGTTCTTCCAGTGCTGCTCCCTCATCCATTCCCGTCTTTCCTGCAATGTGTAGTCTCGAAACAATGTATTCCATAGGCATGACTGCATCTTTCCCATACACTAACTTGAATGGTGTTTGACCCTTCAATTGCTTGCAAGTTGTGCGATATTCCCACAAGGCTGCTGGAATATTCAATTCCTAGTCATCATGATTTTCGTTACATACCTTTGTAAGCGCATGCTCCAATATTTTATTGAATGCATTCACTATCCCATTCGCCTGTGTATGATACGGGGTACTCTTCTTGTGTTGTATTTGTATCTCCTTTGTTAGCACGCTAATTGTGTGATTGATGAAGTGGCTCTCCTGGTCATTCATCAATATCCTTGGACATCCAAACCACGTCACAATGTTGTCAAATAAAAACCTCACTGCTGTCGCAGTGGTACAATCCACAACTAGTGTGGCCTCTACCCATCTTATCAAATAGTGTGTCTCTTTAATTATGTACCATGCACTAGTTTGCTTCCTAGGTGGGTTAATTGGTCCCACAAAGTCCATTGCCCATTTATAAAATGGTAGCAAAGTCACCCGATTAACCAACGACATCTCATCCCTCCGCGATGATTTTTCAGTTTATTGATAGACGCCGCAGGTTTGTGCATAATCAGTCACATTAGGATGGAGGGTGGGGCACCAAATCCCTACGCGAAGCACCTTCCTTGTAGTAGCTCATCCTCCATAATGTCTTCCAATAAATCCTACATGGGCCTCTGCTAATATCTTCCCTTGCTCATGCGGAAGGACAAATAGCTGCAAAATCTAATATGGTCCTAGTTTATATAGCTGTCAAGGGATCAACTGGAAATCTAAGGCCTTAACCACCAACTGCTTCTTCTAACTTGTAGTAAAGTCCTCCGGTGTAGTGCTGCATGTCACCAAAACCTGAATTATTTGATCATAGTAGTCATCACCCATGTTGACTCTAAACAACTATGCATCTCGCAACCCGTCTTTAATATTTGTGGGTTCTTCACCTGTATCAATTTGGGATAAATGACCAGGGTCAACACTCAATCAACCCGACTTCACAATTATCTCAAAATCAAACTCCTGACAGAGAAGTAGCTAGAGACATATCTTCCCCCCCAACATAGGCTTATTGAATATGTACTTCAAAGAAGAATGGTATGTAAACATATTGAAATGACCACCCTACAGGTAATGCCTAAACTTCTGTAGCGCATATACCATCACCAAACCTTCCCTTTCTATGGTTGTATAGTTTTTCTTTGTAAACAATAGCTTTCGACTAGCAAAAGAAATCAGATGATCAAGCTCTGCTTCTCCTGGTTGCACGAGCACCACCCCCAGCGCAACAGATGATGCATCCATGTGAACGTGGAACTCCTTGTTCCAATCAGGGAAAACCAGGATCGACGCGAAAGCCATCTTGGCCTTCAATGTGTCGAAACTTCCTTGAGACTCTTGACTCCATAGAAATGCAGTGTCCTTCTTCAGCAATTTTTCCATCGATGTTGTGATTGTAGCATACCCTCGTATGAACTTGTGATAGTACCCCATGTGCCCCAATGTCTCTCTAAGCATCTTCACATTCGTAGGTAATGGAAAGCCCAAAATTAGTGCAATCTTCACAGGCTCGACCAATAGTACTTGCTTTCAAATGATGTGACCTAATAGCACCCAAAATGTGAGCAAAAAATATACTTCTTCGAGTTCAACACGATCTACTATTATCGACATATTTCCAGAATCAGTCACAAGTTTTCCAAATGGTATCCAATCAATCCATAAACTGTCCAATCGTCCATATAAACTTGCAAAAAAATTTGAATAAAATCTTTGAATGCAATGACAAAAACCCGAGAAAATATCGCGGATGCATTCTTCAACCCAAAAGGCATCACAGTGTACTGAAAACAACCCCATTCAGTAACAAATGCTATTTTGTGGTGATTTTATTTGGCAATCCTGATCTGGAGATATCAATAAAATCCATCTGTGAATGAATAAATCTCCTGACCACCTATGCCTTCTAGAAATTCATCAGTAAATGATGTTGAAAATGGATCGTGCATGCATGCGTCATTCAATTTTCTCAGGTTGATGTAGATCGAAACCTCACCTGTTTTCTTATCTTGTACCACCATGGGATTGATCCATTCCAATTCTTTAACCAACTCAACTATTCCTGCATCTAACATCCTCTCAAGATCAACCTTGACCTTCTCTTTATATTGTGGATTCAGGCAATATGGCCTCTGCCTTACTGATTTCACGTCTGGCTTCAATGGAATCTTAATTTCCCCTAAATCTCCCAGTATCCCCTTCATCTTAGAAAACTTTATCGAAAATAGGTCTTGAAATTCATGCAACATATCCGTGATCTTTTCCATGGTCTCTTCATCCCAGTAGTCCCCGAAATTTGCAAACTTTGTATTCTTCTCTATCCCAATGTTGACTTTCTTAATATTCAATGGTTGATTCATTGGATCCATCGGTACTTCCGATGCTACAACATCCTGAGTTCCTTCGGTTTATGGAATATTGATATTCTGCAGATCATCATCATCTATTTCTCTAGACACATTATAACATGGCATCATCGACTGCATGTGACAATGTGCATGCAAATCCACTGGATATGTGACTGGCACAACCTTCAGAACAACATCACGGATAAGCTGCAACACATTATGAATGTATGGATTAGCATTTGCGAAACTGAAGGTGTGAGTAAAGAAAACCATCAACTCTTCCCAAGCAGTGATCTCTTTGCATAGTTCAGTTGATACATACCAAGATCGTGACATTTCATCCAATGTGTAAACAAAGGCATGGAACCACTCATCCTTTGGCCGTGATGCCCACAAAGTCTAGCAATCGATTAGATGATCACCAAGATTGTTCCACCCATCATATCTTCCTACGTGATATACTATTGCATCTCCAAAGAGAAATTCCATCATCCTTTGACACTGCGACCATCCAGTGATCGACTTCTTATGGGTCTCCCACCAGCATGCTGGAGTCGCCTTCAGCACTTCCCCCAATGCTAGCAACTGCTGTGGTTGTGATACCTTATCTTCCTATGCGAAAAGAAACTCAGACAAATTAGGTAGACCTTCATAAATTGGTAACTCAATGGTATCAGTCGCGACGCAACACAGTGATTGTGTAATCAAGCCTCACTTTCGTAGCGACACTTCATGCAAGCGGTTCTTTCAGTTCTCTAAGCATCATCAAAATTAGAATATGCAGAGCTAGTGCTGCACCAACCAAGTTCCCCATCAACAGTTAGATGTACATAATATTCTGAGATGTTATAGGCATGATCCCATCCTCTGACAACTTCATCTTTCACTGGCTCAATATACCTTCTCCCACATCAAGACTTTGATGTCTTGATTCTCAAACATCATTACACAGTTTTTAAAATTGATTACTACCATACTATCATTGGCCCATACAATCCACAGCAATGAGGGATAGGAGCCTCCACCATCAACAACTTTAATCACATAAAAATTAGCATAGGTATCCATATCTTCAAATTCCATAGAAAGATGTAGATCTCTCCCAATCGACGTTACTTTGGCCTGGTTAGCCAGTTGCAGCTACACAGGGGACCAACTCATCGTCAGGATCCCCATATCTTTCCATGTCTGTCTGGTCAGAATATTAACCTATGAGCCTAGATCTAGGTTGACTGATTCTACCTCATAGTCTCCAATCAAAATGTTCATGCGCATCTCTTTCCTTGTCTTTTTCTTATGCAAATAATTCACTGTGGAGTCCTTCTATCCTTTATCCAGTCGATACAACAAAATTTCCATCTCGGCAAGAGCATTGGATCTCTCACCAGCGACAACAACTCTCGAAGAAGCTTTGTAAGGTACCATGTTGTTGCGATGGTCCTGCCTCCAAAGTGGAATCAAAAGCAGTGGGAATTTCATAAATACGTGACTTATCGGGATTCCTTCCAATCACATCGCATGTTTCAAAGAATGTGTCTTTTTCAACATCGATGTCAAACTGTACCTTCTTCTTCCCAGCTAGCTGAACTTGTGGATGGGTCCCATCTTCTCCCGTCACTACACCTCCGTGTGTGATGACTGTGACATCAACATCCTGCGTCTTGGGTTTCGTTGAAATCATCACAACCATTGGTCCTTGATTCTGGTTCAATGGTGGATTCACAGGTTAACCCACATTCTAATTTTTATTATGGTTCTGAATCGAACTTTGGTTCTGCGCCTAATTATGCAACTAAGGCTGATTTTGTACTTGATTTTGGTTCTGCAACTGATCATGGTTTTGCAATTGATTCTGATTTTGTAACTATGGTACATTCTTGGCTTGCCACCTCACGATTAGTTGTGGATAGTTCTCAATAGTGTGATCAACCATGGTAAAATACGTGCATGTACACTGTAACTATGAACAATCTCTCTGATAATTCCCTGACACACCAGAATTGTAACATTGGACAGGTCCATGACCTCGTTCACCTCCTCGACCAAATCCTCCTCCTCATCCTTAGAATCCTCTGTGGAATCCTCCTTGCTGATGTTACTGTGGTTGGAAAAATTGTTGATGTGGGGGATTCAACTGTTTTTGAACATATTGTGGTTGTTGCGGAGCCATATGCATTTGGTTCAACTGTGGCTGTGGAGAAAACTATTGTTCGGTTCTTGCGGCATAATCTACATCTGCGGTGGTGGTACATATTGCGGTTGAGGTGGTGGTGGCACCACCTGTGGCTACGGTTGCTGTACCCCTGATGATCCTCTCCATTCATAGAATATGAATCATATGTCCTCTCCTAGAGTAGGTCATATGCGCGACAATATTTATCTTCATGCCCTGACAGATTGACAAAATGTTTAGCATAGGTTTTTTGGCTTCATCACTATCTTCTGCATGGACCTTCACTCTTTATGTCGATGCCCATATACTTGAAAAATGCGACACCATGGTATGTTGCCACAACTCAAAGGGTTCGGCACCCCTGACAACAAGTAGTTTCATAAATATGTGCAAGTATCCTTAGTATATCCATCTGTGTGACATAGAGTGCACCAAAGATCCTTGCATTGTTCTTTCCCCTTATTATTGTCTTGTAACTGGAGTGTTAATTTTTCCAACCGCGTCTGTATTTTGGTTCATGCCAACTACATTTTCTCCAACTAGTGAAGCTTCCAATTCATGTCGATCTCTAGAGCCTCGCTCTGGGTTGCAATATTCTGCTGCATAAGCGGTAATCTGATATGAGTTAGCAATGTTGCAATGAACCATTCCTTATGTTGAATGTCGCTCATCTCAAAATTGATGCATGCTGTTAGTGTCTTGAATCTTTGATCAAAATCCCAAACAATCTCATTGTGATACTGCTTAATTTCTTTTAGTTCTATAATGTACTGTGCTTTAGACTTTGGTTTTCTAAATTCTTCAATAAGTCCTTTCCTGAATTTTGCTAAAGTTTTCACTGGATTCCCTGTAGGAACTTGTAGAAATTTCATGTACCAATCCAGTGCGCAGCCCTAAAGGGTTGTTGCCAATTATCCCTTCTTAACATCATCATCCACAGTTTGTATGACAGCCCATACTGCCTCACACATGAACCAATATTATTTCGGATCCTCAGTCCTGTTCCCATGGAATAAAGGTAACTTCGCTTCGTCACCCGCTATTCTGGGCCTTCCTCCTACATATGCTGGTCTACTACTACTATTCGAATGTTGTTGGCATGTCAGTGTTGAACTTTCATTTCTTCCTTATTGCGACGTAGTGCATGGAGGCATGGGTACGTTGTTACTGGGGGTTGATCTTGCCTCTACCCTGGGTGTAGTCTGGGTCTAGTCATCCTTGTCGTCACTGTGGGGTTGCTTCGTCTCATGTCGTATTCCTTCACAGCCTTGTGTTTCGATCATAGCGGGAACTTTCCCCATCCTCTGCCTCTTCTCTTGTCTAAATCTTGCTCCTCCTCTCGCAATACGACTTTATTCCTTGACTTCCCTCATAATCTCTTCATAACTTGCACCCATCTACCCTGTATTATTCCATTCATCTCCCCCCTTTCGTCGCGGTATCCACATCCCCCTCACACTAGATTTCTACTACTCGAGGTGCATATTTAGTATTCCTTTTTCATAGACAAGCACCCTAATTAACAATTGTAAAGACAATAAGAACCTACCTCTTTTTCTGTTGAGGAATACCCTTTCTGCTTCATTGTAGGACTTAGTAGTATCAATCGCAAACTCGATGATATATCCTTCTAAGATGCTGTCCAACCATAATTCAACAACCTGCGATGATTTGTTGTCAGTTTCCTGCAACTCCTGGATCAATTCCCGGGTCTAGGACATTGGCTCACCTCCTTCGAAATTATTCTTGTGATAGGTAAACCACACCAACCACTCATACAAGATGATCAGGAATTTAGAGAAAAAATCCTCGTGTGGACCATCATGTATGTATCTTTCCAACCACTTATCCGTCGTCAGTCAAGGGTTCTAGTTTTCCTTCTCAGCAAATTCTCACAGCTTCAAGTCGAACCAATCTTGAATTTCTGGTCTCATCGGATACCACATGTCCTTCCCTCAGTTGCAAAAAGGTCCCAACAATGTAACCATTTGTTGTCACAAACCCAACCAACAAAACCGGTCGACACGAGTTCCCACTCGATCGACACCCAAACCACCTTGATCTCCCTAAGCACCGGCTCAGACAGGTTTTATCCCATCCGGCAACAGCCACAGAGCATATGAAGTCTCACCTGAGATGTCTGAGGGAGAGCTCATGGGACAAAGTTTCTGTAGAATGAGAAGGGGCCATGTGCATCCACTTATCGATTTAGAGCAACATTAACAGATCTGATCATTCATGAAATCATTCATCATTGTTATTTAACAGATCACATCATTGTAAATATAGTAAACATACTAATGCGCAAACAAATTGAACATAATAACATCATTTTAAAATAGCGAAACATCGCATCATAGATCCATGTTGCATATTTACATAACATTCATCATTGAATCACATAAAACAATAAAACAGTAAAACAGAAAAGAACACAATGATTCAGATCAACTCTTGTCTTGTCATATTACTTCCATGAAAAATCACAGATTCAGAATTGTTCACGGATCAACAACTTCTCTCCAAAAGACACTACGATTGCTCATACATGGATTGTTCTCAACCTGTCTGACTTTTCTTCGTAAATATCTCTATCTACATTTGCAATCAACATCTACTTATAGGATTTCACCTTTACATTCAAGGTCCACTTGGACAACTTCCTAAATGGCTCTTAACTGAATCTACAAAATAGTGACCAATATCCATAAAATATCGTCGAAAATGACAAAAGGTGACACAAAATATACAAAATATTCTATTCTCCACTTTGTGCGTTGTATTCTACTTGCGCAGTGTCTTTGAGCTTGCACAACATTTGTGATGCTGCACAACTAAATTATCCAAAACCCCTTTCCAACAACTTTAAAACAGATTGAAACACAAAAATACTAAAAAAACTCTTCACTTACATTAAGACTTTGACACTCAGATAAATCACTAGCTGAATCGGCTTGACAAAAAGAACAACAGTCTGAGCACTTATAAAGCCTCTAAACAAAATCATCATCAAGGCCTTTTAGGCAAGAACCTACTACTTAGAATATAACTTGAGTTCCTTCTTGAATAATGGAACCTTCTAGGATTTCTTGAAAGTGCATAAATCCATCAACACATTGAACTGCTTTTTTTTACAAACTATCCTCTTTAGTGTAGTATATTCTTGAGATATGCGCAAGAGAGATTTGATTGAAATAGCTAAACAATAGTTAAGGATTCTTTTGCACCAATGTCAAAGCTAGAAATTACCCTTTTCCCATTCAACTATAACCTTTGAGTCACCAAAAATGTTGATTGAGTCAATTCCATTTTTCACAGCAAAAAATAGAACTCCCCATAGGCCCAATAATTCAGCTCTTATATTACTTCCAACACCACCTCCCATACATAGGTTAAAATAGTAATATTGATTCATCCTAACAACCATTCCACTCCTACATCTTCCTTCCATTAAAGAACCATCAAAATAACCAATAGAAGAATAAGAAGAGGGAGCAGGCTAATAAATAGTTTTTCACACTTTGGAATGATTAGATTAGAAAATTCCTTGAATAAAGTCAAAGTTTTTATACAAACCTGATTAATATTGGGACTAATATTCTAAAAATGACCTTATTCCACAAGTTCTAGATTTCCCAACTTATGAATATAGGCAACATCCTATATTTTCTTTCATTCAAAGACCAACTTCTAAATCTTTCATCCAAATTGAAGTCACCCTAGGAAGATGCAATGTTTAAATATTCACATACATAAGACCAAACAGATTTGCTAAAACCATAACAGAGGAATAAGCGGTCAACCTTATGATCTTCCTTTCTACATAGCATACAAATTCCTGGACCATTGTACAATTTTTTCAACATATTTTTCCAAATGAGGAGATTATTTTCCAGAAGAAGCTAGAAAAAAACATTTTATTTTTTGTGGGATATTCCATTTCCATAACTTTACATTCCACCATTTATTTTCAAAGCAATTTTTAATAGAAACAAGAGCTTTGTATGCCTTCTTTGTTGTACTCTTCCTAGTGGCTTTCTTCCATTAAGTCCAAACTATCATAGGCTTTTGTATGGATGATCCTGATACCCGATCTATTCAGAGAGTTGACATATCTTCACATATTATAGCCCATACACCAGAAAAATTGACATTAATTGACATCAGTGGAGCATTAAATGTCATCATCCAGTCTCACCCACGCCTACCTTCAGTCAAGGAGGCTAACTTAGCGTTCTCCTACATTCGGGGAGGCTAACTGGAGCACTCTCGGAGTGATCTGAGTGATATTAATGTACCTAATTACTAACTGGTGGTTACAATCAGTTAAAAAGGTCAGTTAAGGCGCCTCCTCTCATTAAATATATTATTTAATGAACTGGAGTCAACAGGGGCGCTTCCACCAACTTTTGATGTGCAGTTCAACTTCAATTAACCTCATTAGGGTTCATTGGAGTCAGTGTAGTGCTACCTCTTGATGGTTGGTGAGCTGTGACATGTGTCTGATCTCTTTCAGTTGAGACTCAATCATTTATTGCACTTCGACTTCAGTTAGGGTTAGTTGAGTCAATTAGGGTTTTTGTCAGTGGTTAACTGAGTGTGAACCATGGCTTATAGTCAGTTAAGCTAGACTTACTCATTCAATTCAAATGACCTCCTAAAGAATTCAAATTTTCTCTTAATTCATGCTTGTAGCATGACATTGTAATTGTAATCATTGATTCTTTATGTGAATACAGAGCGACTACTATTCCTGTAGACTAATTACACCATTTTATGAGTTATTTGTTGATTAATCTTTGATGAGATTGATTCTTTGTTCCTAGATCAATATACAAGATTAATATGGTATCAGAGCTCATGGCGAGACGAAGCTAAATCTCTCAAAAACAAGCTTTTTACAGATTTCTGCATGAAAATTGAGCAATAGCTCAAAAATCCAGCACTGCACCAGAAGCCAAGGCTTACCACTTAATACCCCAAGTAAAGAACTTGTTGATCAAGCTTGCTTGATTGACTATGCTGGGTGTGATGAAAGCCTAAAATGTGCAGGCTGCCCGACCTTACGGTGCCCTCTTTTGTTGTAATTTGCAGGTTTTAACAGGTACAACTTCGAATGGACTCATCAGTCCCTCTTCTCACCCCATTCACAAGCTATTCAAAATGGAAGTTGAATATGGTTGCATCTCTGAAGAAACAAGGTGTCTATTGGACTTGGAAAATAGTCCTATGAGAATGGGAATGACTGGCTAAATGACAGTGATAGAGCTTTTGGAGCAATATGTCCGGCCCTTTCTCCTAGCTTGCGCTACCTTATGGTTCTGCTGAATACCCAAAGGATCTCTGGACAAAATTGGACAGAACCTTTGGCAAGCACAATGAGGACCATAATAGCACTTTGGAGATCACATCCAGCACCACAAGAGGTCTTTACTCAAAATTCTCAGCTTCTACTCTCTCTAATGAAGTTGTTCAAGATGAACATGAAGCAGAATATTCTACACATTCAATTCGAATTGAAGAAAGTCTCCATGCAGTGACTCCTTCTCCTAATGCTCCGAAAGTTCATGAGATCTCTGATATCTCATATCCTCATATTGCTGAAATGGAAGAAGACATTTAAATCTCTGATATTGAAGAAAAATACTGTTGCACTTCCATGCAAACATTCACTGGTGATTTTCCTTTGAATTCTGTGCAAAATTTACCAGTAATTGCTTCCAAAAGTGAAGAGAAATTTGATTTTTCTCCCTCTAATGTTGCTGCTAGTGTGCAAATATGTAAAAACTTGGATATTTTG
>LPNX011095728.1:0-11297 GCA_001517045.1 Pseudotsuga menziesii | reverse complement strand
TCTCAAGTGATAGGGATGATGCATTCTCATACGAGAATGAGCAGCGAGGTCATCCAAAAATACTTCAATAATAGACTTGAGATCGTGGAAAATCAAGGTCATCATCCGCTGAAATGTAGCTCTGGCATTTTTAAGGCCGAAAGGAATTTTTCGATATGAAAACGCTCCCCAAGGACAAATAAATGCAGTCTTGTGTTGTTCCTCAGGTTTAATCTGGATTTGATTATACCCGAAAAATCCATCCATGAAGGAGAACACCTCGCTACCCGCACACTCAGCCAAAATCTGATCTATAAATGGTGTGGGAAAGTTATCCTTAGCACACGCACGATTCAAATCACAGAAATCAATGCATATTCGGATCACTCCCTGCTTCTTATCCACCGAAATGGGGTTTGAAACCCACTCCGTCAAGGGAATGGGATAGATGAAACCGGATTTTAACAGCTTCTCTATCTCTGCCTTAATGGAGGGTGCTTTCCTAGGATTCACGGTGCGTAAACATTGTCGAACAGGCTTAGCGTTGGGGTAAGTCTTAATCTCATGTTAGACAATCTGGGGGTCAATACCTATTGGGCTATAGGGCAGACCCGGGATTTATACCATTAACTTCGCACCAACAAAAGACCCACAGTGTTGGCCCTTTCAGCAACAATCTGCAAGCAGATTGCCGTCTCACCCGAAATAGCTATGGGATGCCGCAGAACCAGGTTTCTGCAAGCAAAAGAGGGATATTGCTGTACCTTAGCCTTTAACAACTTATATTCATATACACAGAGATTCAACATTCACATACATAACTTCGCAGCTAAATAAACAGACAGTGACTTGCATAACCCTTTACTGGGAATTCACAGCAAAGTTAGTTAGTTAGCAGTGATCTTATTTATCAGATATATATTTATTAATGCATGAAAGAAAATAACAAAACAACACAAAGAACCACAAAACCAGATATAACGTGGTTCACCCCCAGTGTAGGGGTTACGTCCACAGAACTGTGTTTTATTCAACTCTTTACTAAAATCACAGTTCTGATCTGCGCACTTAGCTGCAGATCCTTTCAAGTCCTTAAAGCCGCGCACACAGTTGCAGGCCTCTGCGCACACAGCTGCAGATTTCCTTAATCACCCAAAAACCCTCTACGCACACAGCTACAGAGGTTGTCCACGCACACAGCTGGGACTTAACCTTCTCTTACAAAATAGCCTTAGCTTCGCATCTATTCTTCTTACATCAAAAGCCTAACCTGACTTATTTACAAGAGTGCCTATTTATACAGTGCACTATTACAAAACCATGGACTTAAACCATGGGTTATTACAAAAAGAGGGCTTTGACTCAACCTCGACACCCCTAAGACTATTTTGAGTCATAACTTCGCTTACAAACTCTCATAACCCCATGGAGTTACTTAACTTAAGGACCGTTAAGGTGCGCACCCCAACAGGCCCTTAAGACTCACTAGTGTCCCATCACGGGACACTCTACTGGTCTTCTGGTAGACGAAGCTTCTTTGTGAGGACGGTGAACTGAGTATTGAGATTGTGCATGATGTCGTCAGCTGCTTTCTCCTTTTCCACCAAATCCTGCAGTACTGCGGATGATACTTCACTGGCATTTTCCTATGCGAATGTATCATATTCCTTCAGAATTTTGAATTGGCTATCCACAGCAGTACTTAATTCCAAAGCCTCACTGACAAGTGGCTGTATAGAGTTTTCCAACTCTGTTACTTTCACCCTACATGACTCAATTTTCTACTGGAGTTCCTTGCTGCGCTTTACTTTGAGCATTTTCTCCATAGGGGGCAGGGTCTTAATTTTTGCTTTTACTACATCCAGCTCTGCCTGTCGCTGTTTGATGGTTTCTTGTAGCTGTCCTATTTCTGGATGTTCCTGAAGGGTTGTCCAAGCCTCGACACTATCTCTGAGTAGCTTTGCTACGCTGCCCACAATATCTGAAATTTTTGCTACTGATGCCTGAATGTCTGCTCGGCGTTGCTCTCTGACCTCCGGTGGGCTCTCCAGGGTGATGCGGAGTTGGAGCTCCGCAATCTGGGCCTCATGTTCTTTTTTGAGCTTCTCGATTTCGCTGCAAGACTGCTATGCATAGTCTTTTAGCCTAACTAATATTTGTTCTGGTTCTTCTACCAGCTGTACGTCGAAGTCAAGAAGACTTCGACATGCCTCATCCAAGACTCGTACTAGGGTAATGCGCTTATGTTATGCATCCCTCTTTCTCTGATACACTACCTCCAGCTGTGCTGTGAAGCCCTGCTGCTGACTTATGGCATTTTCTAACTGTTTTTGCGAATATTGGTCGCGTGCCTGAATTTCTTTCAGAATGGCTGACTGACAGAGATGTAGCTCCGTCATGGATAGATTAGTGTAGTCTATGCCAACCTTCATACTCATCTCCGAATGAGAGACTGCATCTGTTAATATAAGAGCTCTGCTCGATACTTGCCCTTTGTTATCTCGGGCCAGCCATTGCCTTAGGTCTGGCTACGCGCTCACTGGGGTGCTACTGCCTGCAGTGCCAATCACTGATTTCGTTGCTAGGTCCTTAAGCTCCGAGATGTGATTTGCTACACTGGTGATGGCATCCAGATGCGTAGCTGTAAACTCTGACCATTGTTTAGTGAGAACTTCGGTGGACTTTGACAAAGCCTCATCAAGCTCCGCACTTGTCACACCAGGCGCTTCGTTGATATTCTTATCCTTTGATGCCTTTGCTTTCTTTCACGACTGTGGTTTGTTTACTTCCTCTGTGTCTGGTGTCTTGCGCTTATGCTTCCTATTAGGGTCTGAGGTAGTTTTAACTGAGTCTTCTTCTTCTTCTGCTTCGTCTTCATTTCCACCATCTCCTCCCTGGTCGCTTTCAGTCTGCTGCGACTTATTTTGTTCGTCACTGTCTTCGGGGGGTTCTTGCTGCTGCGTGTGACTGGGGCCTGCGCCCATATCGGTGACAGGAGGGACAGGAATCTTAGGTTTTGTCCCTGCGTCTTTTAACCATTCTGCCGACCACTACTGTACTATCGCGAGGATGTCATCTTTAGTCACTACATATGGCAACTTAAACCATTGATGATTCTTATCTGCGCAAGCCTGGATAAAAATATGGTGCATATTGGCCTTGAAATTGACCGCTCCATCATACTAAGAGAATAACTCATTACTGAGCCGTGGGGTTTTTATAATCTCATATGAGATACTCGTCATATAAAATGCAAATACATAGTTTGTCATCTGTTGGTGGGTTTTATCCTATGAAACCCACAGCGATGCGTACCTGGCTGCGCCAGGCATGTGCACTGGTACAGTAGCAAATTGTGCTTCAGTAGGTTCTTGCCATCCTACCAGTGCGATGAGGAAAATCAACCATGAGTAGTGGAAGGGCCTACCTTTCTCCTACGTGTCGCGAGCGTCTTCAAGGAATTCCTTCGCAATATACACTGCCCAGTTGTAGCTGTAGCCTTCGGCGCAGTTGATAGCAATTCTGATGACCAGGGCAAGCACTTCAGTTGGTCTACATTTCCGCATAATTTTGCATGCTAAGAGCTTAGCTGCGAAGCGAATGTTCTGTTCTTGAATCACGGAAGTGTGATACCCGCGTTTCCCTTTCGTCAGGCCAAAGCGCTCCTTCATGATTTGTGCGAGCTTCGTACCTTCGTGCTTTGAGGGAAATTCTGTCCCCAGATCAGGCCTTGCCATTGGTAAGCCTGTGATCCTATGGATGAGCTCGCCATTAATAAGAATTTTCTTATCGCCGATCCATAGGTAGCCGTCATGCACTAACACCAGTAGCTGCTTGACCATGATGGTGACCTGTGTGCTACGACCAAAATGGGGAACATCGAGCATTTTCAACAAACCAGCTAGATCCAAGCCAGAAGCCCACTGTTTTACTTCCAATAAGGTCGCCCCAGTTTCTTGATATTTAACGAAATGCAAGTATTGGGCAGGTGCAAATTGTGGAAACTTCCCACGGTCACTTGTGTCGTGGTCAGCATACTTAAGCCGATCTATTTTCCTTGTCATTGTTCCAACCAGCTACACACCTGGGGGCAGCGAGGGGGTGCATATAGTGAACTTAGCATTCTGCCGAGGTGGTTTAACTCCTGGTCGAATAGGTTGAAGATATGGTGGCCACTGCGGTGCAATGTTCTCCTCTCCTTCAATTGGGATCTCTGTTGAACCAGGTGGATCCATTCCGGGATCCTCCGATGTTTGCTCGGATTGTTTGTGTCAGTCTTCATTTCGCTTAGAACGAACTTCCGGCTTAAACTGTTTCCTGGCAGATTGTGTCTGCATTGGTGGAGTCGGTGCTGGTAGAGTCTCTTCACGGGCTGCAGGCTCAGGTTGGGGGGCAAAGATGTGCTGCAGACCCATCTGTTCAAATTCTCTCAATAGGTCCTGGAGTTCACAATCAGCTGACATGGGTTCAATTGTGAAACTCAAGGAAATGCAGAATGCAATTTCCCCGTACCCGGGTGTCTTCATATACAATCCATCAACCAAATCTACCATAAATGTGCATTGAAGGTGCCAAATCTAATAGAGATCCTGTTTCCACGGTGCTAGATTTTGGCGGATATTATTAGGACAGGCAGTTAAGGAAATTAAAGTACCGGCGCTGCCAAATCGGCAGTGTTCCAATGGTCAGCTTTTGGGCTGCAGGGCAACCAGGTATGCAGCTGTGTCACAATAAGGACCATCGACACCATATTGACCTTTGGCACATCCGGACAAATTCTGCGACCACACTGTGAGCTTCAATCCCGCAGGTTGGTACTTATTTATTTCTGTGTCACCAGACATATCAGTATGCCGAAGCTCGACCGCCGAATACCAGTTTTCTGCTACAGGTGCCCGGATACATATAATCTTGTGTACCCGTCAAGGTACATGTTTCCATGCTTCATAACAGTGCTCCAAGTGTTCTTGTGGACCGCTCTGCCCATCGAACCTGCTGCGCACTTCCTGGAGCTGATCCACAAATCTTAGGTGAAAAGATTTCTGACAAGCTTCCCAACTAAGAATGTACTTCTTATGGTTATCCCTCCATCTGGCTGCTGTGGGTCTGAATACTAAATCCAGAGTCTCTCTTTTCTGTGGATCTGGTATCTGGTTTGAGAATTGTTCAATAAACTGTTCTGGGTCAGACAAGTCATCAAAATTAGGTAGGACTCTTACCTGTGCACCAAGCCATCTAATAGATTTCATAATTCTGGCACATCTATGTCCATGCAGCTCATAAAGTCTGTTTTTCCAGTTTTCTAACCCATCATCTAAATCCATCATGCAGGAGCTGTCACACTACCAATCCATGATACCTTCAGTAGTAGGATCAACATAATCTTCTTCCTTAGCTGTGATATTGTCACTACTACATTTCGACCAAAAATCCAATGGTAGTATTGTTGGATTTTCGACACTTCCCTGTTGCATGTACGACACTATGATTTTTTTTAAGCGTCGAAAACTTGTCGTCGGTTATTCTACATATTTCGAAACCGTCGGTTAAGCGACACCTCAGTTTACCGTCGGTTAAATGTAAAGCGTCGGTTAAGCGACAGCCTTTCTTCAACGGTAGTGAAATTTTTTTAACAAAATAACCTTCATGCCATCGGTTAAGCGACAGTAGGGCCGTTGGATAAGCGATGGTTATTCAATTTAAAAAAAAAATAACCTTCATGCCGTCACTTAAGCGACAGATATAAAGAGTTTGCGTCGAAAAAGCAACATGAATAGCCGTCGCTTAAGCGACAGAAGTGAATTTAAAAAAAAAAAAAATATTTGCATCTCTTGAGTTTCTATTTTTATTATTTTCTCTGAAATCGCCTACCTCTATATGTAGTTTGGTCTACCATGACTACACATTTGAGCTGCTGTGCAACATTTCTTTTAGCTAAAATTCTAAATCTTTCAACCAAACTGATTAAGCTGAGTTGTTCATAAAGTTTGAAAAGTCATTCATCTGCTACTTGTCATTATTCTACATTACAACTGCAAGTAATGAATAGTTTATTCTACATTACTACTTAAACTATCCGGTAACATATCTAAATTCTGTAAAAATAAGCGGCAAATGTGACATCTAAGGATGTTTAGTATGTATGACAGTAAGTTGTTCGTTATAGTTGTAAAAATCCTTCAAAAGTAAAAAATGAAAACAGAGGGATGCCTGTGAGATGATTGATGACAACAAAATAAAGATTTTAGCTGAAACATTCAGAATTTTTTAAAATGAGTTCTAAATGCTTGTAATTCAATCTTAAGTAGGGCACAAAAAGAGGAGCAAGGAAGATATACAGAATTAAAGGATAATAATGGGAGACCAACATATTTTCACAAAAACAATGAAAATAACTTTCCATTAAAATAACGAAAATGAAAAAAAAATCGAACTTAGTAAATCTGACGAAGTGGAAGATTTATCTAGCGGGATATGCATCTAAGAAAATTGACTCTAATGATTTGTCATGAGCATTAAAAGGTTACAGTACGCAATGATTTTAGGAGAGAAATTGCTAAAGCAAAAAATTAAGAATAAGCAATTGCTTATGCATCTATTTATGCCCCTCAAGTACATTAGTATGATCAATAGATTCTTCCAAAAAACTAATGACACTTGGAACCAAAAATATGTGTCTGATATCAGAACTATTCCAATCAGGTATCTGTATAACTCAGTATAACCAAGCAAACACTGCCACTGTTGTCCATGAATCTCTTTTTTAAGCCCGACTATTATTCACGTACAAACAATGAATGCTTCCAAAGAACCAGTAACACTTAAAGTAGGACATGTCTGAATGAAATGAAACCCATTGCTCATCCAGTAGATCACATCACAATCAATAATGCAATATCTCTCTCTCTGTCCCTTTAGTGCTTGTTAGATATGTGTTGTATTCTTTGCATGAAGAAAGACTGCAACCCAACATGTGTTTGCTATGCCTGGGGTCTTCAACCCATCTGGGGGGTTTGGGGGACCAGCAGCCTCCCAAGAGGGAGTTGGGGGCAGGAGCCCACTAAAACAATATTTGGGTCCTAAATGGGTTTTGGCCCTTGGATGGTTTTCAACAAGTTGTTGTCAAATACCGCTTAGCAGATTAGAGTCAAATGAAACTGGAGAATACCTATATATTGTATTATGAAGAGCTTTGTTAATACAATGAGTAAGAGGTGTTTCTCCAAGTTTGTTGGTTTTCCCGGTTACGAGCTTCATGGGTAGATCTTGTTTGCTGTGTATTGTGCCACAGTTTTCTTTCTGTTTTCAGTTTTCTTTCTGTTTTTGGTTAAGAACTATTAGCATTGCTTCTTTTGCATAGATTTATCAGTCACTATGTTCTACAGTACTGTAGTACGAACAATGGACTCTTCCTGAGTACCATTGACACTTCGAATAGTAAATATATTAACGAAATGAGAACATTCCTAATTAGGTAGAACTCGACACAACCAAGCAAATACAACCATTTTTATAAATAATGAATGCTTTCTGAGAACTAGCAACACTAAGAACAAGAGATATCCAAATGGAATGAGACCCACTGCTCATTAGCTAGAACACAGCACAATCAAGCATGCAATACCATTTTTATAAAATATAAAAGGTATGCATGACAAGCAATGATGATTATTTTACATTTAAAACAGAGTCAATAGAAATACATAAATCCTAAATCAAAATAAGTTTAATTTCTTACCATCGATTTAATTAATGCAAATGACTTTGCAACAAAAGGTCTTGCAAGATGAACCAAAGGCCAGTTTTCTCCCTTGTTCATTGAATATGTTCCTAATAAAGAGAAAAAATCTGAAAGTTGATCCATGCACTGATTGCATTCAAGTGCTGCACCATCTCCAACTTGTTGAATGATTTTCAGTGATTCTATCTGGAATTGACTACCAAAGGTATGAAGCAAGATAGGATCCAAAGTGGAAATACTTGATAATATTTCAATAATACAGTTCCCCAAATCCTGGGTGAAACTCTTAGGATAATTGGGTAGCGGCTTAGCCTGGAAGTTTTGTACTGTACTCTGGTTTCTCTTTGTGACGAAAGCACCATCTTTATCCACTAGTGCTCCATTATTAGTATATGACTTTCCCTTTGTGATGTAATCATACCACAAAAGCTTAAAAATAATGCGTTCAATAATTCTAACACGAAATTTTTCAATAGGGCCTACACCATCTTTGACATTTCTGCATGAAAACAGGATTGCTGGTTAATTTTGAGAAATTAAAAACTTTTCAATGCAATTGAAATTGAACACCAACAATTTGACAAGAAGTATTTATTATAGACCACCTACTTCAGACTCTCCATGGCCTTTTCAAAACATTTTGATAGCATAGTTACTATGAGGATTATTCTGTGAGCATACACATATAGGAACACCCATATCTTGGTTATAGTGTTCCTTTATATGCTCCCAGAACTCTCTAGGTTATGGATTACAAGATATTTTTGTCTGTTCAAAAATGCTACTAAAACTCATGCAACATAAGCCAACATCCATTGATAAGCAAGATTTCACAAAGAAGATAAAGTGTCTAGACCTTGATGCATTATTTACAATCCACATAAAACATTATTTCATGGCCGTAAAGAGGGCAGCTCGATCACCCGGTGAATTAAAACACATAGAATTCCCTGCCCAAAGGCTTTGAAAGAAATCGATAAAGAATTGTTCAGCCAAAATTGTAGCAGGAGGCATAGAGCCTATCATAGGCAGCAGGCAGGGATATGATGCCTTTTGTGAACCATAGCAACCATGCCTTAGAAAACACCATAGTCGAGGTAGTATAACTTTATGAAGAGGAGCAGCATTCCAAGCTTCAGGGAACTTTCTCGTAAAGGACATCAGCATATCCCACATGGGAAAATGACAAGTTGGATCCTTTTCTTGAAATGATCCAAGAACAATGCTTGTTGGAATCTTCATCTCTCCTTCGCTAAAAACTCGGGGAACATACCTCACAAAACTCAGCAAAACTTGGTAGACACCAGAACGAACTCTAGAACTGGGTGACTTCAAAATTTCCTGAAAATATTTGTGTGTATGGAAAATCCTCTTTGCTGCTGAGATAGCTCCAGAACTTGCCTTTGCAGCATTCTTTAGATCAAGACCATCAGAAGCACTTCCATTTTCAGATGCTGGCCTTTGTAAATATGTCCCAATAAAAACATCAAGAAGAGATGCTAATGCAAGCAATGAGGATGACAGAACCTGAAATATCTGCACACTTCTATCAGACAATACAGACAAAGAAGAAAAGAACTAATACAAGCAATGAGCATAAAACAACTGATAACATAGAGAAAGTCCAATGAGGGATTGAAGCCTTAATTTAGAAACACAAGGATGAAATGTGAAAACTAAATGAAAAAAGGAAAATGATGTAAAGAAATAGTGTTCTACCAGCATGCCATTAAAACCCAACAATTCAATTTGTTTATATTGGCAAACTAGCACCCGTCAAACAAATTGCACAATCATGAATTAGAGAAGGGAACCAAAAAGGATGAAACTTCATTATACCAGAATCTGCTTTTCAAAAATTAAATTTCAAATGCATGAACATTGCTGTACTTTTTGAGACTAACAAATGAGGTGAACCAACCTCACCAAAAAAATGACAATTCAAATAATCAGATAAAGCATGCAGTTTGAGGATATAAAAAATATGAGATGCAAATAATATGGGAATTTAAATTACACATCACATTTGAACTTTCATCTTCCAAATAACTCTAGAGGAATACCTAAGAGGTCAGTGATCATGCTTACAAGCTCATGCATTTCTTCCAATTCTTCTATTGGAGCTGTTTTTTCAGATATTGTTTGTGGTGTAAGCTTCAAATTCTCATCCAAATAGTGAAAAATCGCATTTCCACAGAAAATCAGAGCTTCTAACCTTCTATCATCAAGTGTGAAGTATGTTGATGTACAATCCCAACAAATAGATTCAAAAGGTTTGGGTTCTAGCCATTGGTTATGGTCCTTCCTTTAATATCCTTCCTAAAGGTTGGACGAGTTTCACTTTTCAATGTGTAGCCAATGTTGAGACCAATATTATACGAGGTATATGGTTCTGGGGAACACCACATCTCTACCTAATTTCATGGAATCCATTGTTCGATGCACAATCGAAGAATCCCTCATGGTCCCCATCTAGGTGAAATTTTGAGTGTTACCCTTGGAATTCTAGAAGGTATCGTTCCTAGAGGAACCGGGTAATCTGCTTGGGAAAACAATAAAATTGGAGATCACTTTCTCTAATTCTTGTTACATATATGTCACTAGGGTCCTGGTGGATGTATATGTCTATGGGAATCAATGGAAATAGAGATGGCCAGTCTTGTGCATGTACCAATCTTAGATTACCAGAACATCCATTCCATTCCTATAGATCGCATACTCAAGTAAATTTAACATTGAACTGCTCTTTGCCTTTTTTCAACAAGGTTTGAAAAAATAATGAATGCCCATATGTGGGTGATTATCAACCGCCTGAAAAAGGTTGCATGCACCTGGATCTGCCTATTTCATTGGGTGTTGAGGAAATTCTAATTTTGGAAGACGGTGCAAAGGATGTATTGAAGAATATTGACCCACATTTGGTCGAAGATATACAAGAGAATACATTGGTAGTAGAAGGGACTTTGATCATGATTGATGAGATTAAGGTTTCTCTGGGGATTATTAATACAAGCAAAGTGCAAGAGCAACTACAGAAATTAGAGGATGCAAAAACAATCACTAGTACAAGTGATCAATTTTGCCACGGAAAAACGTGGCAATATCCACGGAAAAGCGTGGATATTGCCACAGAAAAGCGTTTTTTTTCCCGTGGCAGTCATTTCGTCGCAATAGCGACGACCCCTAATTTGCGTCGCAAGAGCGACGAGCCCTTCCCGTCGCTATAGCCACACTCTGTAAAAGGTTTTTAAAAAAATGGAAGTAATTTACCCACGCCGTTCCGTCGCTGTATCGACGCAATGCCGTCGCTATACCCACGCCTCATCGTCGCTATATCCACGCTTTATCGTCGCTATATCCACGCTTTATCGTCGCTATACCCACGCCTCATCGTCGCTATATCCACGCTTTCTCGTCGCTATATCGACGATTGGTGTTTTGTTCCGTCGCTGTATCGACGGGTTGGTGGGATTTCCATCGCTGTATCGACGGGTTTTGAAATTTTTTTTAAAAAAAAATTACCTGGATTATCTTCAATAATTCCTAGATAGTCCAAGAGTTTGTTGCGTTGAAGTTG
>LPNX011095726.1:0-14400 GCA_001517045.1 Pseudotsuga menziesii | reverse complement strand
ATATATATATATAGATAATCATAAAGTACAAAATAATAAAGTCCAAATTAATAATGTCCACAAATAATAGTCTACAAATCACTCATACGCCATTAATTGAGAGATCGACCATCATGGACATTAATGCCAATTGCACTATGCCCCTGGCCTTGCTCATGCACATCATAAAGAAAATTGCCCAGGTTTGAGAACTACAGAAGTTAAAACCGTGAACTTTGCAAGCCAGTTACATAGCACATATTTAAATTACATATAGAATGTGACAAAAAATTAAATATACATATGAAACACATATCTATGAACTCACCTCGCTCGAGTTGAGTGTCAGGTTTGGGAGGCTGGGTATCTGTCGAGACAAGCCTTCATTAGGACTCAGCTGATGAGCGGCAACCCACTCATCCATAAACATCACAGCGGATTCAACGCCCTCATCTGCAACTGCCTATGTCTGTGTCTGTTTCCATGACATGAAAATAGTTATATGAATGAATTACAATTTGAACATGAGAATTACAATTTGAACATGTAAATTATAATCTGAACATAAATATTCAAACAATTCGAACATAAATAAATAGTACCTCGTCGATTGGCGTGTCATGAGTAGGACTCCAGCAAGGCTGTGTAGAATCATGTGCAATGACCTTGCCTCTATCCTATACAATATGAACGATAAATGACTAAAGTTAGAAGAAACCAAAATATTATGTGTTCAACAATTGACTCATTTAGAAATTCAAATTTAGGATGACTGTTGACACATACCTCATCGACGTGGGAGGATGGAACTGCAGCGGGACCTTGAACATATTCATCACTACCAAACAAGACCTCCATGAAACCGGGTTTCTGCATGGAGGTCTAACATAAAGCAAAGTATTAGTTAAAAAAATGAATCATTTGAGGATACATTACAATCATGACAATCAAATGATGGCAATAAAGATATACATGTCCCATCGGTCAAGGACTGCATCTATGATGTAGTCCAAAATATACATTGTGGGCCATGATAGCATACTTCAACACTGTTTCATGATAAAAAAATGTTGAGAACATTATTGGCCACCCACTATAACTCAAGATTTGTAGGTGCAGTGGGTTCTCTACGTCTCTCTGCCTACACAACCATCATGGTACCATGCATTTCCATGCGTGTCACCTCTGCCAATGCAGTACGCTCCTCAGTCACTAGATGAGATGAGTCAGTTACATCATCTATTCTAAACATGGTCCTAGCAGGGAGACCTACCAAAGGCTCTAGCTCTTCCTGAGCTCTAGGGTCTCTCCTAGCCCCAGGACATGCATGACTGCGTCCCCCACCAACACCATAGAAGTTAGAGGATGTGCTAGTGTAATCTAGGTGCATCTCCAGGACAAACTCTGCATATATATGTTTTGCAAAATATAGTGGGACCTGGTCATGGTGGGGAAACATGCCCCAGGCTCTAATGAATATGTCATACACATATGGAACTGTAGCCTCTAGCTTAAATTCCTTGAGTCTGAGCAGTTGACCAGAGCCACGGTTAGGAGGGATATCAAATAATGTTCCCTTCACATTATGGCCAGGTGTTGCATCTCTCACTATGGCCTAGTTATCAAGACGCATCACTGCGTCCCTTCTTCTTTGACATGCAGAGGCCCAAATAGAACTCAATGGTCTGATGGACCTATAGACCTTCAGTAGATTGTTTACTGCCTCTAACATCATCCACATCAAATGTGATGCAAGAGAGTGGTCTGGAATGGAGTGGACGTTAACACGCAAACACTCACGCTGATTGGTAATGTCCTGCAACGTGATACGTGTGATCTCATCCTCCCATGGTGCTTCCTTGGGAGGGTCGGGGCCATGTTGTGCAACACCTGAAAATTAAATGAAAACAAAAATGTCAGTCAAAATACATACATCAACTATAGGTGAATTCAAAATCAAAATAAATTAAAGGTACCGATAACTGAAAGAAGTATATATATGCATTTAATGTACCTCTCTCGTGGGGAACCTCCTGATCCGGAGGATTATTCATTTTTAATTTACACTGATCCAATATGGTACAATGGTATTTAATCTATGGTTCAAAGAACATAACATATGTTCTAACTCATAGACTTAGCTGTGACACAGATTTAGCTATGACACAGATTTAGCTGTGACAGACTTAGTTGTGACACAGATTTAGCTGCGACAGACTTAGCTGCTTCATAATTTTCACACTGCTATGACAGACTTAAATGTGACACAGATTTAGCTATGACAGACTTTGCTGTGACACAGATTTAGCTGCGACACAGATATAGCTCCAACACAAAATTAGCTGCGACAGACTTTTTACACTGTTGTGACAGACATAGCTGCGACAGACTTTTCACACTGCTATGACAGACTTGCTGCGACATCGCGAAGTTAGTGGTGACATCAAACGGTTACGTTACGTGTGATGCTATGGTATGGTGCAACATATGTGCGTAACGGTCATTGCAACGTGTTGTGAATCAACCTGTGCGTGGAGTTAGTTGCCACGTTTCGGGAATATGGAACGTCGTGGTAACATAATGCTTGTGCAGTGACTTGGCCGAATTGCATGGTTCAGCGTATGGTTGTATCAATAATAATAATTAAAAAAAAATATGGCTGCTGAGATAAGGGAATCGAATCGATTACTTATCCCTCCTGCTGAACTCTTAAATAGAGGAGGTTGGCCACAGTGGAGGGGGGGGATTGTTTTTGGAGCACAGAGTATCGTTTCTCTGTTATGAGAAGCTTAGAGATCATTTTTGCTGCGAAGTGTCCAGATTCTATGCTGTAGAAGTCGACATTCTCTGTTATATTTTAGCTTTCTTTATCTTTGAATGCTGATTGTAATTTTGAGAGAAAGGTCTTAAATATTTTGTACAGCATTCTGTTTACAGTTGCTGAAGTTGTTTCCAGAACCATTTTGTACCATTTTAAAAAAGATTAATTGGATCGGTACCCATTGGAGAGGGACCCGGAGACGTAGCCCAGTGGAGGGGGTGAACTCCGTTATCAAATTCTGTTTGTGACGCTCTGATTCTGTGCTTCTTTATATCTGTTTATCAGTTCATTTTCCATCTGTTTTTAGTATTTAATTTCTATTAATGATGTTCCATTTAATTAACCTGCTGAACGCATTCTTTTAACACAAAATTTTAATGCACACAAGTTGAGGTCCGACGGATCATGTTATGGTATCAGAGCTGGTTGACTGCTTGTGCAAGTTTGTGAATGCTTACCAGGTCCAGGTTAAAGCGTGGTGAAGGAGAATTAGTTGAAGAATATCCTGAGATTGGCTCAAGGAGAACATTCTCAAGAACCATGTCTTCTCCACGAGGGGAAGAATAAGGACATACAGAACGGGAAAAAACTGTTATTTCTGAATCTAAATTTTTAGAGGCTTTTATGAGCATGAAAGCCATGATGGAAATTCTACTCGATGAACGAGCAGAAAGGAAGAAGAAAGAAGAAGGATCTTCATCCAAAGATGCTGAAGTGAAGCAGGAAGAAAAGGGTAAAGGAGTAGGAGGTGATGGTGATCCTCTTGATACTACTCAAACTTTCTCTTCTTCTCATGCTTTTCATTTACATAATGCTAATGCAAATTCTAATATGCCTTATTTCAAATTGGATGTTAAGTTTGAGTTGCCAATTTATAATGGAGATTTAGATGCTGAAAAGTTAGACAATTGGATCAAGCAGCTTGAAGTATATTGCAGGGTGCAGGGCATTAATGATGACCCTTCCAGGATTCAATTGGCCACTTTGAGAATGAGTGGAATGGCTCTTACTTGGTGGGAAAGCAAGATTCAGCAAGATCTTCGAAAGAATGGTAAAATTATTTCAGTTTGGAATGAATTCATTGAAGTACTAAGGAAGCAATTTTACCCTTTAGGCCATATTCAACAATTGACCATGGGTTGGCAAATGTTTAGACAAACTAAAGGAAAAATTATTCAAGATTATACTCATGAATTCAGAAAGAGGGCTATTGCATTGAATGTTGCATTATATACACAAGAAGCTCTTCTTAAGTACATTGGTGGCATGCATTCTTATTTGAGACATACTTTGTTGATGTTTAACCCCAGTAATTTGGATGATGTATGTGTTCAAGCTACCCATTTAGAAGCCAGGGGTAAGCATGCTAATGATACTTTTGTGAAGAAATCTTTTAAATTTGACAGCAAATCGAAAGGTCAAGATAAGGGGAAAAAGAAGATGGCTACTGTAAAGAAAGAGGGTGAAAAGCCTACGTGTTCACATTGCCAGAAGGGACATGATGTCTCTAAGTGTTGGAAACTTCATCCAGAGTTAAGGCCAAAGAAGTGTGGAGGAAACAAAGCTAAAGGCAAAGCAAAAGCTACTGCAGCAGTTATTCAAGACTTGGGATCCAACTCAGGTGATGAAACAAAGGTTACAGCTGTCGGAATCCAAGGTAAGGATAAAAGTATCTCACTTCCCATTGATGCACAATCAAGTTCTAGTGCAAGTACAAGTCTGCCATCTACTTCTAAGCAAAATGATAAAGATAGAAGTGCACTGTTTCATGTTCGTGTCATTGCAAATCACACAAAGATTGATACATTGTTTGATAGTGGTTCACAAGTAAATCTGATATCAGAAGAAGTGGTTAAGAAATTGCATTTAGTTACCGTGCCTCATGAAAAGCCCTATCCTCTAGGTTGGGTTACTAATGATACACGATTGCAAGTTACAAAGAAATGTGTATTAAAATTTGCAATTACTAAAAAGTTTAGGGATGAGGTAGAATTGGATGTAGTACCAGTTGACATTTGCGGGATTGTACTTGGGAGTCCATATTTGTATGACCGGAAAGCAATCTTTTATAGAGAGTGGAATAAGTATCATCTTTTTAAAGAAGGTATGGAATATATTGTACGAGCACATAAGATAAAAACCAATCTAGCAATAGTTTCTGTAGGACAAATGAAGAGGTTGGTAAATTCTAGTAAGAATTTTGTGTTGATGATGGTTAAGATGAAAAATGATGAAGTCTCTAAATCTTTTGAAGAATGTGACCCTAAGCATAAATCTGAACTGATTGACATCATTTCTGAGTATGATGATTTGTTTCAAGATCCGAAGGGGTTACCACCGAGAAGAGAGATTCAGCATGAGATACATTTGCAGCAGGATGTGCCACTCTCGAACATAGCCATGTACTGGATGTCTGTAATGCAGAATGAGGAAATCAAGAAGCAGGTTCAGGAGCTGATTGAGAAGGGGGTCATCCGGCCCAGTACTTCTCCTTGTGGATCTCCTATAGTCTTGGTTCCAAAGAAGGATGGGTCGTGGAGGATGTGTATCGACTACAGGGCCCTTAAAAAAAAACCATTAAAAACAGGTATCCTCTTCCTCGCATTGATGATTCGCTTGATCAGTTGAAACATGCAATTTATTTTACAAAATTGGATCTGTGTAGTGGGTATCATCAAATCCGTGTTGCTGAAAATGATTCCTGGAAAACAACGTTTAAAACAAAATAGGGTTTGTATGAATGGCTTGTAATGCCTTTTGGGCTATGTAATGCTCCTGCTACTTTCATGCGGGTCATGAATGATGTCTTTCGACCATTCATTGATGATTTTGTAAATGTATATTTGGATGATATCCTTGTGTTTAGCAAAACCTGGGAAGAGCATGTTGTACATGTGAAGAAATTTTTAGATGTACTGAAGAAAGAGAAGCTTTATGTAAAAATGTCTAAATGTGAGTTTGCTAAAACTTCTTTAGTATATTTGGGCCATATTATTGGTGGAGGCCACCTGCGAGTGGACCGAGCCAAGGTTGCTGTCATTGTAAACTGGCCACGGCCTAACACCGTTACTGAAATCGGAAGTTTTCTGGGTGTGGTTCAGTATTGGAGGAAATTCATTTCTGGGTTTTCTTCCATTGCTGCTCCATTACATGCGTTAACAAGCATTAAATAAATTTTCCAGTGGGGAGGCAAGCATCAGAAAGCCTTCAACACTTTGAAGGAAAAGATTAGCACAGTACCAGTTCTGACATTACCATATTTGCAGCAGCCATTTGAGATCGAAACCAATGCCAGCGGGTTTGCCATGGGAGTCGTTTTGATGCAAGGGAGGAAGCCAGTCTATTACCATTCAGAAACATTCTCTACTGCGGTAAGTAACTATCCGACTTATGACAAAGAGTTGTATGCTTTAGTACAGAGTGTGAAGAAGTGGAAACATTATATTATGGGAAAAGAAATAGTTATACATACTGATCATTAGCCACTTCAATATTTACAATCTCAAACTAAAGTACAACAAAGTAGGCATTTAACATGGATGGGGTTTTTACAGCAGTTTCACCTTGTAATTAAGTACAAAAAGGGAATTCATAATAAGGTAGCAGACATGTTATCAAGGCCACCTATAAATACTTCAATCATTCTTCAAAACAGTTCATTAACACATGAAAGTTATATTGAACAATATGCAGAAGATAAAGATTTTAAGAAAGTATATGCATCACTAATACATGGTAAACAGGAAGAAAACTATTATGTGCATAATCAACTCTTGTATCATCTTGGTAAGCTCTGTATTCCAGAGAAAGAAAGAGTACATGTGATCCGAGAGGCACATAGTTCATTGATTGCAGGACATTTTGGAGTAAGTAAAACATTGTCTGTATTGCAGAATCATTGTTATTGGCCTCAAATGCAAGAAACTGTAGCTAAATACATAAGAGGTTGTGTTATGTGTGCAACGAGTAAGCCTAGCAATAGGAAATTGGGTTTGTACACACCTCTTACAGTTTCTTCTCGTCCTTGGGAAAGCATTTCTATGGACTTTGTAGGAGGACTACCTATGTCTAGAAAATGGCATGATTATCTATATGTTGTTGTGGATTGATTTAGCAAAATGTGTATCTTAATGCCATGTAACAAACAGATCACTGCTGAACAAACAACTCACCTATTCTTTCAGAATGTTTGGGTACATTTTGGGCTACCCATGTCTATTGTATCTGATCGGGATTCTCGGTTCTTGGGAGAATTCTGGTCAACTTTATGGGATCTTATGGACACTAAACTGAAGAAAAGTACATCTTTTCATCCACAGACCGATGGGAAAACAGAGGTATTAAACAGGACAGTGGTTCAGCTACTCAGAGGATATTGTAGTAAACATCCTAAACTTTGGAATGACCAGTTGCAGTACATACAGCATGCTTACAATCATGCAGTTCATTCTTCCACGAAGAAATCTCCTTTTGAAACTTGTTTTGGTTATCTGCCAAAAACACCTATGGACTTCTCTTTTGGCAAAGATGCAGTGGATGGACATCATGATGCAGATAAAGCTTTAAATTTCATTCAGAGAATCCAAGCAGTGCAGCAGGCAGTTCAAGAACAGTTGGAGAAGATCCAGGCAAAGTACAAATCCAGGCATGACAAGCATCGAGTTGATCATCAATTTCAGGTTGGTGACAGAGTTTGGTTACATATCACCAAAGAGAGAATGAAAGATGAAGGTAAAAAGCTTAAGCCTATTAGGTATGGTCCTTTTGAGATCTTGGAAAAGATCGGTACTAATGCTTTTCGCTTGAATTTACCTCCATACATGCAAATTTAGTCAGTTGTCAATGTTGAGAATCTTAAATTGTATGAGCCTCCTATGATCATGGATGAGGAAACTAACATATAGATTCCTTCAGTTCATGATATGGCACCTAAATATATGAATGAGTTGCAGGATGATGTTATTCTTGACAGAAATGTAAGGACTTCACAAAGGGGGAATGCTGAATACCTTCGAGTGGGGATTAAAGGCATGCATCCTAACAAAGAAAAATGGATGGAGATTGGAAAAGTGAGGGAGCTATACCCTCACTTACTTGCTGAATGATTCAGGCTTTTGGTGGTCCAAAAGCTCTCCAATGGGGAGGAATGATCCGGAGGATTATTCATCTTTAATTTACACTGATCCAATATGGTACAATGGTATATAATCTATGGTTCAAAGAACATAACATATCTTCTAACTCATAGACTTAGCTATGACACAGATTTAGCTATGACACAGATTTAGCTGTGACAGGCTTAGCTGTGACATAGATTTAGTTGCGACAGACTTAGATGCAACAGACTTTTCACACTGCTGTGAAAGACTTAGCTGTGACACAGATTTAGCTGTGACAGACTTAGCTGTGACACAGATTTAGCTGCGACACAGATTTAGCTGCGACACAGAATTAGCTACAACAGACTTTTTACACTGCTGTGACAGACATAGCTGCGACAGACTTTTCACACTGCTATGATAGACTTGCTGTGACATCACGAAGTTAGTGGTGACATCAAACGGTTACGTTACATGTGATGCTATGGTATGGTGCAACATATGTGTGTAACGGTCATTGCAATGTGTTGTGAATCAACCTGTGCGTGGAGTTAGTTGCCACGTTTCGGGAATATGGAACGTCGTGGTAACATAATGCTTGTGCAATGACTTGGCCGAATTGCATGGTTCAGCGTATGGTTGTAACAATAATAAAAAAAAGAAGAAGATGGCAACTGAGATGAGGGAATCAAATCGATTACTTATCCCTCCCGCTGAACTCTTAAATAGAGGAGGTTGGCCATAGTGGAGGGGGGGATTGTTTTTGGAGCGCAGAGTATCATTTCTATGTTATGAGAAGCTTAGAGATCATTTTTGTTGCGAAGTGTCCAGATGCTGTGCTGTAGAAGTTGACATTCTCTGTTATATTTTATCTTTCTTTATCTTTGAATGCTGATTGTAATTTCGAGAGAAAGGTCTTAAATATTTTGTACAGCATTCTGTTTACAGTTGCTGAAGTTGTTTCCAGAACCATTTTGTACCATTTTAAAAAAGATTAATTGGATCGGTACCCATTGGAGAGGGACCCGGAGACGTAGCCCAGTGGAGGGGATGAACTCCGTTATCAACTTCTGTTTGTGACGCTCTGATTCTGTGCTTCTTTATATCCATTTATCAGTTCGTTTTCCATCTGTTTTCAGTATTTAATTTCTGTTAATGCTGTTCCATTTAATTAACCTGCTGAACGCATTCTTTTAACACAAAATTTTAATGCACACAAGTTGAGGTCCGACGGATCACCTCCCCACTTACACCAACAGTATCCTCATCGTCGCTTGCATGCATAGAGCGGCTGTCAGAGTGGTTGTCACTTATCTCCCCAGCATGAGCATGTGTCGGCGTAGAATGCCTAAGAGAACCTGTGAAAATAGAGACATACAAGTTGATGATTAAATATACACATGTGAAACAATTTAATTTGATGTAACTAACAATAGAGAGTACATCATGCACAATTGTATACTTACTGTTGATGTATATGTAACTTCGGAATGTATTCTTCTATGTATTTTATATTATTGTAACCCGATGTTTATTCCGGGATGTTTCTATTATGTATTTGAGTCATGTGGTCATGCCCCGATGTTCCGATCGGGAAGATTATAATGTAAATAAGTCATATCAAGTCATTGGGTAAGTCCCCACTGTTTAGGGGCACTTGAGTTATTATACACTAATTAAGGTGTAGGATCGAGTAGTAATTATTAGGTTGAGTGCACTTCAAGTCAACGGAAGAATATAAATAGAGAGTGAGAGTCTCTCTATTTATCACTTGTGAATTACATCACTTGCTCTCTCAAGTGTGGCGCACTTTTGGAGAAGGAAATTCTTTGGCTTGACAGAAGACAGAAGGCTGCTATTGTGTTGGGAGGTCATCTTACTATTTTGGGATCACATCTTGTGGTGATACTATCTTAGAGGAAGTTGAGGGGTTTTCTCCATTTATGGTTTCTCCTCCTAAAATCTTTGTGTCTCTTGTCTCTTGTGATGTGCTTATGTGATTGCTGTGCTTGTTATTCTCTCAGTGAAAAGATCTTATCATAATGCTAGCTTAAATGTTGAAAAACTAACATGGTATCAGAGCTAACCTGAGAAGAAGACATTATGCAGCTACAGGAACTAGGGCTTCCTAGTTTTTGGATATTCCTCCACATATTTTCAGCACAAGTATGCTAGAATGACTCTCCATTGAAGGGTGCATCTTTCTGTCGATACAGAATCCAATTTCAAGCATTTTCAGTTTCGATGCGGAAATTAGGGCTTTCTACAGAAGAGGAATTTTTGAGTGACACTAGCATAGGATTTTTCTCCTCATCAAAACCGAAATTTAGAGACCTGGATCAATAAATTTGGTTGGGTGAAACTCCGGGAAAGTCAAACCCTAGTTTGACCCTGAGCTAGGAGAAACCCTAAATACTAAAACTGATAAGTTTTGGTAAAGTCGCTATATTCTGATATTGGCGAAGTATCAGAATCTAAAAATTTCAGGGGACCAAGATAAAATCCTTATGAACACTGTGTCCAAAGGAAAGCCTCTGATTCGCTGTATTCCAGGGGATATGATCTCTCCAAGTTAGGGTTCCAGCCTCTTCCAGAAATCATCCATAAAAAGGACACCTGGGGAGATCTGAAATATCTTGGGATACAGAGGTCCAAATGGAATTCCTGAAGATGTTCTAGATAGGGCATGGACTTTAATTTCTGTCTTCCGAATATCAGACTCAGAAGATGAACCAGTGACACTTGGCATGCCGTACAACTTCGCTTATCTGAACAGTCCTGTAACAGGTCACCTTGGGAAAATGATCATAAATCCAAAATGGTGAAACCATTTCTGATGAAACTTGTGGTGTTGGATCAGGAACATGCGAGGTTATCTCAGTAAGAAATTTCAGACTCAGAGGAGTAGTAATTTCGGAGATATCACAGAAACAGTAACAGGAATTTCTGCAGAAGAAATCAGAAAATTAGGGCTTCCTGTTCCGGGAGTTTCCCTCCACTGTTTTAAGAAAAGGAGTACATTGGACAGCTCCATTTGAAGATATCTATCTGTTCATCCAATCAGATCTGAAATATTCCAAGCTTTGAAAATTAGGGTTTCTGTGACAAACCCTAGATCAGCAAACTCTGGGACAAGGACGGACACCTCAATCGGTAAGATCTAATTCTTTGCTATTTCCATTTGAGCTTCGTATTTCAATATGATATATCACATCAGCTTGGTGACAAGCTTGGGGAAGTTGACAACTTCCAAGCATGGAAGTATATGATCTCTCTGAAGAAAATGGATTGGACACCTACATGAGTATGGAGGTTCCAGTTTCGGAGGGAGACGAGGCCAAAGAAGACATCATGCTCATACTACAAAGGATGATGAACCATCCAAAAAGAGATCCAGATATGAAAGTGAAGATTATTCAAGCGAAGATGAATATGTTCTGATATCAGCTCTCACAGGTAACATTACTCATGCAAGTGATGATTGGCTCATAGATAGTGGGGCTTCCAAACATATGACGGGATTCAAGGAATCCTTTGTGAGACTATCAGAACATGAATCACCTCACAAGGTGAAACTAGGAGATGACTACCAATATCCAATAAAAGGTAGTGGGGAATATTCATACAAGCTAGACTCTGGTAAGTCCCTAACAATGAAAGAAGTATTGTTTGTTTCAGCATTGATGTAAAAGGAATGCGGATTGCATTCATAGATGGTCAAGTCATCATGTGGCTAAAAGGAAATACTATCGATGATGCGGTAGTGATTGGAGAACAAGAAGGAGGCTTGCACAAATTGAAGGGTTATCCAGAACAAGCCTTGATCCATGACACAGTAGAGCCAAATGAGATTTGGCATAGAAGGCTTGCACATGTGCATTACAGAGCACTACCTATTGCAAGCAAATCTATTGAAGGTCTTCCTGAATTTCAAGCTATTTGAAGAGACCATGCAGTCATAAGAGTCTCTCAAATCAAGAACAACTTGAAGCGGTGAAGAATGCAGAAGTGGTGATGGCCACCTTGAATGGCCTCCCAGGATCGTGGAATTCATTCATTCAAGGAATGTGTTCCAGAAGGAAGTGATTACATTTCAGCAGACTTCAAGAAGAAGAAGAAGCTAGATTCATAAGAAGAGAAGGGAAGATGGAAGAAACTGAAGATCAAGCTCTCATCATCCAAAGAAGATCCCTCAAGCAATGAGGAATATGAAGAAATCAACTCTTGAAGAACGTCTTATCCACCTCAGCATTTGGATAAGGAATGATGCAACTATGAATAAAGAAGACGATGAAGCTGAAGGCTCAAGAAGGAGTCTACCCTTGAAACAAATAAAGATAAGTATTCAATTGTTATTTCATGATATTGTTTTGTTATGCATTTGTTTATATTCAGTTGATGTATTATGCATGATAGGATGTTTGCATTAATGACAGTATACTGCTAATATGCATGTGATGGGTAAGTAGCTCATGGTGCTGTACAAATTCTCCATTGCTACTTATCTAGAATGAAACCTCTTTGCTGACATATTCGATTAGTGCACAATCCCAATGTTGTCCTGGTAGAGATGGAAGGCATATAGAAAGTTTCAATGAGATATGGATGAATGTTGTATTGGCTAAAGTAGCTGCATGATCATATATTTATGCATAAGTATTTGCCAGTATAAATATTCCTTATGAAATGTTTCTAACCATACAATTGCATTTGACTTGTAGGAAAAATCGCATACATAATCACCTACAAGCAAAGAAGAATGAACACTTGTTCCGAAGAACAAGTGACGACATTTCAAGACAAAGAATAATATAAAGAATGCAGTGACATCATTGATGCAGAACCTTCCCGCCACCAAGAAGAAGGGGAAGACTAGTTCAAGAAGAATGATGTTAGAGCGCAGTATCGAGACCTGAAGAAAAGTTCATAATTCCATCATGCAGTAGATGGAAACATCGTGGGATACAAAGCAAGATTCGTAGCACGAGACTTCTCATGAAAAGAAGGCCTAGACTACGAAGAGACATTTGCAGCCAGTAAGAGTTCTAACACATACATGATGGGCTTGACGAAGATCTTAAAGGCTGAAGATGCAAGTCTATACACTAGATGGATACATAGAATACTAGTAGCATAGGAAGCTACTTGTCACTCCGGTACAGAATGTTTCAGTGCATAGAGTACAAGAGACAGAGGGAGCATGATGCTCCGTTTCAGAGGGAGTGACTACAGAATATCTTGAGGTTCGACATGGTACGACAGGATGGGCAGATTACTGATGATTCTAGGCTTTACTGAGAGTAAAGTGGATTCCAACCTTTGATCCAAGGTTGAATGTGGAAGACTAGTGATGCTCCTGTTATGTGTCGATGCACTATTGTTCTAGGTATGGTGGTGTGGCAGAATACAGATGGAATCTTCCTTGGACAAGGGAAGTATGCAGTAGAGATCCTAAAGAGGTTCAGGATGATGGACTGTATGGCCTCACCTATGGCATCGAACCTGAAGCTATTGAGTGATGCTTCTTCAGAGACAGTTGATACTACGATGTATCATCAAATGATTGGGTCCTTGATGTACCTGAGACCATATATTTGCTTTGCTGTGAACACATTGAGACATGTTCACCTGATGGTTGCAAAGCATGTAGGGGTACAATTGATTATGGGCTCAAGTACGATGTGAATCAAAAGATTAACCTGGAGGGTTATGTTGATTCTGATTGGGCAGGCAGTGCCATTGACAGGAAGAGTACTTCAGGATGTTGCTTCAGTATGGGATCGGGTGTGATCTCTTGGTTTAGCAGGAAGCAATCCTGTGTGGCACTGAGTACAGGTGAAGCAGAGTATGTTGCATCTTGTTCAGCTAGTTGTGAGGCAGTATGGCTGCAGAAGCTACTGTCTGATATATTTGATCTCTAGTGGGATGCCACCTGTATACATTATGACAACCAGAGTTGTGTGAAGTTGTCAGAGAATCCAATGTTCCATGACAGGTCGAAGCATATTAAGATCAAATATCACTATATCAGGGATATGGTGCAGAGAGGAGTAGTGAAGCTCTTGTATGTTGCAACGGAGGAACAGATAGCTGATGTTTTGACGAAGCCATTGGCTAGGCTGAAGTTTGAGTACTTCAGAGAGAGACTTGGTGTTCTCCAGATCGAGGCTTCCTCCTAGAGATAGTGATGAGACCCAGAGCCATTCTGACATGGTGAGAGGATTGGTTCCTTCCATGGTCAAATGTAAGGGCTGATCCATTCTGTCATGGTGAGAGGATTCAGTTCCTTCCATGTCAGATATGAGTGCTAAGATTGAGAGCCATTCTGACGAGTAGGTCAGATGTAAGGGCTGTGCCATTCTGTTCATGGCTAAAGGATTTAGTTCCTTCCATGTGAGATGCAAGTGTAGAAATATCTCTTCATTGTGGTTGAGAGTCTTCCATCATTAGGTGGGATTGTGCCATTCTGACGAGCAGGTCAGATGTAAGGGCAGAGCCATT
>LPNX011095681.1:97223-149452 GCA_001517045.1 Pseudotsuga menziesii | reverse complement strand
TAACCAATTACGACAAATTATTAAATGATTGAGCATTTTAAGCGCCATCGCTTAAGCGACGCTTAAGAAATTATTAAATAAATGGGCAATTTAACCGCCGTCGCTTAGGAGGATATCCGTCGCTTAAGCGATGCTTGCAATCCTAGGTGTCGCTTAAGCGATGCTTATCCCCACCATTTCAAAAAAAAAAATTATCTTTCTGATTTTTGGAACGGTTAAAAGAAAAAATCCACGCGCCGTCGGAAAAAACCGTCGGATTTTGGATCGAAATGTAGTAGTGACAACTTTGGTTATTAATACCATTTTTATGATTTTATTAACTCAAAATTATATTATTTAAAGAATATTTAATGTATTATTTGATATGTATATTCGTTTGCAGATTTTATAGTTCGTTTGGGAAAATTAACACCAAAACACATTTAGCCTTCCTTTCACACAATATGTCTAGCTCACGATCCAGCTTGGCATTCAGCTCGTCATCCATCCATAGCACGAAATTTGTTGGTGGTTTGCCATGTTTTCCCTAGATCGACACACAATATGTCCAGCTCATGAATCAGTGTTCTGTTCAGCTCGCCCATCAGCCTGCGCGCTGTCCATGTTAGGATTATTAATCCTCCCTTGTCCAAATTTGGTCATATGTCTAAATCAGGAGTCATGTCTAAATCAGGAGTCCATCCAGTCTATTTATAGTCATTAGCACCATTGGTTAAACTTGACCTAATTGGGGCACATGTTTCAGTTACCAAAGTGTGGGGAACACTAATTGAGGCTCATTGCCACTTATTGCACTTGATTGCATAAGTTTAGAAGTCTCCTAGACCAATCCCTACAATTTAGGAAGCAACTGGGAGTGTCGAAACCAACCAAGGTCAGTTAACTTCAGTTGATGACTAGTCAAGCCAAGTTAGGAGTCAGTTACATTCAGTTCTAGCTCTCTACATTTAGTTAAATAATGGTTTAATTAATTGCACACATGTGGGGCATTTTTCTCACCTCCCACAGTCAGTTAACCATTATTTAATACTAAATATAACAGTTGGTTGTGTTTTAAAACTCCGGTTATGATTTAGATAAGGGTAGTTAACTACTGAGTCCTTAACTTCAGTTGATAACTAGTCAAGCCAAGTTAGGAGTTAGTTACATTCAGTTAAATAATGGTTTAATTAATTGCACACATGTGGGGCGCTTTTCTCACCAACCACAGTCAGTTAACCATGATTTAATACTAAATGTAACAGTTGGTTGTGTTTTAGAACTCCAATTGTGATTTAGACAAGTCTTGGGTTACCTATAGTCAAGTAGAGTCATCAATTCGAACTTCCTCATGTGGATTCGAATTGCTTGTGGCTATTAAAGACATCTTACATTATTATAATGATTATCTGAATTACTTTTTGATTAATGAAAGCATTCACAGCTGCAAGCCTTTTGCACTGTTTCATTCTTCAATTGCTAAGTAAATTGTGAGATCTTGTTTGTGAGTTTTGTTTTTGTCTACAAATCTATATGCTCAAATTTACAGTCCATAACCGGTTTTGGGCATTTAAACATGAAACAACCTGCAACTGAACTGATCATCCACGCGTCTAGAAGGATTGCCACCTAGCTGCTCACTATCCACGCGTTCAAAGGGATGGACATTTGTTGTTTACTCATGGCCTCCTTTGTTTTAATATTAAACTATCACAAACCTGTGCGTTTAATGGATAGAATGGCCTGCATTCTAGAAGACCGACTGTGTTGCCACCCTTGCTCTCCACAACACCACCAGTCCACAGGCTTGTGCTGATAAGGGACCTGTATTCTAGAAGCCTGCTGGTGTGTTCAAGCCTGCACTCAACACCATCCCATCAACCACGCTAAGGAAGGGATTGACGCCATGCTGAAGAGGATCTACCCATGTGAAAGAAGGAATATCATGCCATGTTCACACTGTAGAGGTCACGCTCGTGCTAAAGAAGGAAGACGTTCATGTGCTAGCCTGAAATCAATTATGTGCCTTTAAAGATTGACTAAAATTAGAGAGCAGTCGAGCTTTGCAGGTCAACTTGCTCATCTCTCATGTAAACTATATATATCAGTCTTTGAATACAGAGCAGAGTTAGTCAGGAGATTTAGAGAAGTATTTTGTTAAGCAGTTAATAAACACTGTAATTTTGTTTCTGAATTTGAATAAAAGTTGTATGCATTTCCGTTGAAGATTGCGTTTGAGTATAATTTAACATACATCACCCCTGATTGTTGAGAGGGCCCCTCATCAACTAGAGGTTCATTTCTTTGTTTAATTTAGTTCTTTCTTTTCTATTTTATCTAGTTTAGTTTAATTTCCAGTTTGTTTTCATTAGATAATAGTAAATGCTATTTTATTTCCTGTATTGCATTAGCTTAGTTTTATTTCAGCAGTTAAACAAGTAGATGCGCACATATATTTGCTTTCAATTATTTTATTTACAATCATTTCATTCCAGTATTGCTTTCAGTCTTTATTTCCAAACATATAAAATAATTTGCTTCCATTTGAAATTAGTCTTGTTTATTTATTTCCTGTTGTGAATTTGCTTATATAAACTAGTTTGCTTTCATTTAGATTTAGTTCTGTTTATTTATTTCTTTCCATGAATTTGCTTAAGTTAATTTCCAGTCTGTTTAAATTAATTTCTAGCTTATTAATTAGTTTAATATGCAATGCCTTATTTTTGTTTAAGAGTTAGTTTGAAGTTATTTTGTTGATTAAATAGGTTTGTTTATTGATTCCATGCATTAGGTTTAGATCTGCATAACTTCAGCTGAAGAATTAGTTCATTTTCAACTGTACGGACTGCCATTCGGACCATCTGTCCAGTCTGCCATTCAATCACCCCTTATAGACCTACTGTTCAGTCTGTCATTTAACCATCGGTTCTGTTTTTACTATTTTTTATGTATTTTAAGATTGTTTTTAGTTTTGTTTTGTCAATATTTGGATTATGTTTGTAGTTGGTAGTTTTATTTAAGCATTACAATTAAAGTTTGATTGTTTTAGGCTATTGATTAAGGTTTTATTATTATTCTTTTATTTTCTTTTAAAATTAAATATGGATTAAGTTGTTCTTATTTCTTGAATATTAGGCACTGTTTTATGTCATGGTTATCTTTGTTTGCATATAGAGTTTAGGGTTAGATGTATTATTTTTAAGAGGAAGTTAGATTATTTGTAATCATAGGAATCATTATTGTTTTTGGTATGTATTTACTGAAGTATAGAGTTTAAATATATTTATTAACTTTTATACTTGCTTCTTTCAAAGTTTTATTTATTAAGTTTTCTACTCACTTTTTCAGTTTTCTATTCTTTGTAAGATAAGTTGTCTTTTTACCCCAGCCTTCCGCTTAAGGAGTATTTAGTTGGTTATTTGTCAGTTCTGTTGTTATAATTCCTTTTATGTATGATTTAGTGTCTGAAGTTATAAGTATGATTGTTTATATCTTCCTTTTAGTAGCTGTTTAAATTTGATACTCCAGTCCAGTCTAATTATTTAGATAGTCGTAGGAGTTTGACTCAGTTTTTCATTTTGAAAGATCTTTCAATCATTTGTTTATTAAAATATCTCCACGACACCCTAGGATCCTTTTTACCTTTTGCATATATTTTGTATCAAATCTAATCCTACCAACCCCGGTCAATAATTAAATATTAGGTGTATTTAAGATAGTAGAACACACCCAACATTTTGGCGCCATTGCCGGGGAGTTGTTTTATAAGGTAGAATAAATAGGGTTCCTTTATGAAGTTTAGATATATAGATAGATTACTTTTATATTACATAGCAAGACGGAGGGGAGAACAGTAAGACGCAAAGACGACTTCACTACAAAATTCTCGAAACTTCTATGGTGTAACAGCCAGACGCATCCACTATAGTGGGGTGCCCCAAATCCTTGTTGTTCCTTTGTTGTTTTTGTAAGTGTGTTTTTTTTGCATTTGTCATATACTTGTTTTTCTTTTTTAGAACTGACGCAACTATTATAACAGACACCCCCAAACCTAGCAAGAATAGTAATAGCATAAGTTTCCTTTAATTTATTTTTCTTTTCATGAACAGACTTAGAGATCCTCAGGGTATATTTATTAATATAGGAAAAGCTATCGTCATTTCTGCTAACTTTTCCAGGGGACATAATACCCCAACTACTAACTCATGAGAAATGTATTGGAAAACACATGAAGGGAGTAATTTTGCTTGGAAACCTAAAGAAACTCTTCCACGAGATCTTACCAAGGGAACCATAGAAGGAGAAGGAACCTTGACTAGAGGTCCTAAGGACCTCATTCCGGAAGAAATTCAGAAGGATCAACCACTAGTAACCTCTAGCTCTCCACTAGTCACACAACCAAAGGATACGACCTTTTCACTAGTAGGAAGTCCAAACTTTGTTGACCTTGTTGATCCTGAGTAGGTAAAAGCCCTCTTTGGAAACCCCTTAGATACAGTCTTCTCACAAATTGAGACATCCATAGTAGAACCTACTTTCCCTCTAGGGTTCAATAAGAAAACGGTTGACCAGAGGAAGATCTCTCCTGAAATAGAGCGTTGGGACGCTCCATTATCACCTCGAAAGGAGCTTCCTAGGTATATTTATATTTAAAACCTAGCCTATATGGAGGGACGGGGAGAGAACAAAGATCATAACGAAGTTAGAAATAACAAAGGAGAAAGAGAAAATCAAATTGAGGCTACCTTCGGGTTTCCTATTCTAGATACTGTACTGGATGTAAATCTGAAAAACATCCCTCCTTCTTCTTTACCTACCTTTTATGGAAAAAGTAATGAGGACCCGGACACATTCTTGTTCGAGTTTGATATTCTCTGTAGGAGCTATAATTATCTACAAGATGCTCACAAACTAAAACTATTTCCCACTACATTAAAAGATTCCTCCTTGCGATGGTTCATGGGATTAGGTGAATCCACTATCAGGACTTGGGATGACATGAGAACCTCATTCTTGCGAAAGTATCAAGAATATTGCAAACCTAAAGATTCTCAACATGATATATTCAAGATACAACAACTTGAAGATGAAAGCCTAGAGGATTATCTCTAAAGTTTCATTTATACACTTCATAAATCAAAGTATCATGACCTTCGAGAAGATGTAGTATGTACACTTTTTCTCAAAGGAATCTCCAAGGACTTGCTAGAGAGTTTTAATCTCATGGCAGCCGACGATATTTCTCATAATACATTTGCACAGATTGGTGGGATGTGTAAAAATTATTCTAGAAGTAGGGGGAAAGTTGGGAAAAACTTTCGAGAGCCTTATAGTAGAAATGTAAGAGGAAACATTCCTAGTTTAGGAGGAGTTACAAGGATGGAATTGGGTAACCTATTGGAAAATTTTAAGACTGACATCTTAGGAGCCATCGGTTCTCAATTAGATGCTTTACAAGATAAGAAAAGGAAAGATGAAGAATGAGTAGGAATGAGTATTTTCTGTCCAAGGTGTAGAACAAAACATCCCCAAAGGGAATGTCTGTTAAACAATATCTCTATATGTCACATCTGTACAGAGGAACATCCGATAGACAACTGTCCATACTTTCCTAGATTGCAAGCCATATATAAGAGTGGGGATGTAGGTGAAACATTTAGGAGGCCTCCTTGGAAATCTAGAGATAAACCAACATACCAAAGTTTTCCACCACAATCCCCACCCTATTACTCTCCGTACCAACAACCCCAACAATGGAACAATCCTAGTTGGCAGAGTTGGCCACCTCAATATCCTCCTCCTCAATTTCCATAGCAACAGTATTGGTAAAAATGGTGGAGAGGAAATCCATACCCTCAGACACAACCTATCCCTCCACCTAATCATCCTTATCCTCAACATCAACCAAATTTCCAGTAGCATTTTCCTGGATTTGTACCTCCAGTTCCTCTCATTGAACAACAAACTCATCACTTCCAGAATACAAATCCTCTGCGAGTGACATTATTACCTGCACAACTGATACCTAACCCTAATAATAAACCAACTCAAGATATTAACAATATTGATTTGCAAACTCTTCCATCCCCCCTTGTTTCGACTGTACCTATACATGATATTCAATTACGATCTGAAAGAGTTGTTAATGATCAACCCAAAACATCAGTCGTCATTCATGAGGAAAACGAAGAAGAAGAAGATTCAAACGAACCTGTGAATGATGCCATCTTGGAGGACGTGAACATTTCAAAAATTCCAGTACCTACCCATCCTCCGCAAGAACCTATTCAGGAACAAAGAATTCCTCCATTTACAACAAGACTAGTAATAGAAAAACCTGTAGTTCATTCCGAGTATGATATCTTGAATGAGTTAAAGCATATCTGTATCAAAATCCTGTTATTGCAAGCTATTAAAGATATACCAATTTACAGTAAGGTAATAAAGGAATTATGCATTAAATGCCCAGGGAAGAAACAAAAATACCCCCTTACAATTCATGTCATAGGAGAGATGTTTGAATATATGTCAGATTAGTCCCAGATTGCAAAATATACAAATCCAAGAGCCCTAGTAGTGACTGTAATTATAAATAATACCACCATAGATAACACATTAATCAATTTAGGATCAGCCATCAATATGATCACCACCATAGTTTTAGAAGTTTTACAGTTAGGACAATTTCTTCAACCTACCCCTTCCATCTTGAAACTAGTAGACCATACTACGGTAAAGCTTGCTGGAGTCCTGGATGACATTATTGTATTAGTAGCTTCATGGGAATAACCCATCAACTTTATGGTCATAGAATCAAAGTATCCTTCTAAAGGACACCCTATTATCTTGGGAAGACCATGGTTAGCTACTGCCAATGCTTTTATAGGATGTAGGGATGGGGAGATGACCATTTCCAATGGGTTGTCTACCCAAAGACTTATTTTATATCCTCAAGCACAGCCAGTAACTGAAAATTCATGGTGGTTAAATTGTTCCCTTGGGGATGAATATTTTGATGACCTTTCCTTTCCTAGTGATTTCTCTTGGGCATTGCAGGAGCAGACTACTGAGATTGTATTGAATCAATTTATTTCCTCCACCACTAATATAGATTTTCCTCAGTCGTTTGCTAAATTTGATCAAATATTTGGAGATGAGTTTTAGGAAACTATGGATCTCTCAATGTTTATAGAAACACCTTGTGTCTTCACAATCGAATATCATACGGGACCTTTCACCATACCTTGTGAAGTCGGCCCTGAAAAATTTCTACACATAAATGCAGGGTTAAGTGAAGATCAACAAACTAAACTACTTGAGGTTCTTAAAAAATAAGCCAGAGCATTCACATGGGAATACACTGATATGAAGGGTATACACCCTAACACTTGTATTCACCACATTTATAGGGATCCAAATATACCACCTGTAAGACAACCTCAAAGGAGGATGAATCCTGCTTTGAAGGATATGGTAAAAGAAGAATTACAAAAAATCCTTACCATCGGTTTCATCTATCCTATTTCCGATAGAAAATGGGTGTCTCCTCTAGTGGTAGTTCCAAAGAAAGTTATAGGGAAATGGCGTATTTGTGTTGATTTTAGGGAACTAAGCAAAGCCACTCTTAAAGACTACTTTCCTTTGCCCTTTATTGGCCAAGTATTAGATACCTTGTCAGGTAAGCAATATTTCTCCTTTCATGACAGATATAGTGGATACAATCGGATCTTAATAGCACCTGAAGATCAGGATAAGACCACTTTTACATGTCCTTGGGGGACATTTTCTTATCAAGTTTTTCCATTTGGATTATGTAATGCACCTGTTACTTTTCAGCGAGCAGTCTTGGGCATCTTTTCTAATCTTATACATGACTGTGTTGAGGTATACATGGATGATTTTACAGCCTATGGTAATACTTTCCAAGAATCTCTTGAGAACCTCAAGAAAGTTTTGATTTGATGTCAAGAGACAAACTTAGCTCTTAGTCATGAAAATTGTAAAATGTTACTGACAGAAGGTATAGTTTTCAGACACCATATTTCTTCTCAAGGAATTAAGGTAGACCCTGCTAAGATCGAAGTAATAGTTGGCCTTCCCTCTCTAAAACCCCGAAAGGAGGTGAGAAGCTTTCTGGGTCATGCAGGCTATTATCGCCGTTTTATTAAAAACTTTACAAATATAGTTGCACCAATGTTTAAATTTCTCATAAAAGATGTAGAATTCCAATGGACGAAATCTTGTCTAAATGTTTCTGAGATTTTAAAAGCTAAACTATCAGTAGCACCAATACTTAGGGGCCCTAACTGGACCCTTCCCTTTCATATATCTACTAACACTTCTGATACGACCATAGGAGGAGTCCTAGGCCAAAAATAAGGACAATCACCTTATGCCATTTATTTTATTAGCAAAAATATTTCTCCTGCCAAACTAAACTATACCGTTACTGAATTTTTTTTTGGCAGTAGTCTATTCTATTAATAAATTCCGCCATTATATTACAGGGTACAAAGTTTTTGTGCACACCGATCACTCTTCCATTAGATTCTTAATGAATAAACCGATCACCAATGGTAGAGTTACCCGGTGGCTTCTCCTATTACAAGAATTTAATATTACCATCATTGATCGACCTGGTAAAGAAAACTTAGTAACGGATTTTCTTTCTCGTATACAACACGATAGTGATACTAAACCTATTGATGATACTTTTCCTGATGAACGTCTATTTGTTGTATCTGTTCAAAGCCCTTGGTTTGCTGATATTGAAAACTATCTAGCGACTGGAAAAGTACCACACCATTTGGATCCATATGAGAAACTCCGCATAATAGTGCAAAGCTCTAACTATTCATGGGTTGATAATGACCTCTTTCGCATTGGCCCAGATCTTATTATTAGAAGATGTGTGTGGGAAGATGAAATTATAGACATCCTCCAAGCAAGCCATGATGGACCATGTGGAGGACACTTTTATGATAAATGAACAGCATACAAAGTACTGCACTCTGGTTATTACTGGCCAAGCATTTTTAAGGATGATCACAAGTATGTTAAAGGATGTGATAGTTGTCAATGAATGGGTAGACCCACGATATCAGACCAAATTCCTTTACAACCTTAGGTCATGATTGAGCCTTTTGAAAAATGGGCTCTTGATTTTGTACGACCAATCTATCCCATGTCTCGTAAAAAGAAATATATCTTGGTTTGCACAGATTATGTTACCAAATGGGTAGAAGCGAAAGCTTTGTTTAGGGCTATAGAGAAATCTGTAGTAGAATTCATATATGAAGAAATATTTACCCGATTTGGTGTACCCAGAGAAATTGTCATAGACCAAGGTACTCAATTCACTTCCAAATTAATGCAAGAGCTCACTACGAAATATGGTATCTGACATTGCAAGTCTTCACCTTACCATCCTCAGGCTAATGGCCAAGTAGAATCAACCAATAAAGTATTAGAAGTTATTTTAACCAAGACCATTCACTTACATCATAAGGATTGGGCAGATAGACTTCCAGAGGCTTTATGGGCCAATAGGATAACATGGAGAAATACTATCGGACATACCCCCTATGAGTTAGTATATGGAAAACAAGTCCTTTTACCTATTGAATTTCAAGTTAAAATATTTCGTATGGCAACACAGTTAGGTATGGATTTAGACGAAACACATAAACAACGAATCCTACATTTTAATAAATTAGATGAAATTAGACAGGATGCCCTCCAAAGAACCATGCTAATACACAATCAACGGAAGCAATGACATGATAAATTTATCAAGCAAAAGCAATTTAATGCTGAAGATTGGGCATTACTATTCGATTCACGGTTTAAAAACTTTAAAGGAAAATTAACTACTCGTTGGTTGGGCCCTTATGAAGTAGCTACAGCTTTTGACAATGGATCAGTAAAAATTAAAACAATTGATGGCTTAGAAGTTTCCTTTATAGTGAATGGACATAGACTTAGGCTTTACCACCAACCAACATCTAGATAGGATTTTTTACAAAATGTTTTACAGCACAGAGAAACGGAATTGATTGAAGAGGAAGTTATTCCTCCTTCTCTTGATCCATGAAATCATTTTGGGTTATCATCACTTGTATATATGTAGATATGTTTTTGCTTCTATGAATAAATAAGAGACACTTCTGATAAAATAAATTATGTACGACTCTTTTGCTTTCTACGTTTTTATGAATAAATTGAATCATCTAACCAGTGGTTTTGAAGTTTGATCATGGATACTTTATCTCTATAAGCATCTCATGAAGTATTATTTGGAAAAGGTAATTACGCTCGTAATGTATCTTAAATTTTCTTAATTTGCAGCTTGTAGTGACAATTAAGGATAACTCCTTGCATATCATTCTTAACCGTTCCTTTTATGATTCAGATAGTTTCTGATATTTTGATTCAGACATGTATATTTCTGATTTGTTATTTCAAACAGTGCTTGATAAGACCTATTTTCATTATCATTCATCTTGTGCCTATGGATTACTTGTTCATCCTATACTTGTTATCAAAACTTGTCTCTCAAATATCTATTTGTGATAACTCGAGAGTAGGTGGAATTTTACCTGTGGGAAACATTACTTATCTCTTCTGAAAATGGTGGATTCTAAGGTCAAAGAACAGCTTTAGGTTATTCTCTTTTGACGTTATTTATGATTAAGGCCAGTATGAAAAGCTATTTGTAAGTTTATTTTGTAAAATTGAATTATGTGTTTTAGCAGGGCTTAACATGCTCTAGTACCAATCGGCTTCCATATATTTAATATCATTATATAAGGTAAACCCGTCGGGGTACTAAACAGGCCTGTTGGCAATGGGTCAATGCTGTGTAACAACTTAAAACTAGGAAGCTCAATAAATGCAAGTAAATCCATCGAGGTACTGAACAAGCTTGCTGGCAGCGGGACCATACTTGCATGGTACCAAGATAAACCCACCGAGGTACTGAGCAGGCTTGCTGGCAGCGAGGCAATATCGGGTAAAGAGGTTTGGCTAATGCACTACTATGCACATGATTCGTAAAATAATGATCATATACAGGAAATTTTTCAAAAATTATAAGTAAAATGTTAAGGCCCATTATCTTTACTGTCACTTGAGAATCGCTGTAAGTTGGGCTTGGACCTGGCCATCTAATTCAATCAATACCTAGGATGTTATTATCCTAGAAATGGGACCCATAGTTACATTTCTCACACACTCCGGGGTAAACTCAAAGTATTTTATGATGACAAGATATGTTTACAATGAGGCATAGATGCCTAGATTTTCCTATGGTGTTCTTTCGATTATATTATTGTCTCTTTATATGGTCTTTCTAAGCACTGTTATTTTTCATAAATATACATCTCTGAATCACTTTCCTTTACTAGTCATTTTTCTTTTCTTTTCTTTATAAAACAATAACAACATACTTGCACTTTTTATTATCTGAAATAAACTGTTCTTCTCCTTTGCATGAGGACATGCCATATCTTTGGTTTGGGGGAGGATTAGGAAGATTCAGAACAAAAATATTTGTCTACTTTTATCTTTTTATGACTGAATTGCTTATCTCTGACAAATGTTAAAGTGTTTTCAGGTTATAGCATGAAGCATGTTTTTACAAACAAATCAATCAATCAATATGAAGGATTTGATGGAAGACTTTACAAAGGATCTGAATAATGGTTCAAATGATGGTCTGAATGAGATATTGTGGTATTATAGCATGAATGATTAAAATTTGTCAATCAAAATTTGTTTTTGAACATAGTTTTATTTTTGTATGGATGCTTTGACCTTAAAATTTCTTTTGTTATCATTTTACTGTTAGCATCTTTTTATTTAAATACACATGAAAACCATTTTTCTTGTTAACTGAAGGATGTTATTTATGCATTTGTGATATATGTTCAAGCTGTCCAAAGTATTACTTTAGACATGGTTGAACTAAGTGTAAACTTTATAAGTTTATTTATCAAATGCATATGCTTGTTAAATGACACGCATCTTGAATTTTGTGAGTTGGTTCTTGAATTCCAACTCACAAAATTTATTGTTGGAGCATTTTATTATAAGGCCCATTTTAGACCCAAAATTTCCTCTAATGACATAGTACCTCATCTTTGAAAGGCTTGATGCCATATGGTAGGAGGCATTATTGAGTAATGTGGATACCTCGTCCTTGGGTTAGCCAACTGATGCTGTAGGGTTATAGGTGTGGTGTTGTTGGAAGCTCCAATCTCTTGACAACTTTTGCTAATATCAGCTTCTTTTGGCTACCATTGTCAACAACAAAATGTAGAGGCATTCCCTTCACTCACATCTGCGAGTGGAAGATGCTCTCCTCTGCCTTTGACTCTTCAGGATCCTCTAGTTGAATCTGTGCAATAGCAACAGTGGCAGTGGGGTCTATATCAATGATCTGCCTCCCATTGTATGTGGTTGTGGCATTGGGCTTGGAATTAGAATCTGGATCTGATTCTAAAGATTTGATCTCAGCCATTAATGACTACTTTGAGCGACATTCATCAGTGTTGTGACAAGGGCTTTTATGAAATTCACACCACTTACGGGTGTCCTTCTTTGTCTTTCCATCTCCCTTCTTTGCTTGTGGTGGGGACTGGTTGTCCTTTCCTTGTCCTGTGTTTTGTAGGCCAGGGTTTCCCTTGCCTTGCTTCTGCAGTGGGTGTGCAGGTCCAGAGTCTCGCTCGTTCTTTTGTCGAAATTTCTCCTTGATTTTGACAGCATACCAATAGGCAGATCCAAGTGAAGAGATGTCAAGGAAGTCCATCTCAGTTCGGATGTACCGATGTAGACCATTGCAATATTTCAGAATCAGGTGTCGCTCGGAGTCCTTAATACTCAGCTTTGTATGCAAGGTATGAAATTTGTTGGTGTACTCTGACACCGTTTGGTCCCTTTCTTGACGTAGAATGGTCCATTTTGTGTACTGGTCATCATAGTTGCCCATAGGGTAATATTGTTCCCTGATGGCATCTATGAAAGAGGCCCAAGTGGGATTTGTTTCAAACATTCCATAATCGTCTGATGAGTTTTTCTCACAATAAGTACCCCACCAATTTTGGACATGGAGGACTACCTTAAGGAGCGCAAATGTGATCTTTTCTCTGTCAAAAAAATTGTGGACAGAGAAATACCCTTCTAGAACATTCAACCAATTATCGAGGGCATCTGCATCGATATTGTCTTCAAATAAAGGAAGATCAAAGTTAACTTGTACCTTAAAGGGAGTTGCATCCCAATCGATTGCTCGTTGAAGATGCACTTGCTGTTGTTGTTATTCGCAGAAGGATTTGGGTGAAACTATCCATCATCTCATTCCTCTGTGGCTCAAGGGCTTTCTCGAGCAACGACTTGATAGGATCTCCTGCTCCGTCATCTCTCTTTTATTCTGCCATGGGAGTTCATTTGGGAGGGCAAGAATGATCAAGTGAAAGTAGTTCAAGACCAAACTCTCTATACTCGGACCTCGTTGGGGACATGCGCTAAGAAACAATCAAAGAGAAGATTGCTCTGATACCACTGATCTGGATTTATGCATGAATGAAATGAAAGAACAAATACAGAATCATAATCACAAACATTTTTCAAAGATAAAAGAGATACAGTAAACAAATATTCTATTAAATTGCGGAAATAGAACAAACTGTAATACAATTGCTAGAATGGTGGCAGTTATCTCTGAGAAGAGATGTGGATGCTACTCTCATCTGTGCCAAGATGAATACAAAATGAGGCCAAAGGGGACTATTTATAATAATAATGAGTATGAGAACCCCAAAATTCCAAAATGCAACCCTAGAAGATGAACAGTCATAAAGTTTGCGGCCCCAAAGTGGTAAGTTGAACAGTCAACTTCCCGGGGTCATAACGTTTGCATACGATCTCCGATTTGGGAATTTGATAGCTCGTTAGAAAGGTCTATCTAAAATTTACAAATTTTGGTTGTCCAACTGTACATTGTTGGCAACCATTTGGCCCTGAATAGCCAAAAAATTCATTTAGGGCTTCAAAACGGCCCCAGAAGTTTGGGACCCGAAAAACTGTAGAAAAATAACTAGGGAACTGCCATAATGGACAATTGTTTTGAGCCATTGGAATGGGTGGGTGGCCACCAATCTCCATCTGGATCAATAAGGGTAAATATTTTTGTAGGGAAAGGGAAAAAAAAATCCTTTTCTTAATCCTAGAAAAAAATAGTTTTGGGCCTAAAATAGTTTGCAATTTTAAGGTATGTGGTTCTATTGTATATGCCTAGTTTCCATATGAAAAGACATCCAAACTAAAATATAATAGCAGGAAACTGATTCATTTAAGGTATAGAGACATGCATAAATATTATAGGTTGATTAATGTGAAAAGCAATAGGGTGGGATTTAGCAAAGATGTCAAATACATTATACAACCTAACGAGAACTCTATACTCACAATGAGAACTCTAGCTCTAAAAATCCATTTGTTTGTTTCAAAAACACCAAAATCAACCTTCAAATTAAAAAGTGATGCTACAATCCATTTGTTTGTTTGTTTTAATGTTAACAATACAATCATTGCCTTAAAAAACCATATTGTTGTTAACAATAACCTTAAAATCAACCCTTGAATAGAAAACTAAAGCTACTATTCGTACATTGGAAAGGATAAAATTATAACTTGTTTGAAAGCATGGACTTAACAATTGGTATTATTGGTAGAAAAGTATTAAAATCAACCTCTAAATCAAAAAGTAGTACTAACATTACAACATTTTTGAAACCATGGCGTTGAAAAATAGGGTCTCCCCTCTTCATCACCATCACTTCCTCATCCTTGTTTTAAAAAATTCTTTATAATTCATTTTTTAAACATTATATCAAACTAAAAATAAATAAATGAAATTCTTTATTAAACAATGAATTTTTATTAAAATATTTATAAAAAATGATTAAAATTTTGAATTTTTTTATTAAAAAATAATAATAAATTATTAAAGAAATAAAAAGGTTATTAAATTTAAAAAAACTTTAAAAAATTAAAATTAAAAACAAACTATTAAAATTTAAAAAATAAATAAAAGAAAATTCCTTAAAAAATATTTTAAAAAATTAAAAAACAAAACACAACAAAAACAAATGAAAACCCAAAATTGTTGCCCTCTCACCTCCTCTGCCCCTCATTTCCCCCCGTTTGTGGACCACTCCCTTCCTCCCCCACTACAACGTCTATCAAACAACGACTTGATATCGGGCATCAAGTCATGGCTCGATGGTTGCCTCTTGCCCCCCCACCCTCCCACCACCCATCGATTTGTGGCTCAGTTAGCACCACAAGGGGGGATGAGGGCCAAGGGTGGGGAAGGAGAGGGGGGAGTTAGTTTTTTCTCAATAGTTTTTATTTTTTATTTTTTTGCTTGCTTGTTTTTTTAATAAAAAATTTCAATGTTTTAACTTTTGTCTCTTCTAAGTTTTTTTTTTGTATTTTAGGTTATATATATATATATATATATATATATATATATATAATTTTTTGTAAATAATTAGTTTCATTTTAATTATTTTAATTATTTCCTTTTAAATAAATTTTTATATTATTAATTTTGAATTTGAATTTAAAAATAAATAAATATTGTTATATTTAAAATGTATTTAGTTTATGGATATGACCGTAGAGATTTGATAGTCCGATGTTTCAAGTGGACACTACATCCATCTTTAGGGATTCTAAACATCAAGCTCTTAAGCCTCTACACATCCATATCCAGAAACTAAATATATTTTACATGATGGTTTGTGAAAATATACATGCTATTATTGTTATGGTTTTTCAAATTTTAACAAATAATTAATTTTGTTTATTTAAAAAAATCGGTTTTCTTATGTGATTTAAAAAAATCAATCGATGGGTTTCCAAAAAATTGTAACCCCCCCAAAAAAATGGTGTGCTGGCGATGACACCATTTTTCAATTTGAAGGTAAAAATAGACACTAAATGCAACCTATAAAAAATGAGAACTATTTAGTGTTCTCATCAGGTTGTTTAATGTGTTGTCAATATTGATGAGGAAGTGAGACCATTTCATTGATATTTTTCAAAGTTCAAAATTACAATGAAGCCACCCATCATGGATTAGGATTCAAGTGTTCAAATTCAAATAGTTTCATGTAAAAAGGAGGAAGATTCTAAACATTCTCAAGAGTCTCCTAGACCCAGTCTGGTAATTTTTTATCCACACAAGCTTTCATGGGTCCAGTACACATTTAAAAAATATTTGGTTCACTTGTACATGTGTAATTACATGTGTACATTTTATTCAAATGACACATGTACAAGTGACCCAAGTGTTGAACTTATGTTTATAATGAGAGGGAGAGTGAAACTGTGTAATACTTCTGTTTACTTTAGACAAACAATCATCACCCAGTCATTGACTATGAAATATTAAACATATCTAAACATAAATAATAACAAATAGAATTTAATGCGGAAACTCTTTCAAGATAAAACCATAAAAACTTATCTTTTTAAATGTATGTAGGTACCAACCTACTATTACAAAATTTGTAGCCACCAACCTACTAGAGACACCAATCCCCTTAGCTAAGCACCAACTCAGCAAGATATGTGGGCCCCACCTACTAGAGACACCAATCTCCTCATCTGAACACCAAATCATCAAGATAAGTAGGCACCAACCTACTAGAGACACCAATATCCTCAATTGAGCATCAACTCAGCAAGACCCATAGACACCAACCTACTAGAGGAACAATTATAATGTTGATATAATCCCCTCAAATTTGCCTATAATCAGCCCTAAAAACTATCAATGATCACCTCAAAATATGTTCCATAATCATCCTTGTATCATCTTTAAAATTGCTCCATAATCAACTTCATATCTAATCCATAATAAACCTTAATCCTTCCTCTCCACAAGATGTGCCTCCACCTTTATAAAACCATATAAAGCCTTCAAGAAAACATTTAAAAAAACCTTAAAAACATTCAAATGAACATCTTCAAATAACCTTACAAGTGCTCCTCCTTTCCAAAGTAGAAAATATACTCGTCTTCTTAGGAGTGTGCACCTCTAAGAGATCTCCATGAGTGTATGAATAAATAAACAAATGAGCAAAGTCTCCTCATATATATACTATTTTTAAGTCACATTTTTGGTCTGACCTAACATTGTTCAATATCTTGGCACAATCGACCTAACACATTGGCAAGGCTATTTTAAGACTTCATATATCCATAGCCCTATGGAGTTAGAGGGAGTGCCATACACCATTGGAAAGGTATTGTAATAATATTTTCAACAATATATTATATGATCCTATTTGAGCAAGTTATTCATTGAAACAAAATGTCTTCAATGAAAGAGTATCCAAACTAGGCATCAAAAGTCCAAAAATATCCATCTGTAATTTCCTCCCACCTTTGACATCATTGACACAATATATTCAAGAATCTTATTCTTAATCTTGGATATTTTTAGTCTCCCTCTACCTTTGACATCAATGACAACAATATTTCCAACAATATCCTCATTTTTCATTAATGGCAACTTATTTGAATATACACCAATCTTGTAGTAACTCCTCATGTTTGTAACTCTACTTTTTTCTACAATTCTTCTCATGTTTACGATTCTCCTCATGTTTACGATTCTCCTCATGTTTTCAACTTATTCCCATTTTGACATCAATGGAAAATGGTTTCTCCCCCTAAACTTGTGGTTTTTGTCAAGCCATTAGTGGTGATATGAGAATAATATCATTCTAACCTATATCTATTTGTTCCATACAACATTTTTCTACTTTGACTTCATTGAGTATGTATACCTTGCTTGAGGTTTTGGTTGTATTTGCCACTAATTTTCTTGAATCTTCTTTCCTTATCTCACACCCTTTAGAATCAAATGTGAGTTTGTAACCTAAGTCACACATTTTCCTAACACTTAGGATATTGTGTTTTATCCCTTCAACAAGAAAGACAATAGGTGTTTGTCTTTCCATTATTAAGACCAGCAATACCTTTTCCATTTATCTTCATATACACATTATCTCTAAAAGTAACAATGTTTCTTTTTTCTTCTTTTAAGGTGAGAAACTTGGTCAGGTCCCCTGTCATGTGTTTTTAGCATTCATTGTCAACATACCATTGGTTCCCTTTATCTTGATCATAGAGCGCAAGTCCATGTTCTTTCTTCTTATGTTCTTTTTGCTTACCAACTTTAGAATATCCTTGTTTTTATTTGGAAAGAACATATTTTTCTCTGTTTTATGTAGAAAATTCCACTATGTTGTTTTTTGTAGCAACGAACTATTGTTGGGCACTCTATATAATCATTAATTACTTAACAAGAAGAGTATTCAATATTTAATTGTCAACCCAAGGAAGCTTGTTATTTCAAAGGAAATTAGCAAAGTATATGCATAAACATTTTTAGTAGTTGATGAGTAAAATGAAAATCACTTAGTTCTAATTAATGCATAGGCAACTTAGATCCTTGTAAGAAATCAAAATAACATTACCCATCTAGGAATTGAAAAGAACTTCTATTTCCTATCATGCTAATCTGAAGGTTTATGATCTAAGGAGAAATCCACCTAGAATTACTTTTGCAGAAAATGAAAGTGTAATTTACCAAACCAGAAAGATCTCTACTTACTAATACAACATCAAATTCATCAAATCAAATGACTTATATAATCAAGAAAACTCTAGAAATATAAATAGCACACACAACATAGGATCTGAGCAAGTCTGTAACAACTACTAACACACTTTTGCATAAGAGGAAATTTTAAATACACAGTCAACTGCCACACCACACCATCTACAACAAACTAAAGAAAACCAAATAATGCAATCGTTGAATGAATGCAATTGTGGATAACCATATAGATGTATCAAACTTAAATTCCACATGAAACATAAATAAAATACTAAAGCATCTAAACTACTAGCAACTATGTTAGAAGGTGGGCCCTGGCCTTCAAACAGAGATGTTGTCGAAATCTCACAAAGGCTGCAACAGAGAGATACTGAGAATTGTCAGTCCTTTATCAATATGATAAAAATTGCAATTACAGTTACATTCACTCTGCTATATCTCAACAATTTGTGAACCCTTGGCTCTCCCTACCTGCGTATACTTATACAAGAGTAAAGCTTATTATGTTACATAAATTTCGAGTAGCCATGAAGATATTTGATCTTTAGGATGCTGAATCATCAATACAATTATAGATAACAATCCCTCGTATAAAATTAGCTCAGGAATAAATATGGTTTTACTTCGAGTTGTTCTACGAACTTACATGCCCAACGAACTGCAAAATATTCTCAAGGAGTTTTGCTTGCAAACATGAAGGCGTGTTCGAGATTCCTTCAGCATTAATGTCGACTACGTCATTCGAGTAGGTAGTTGATGCCAAGCGGTATTAATTCCTAGATATGATGAGTTGTTGCAGTTGCGCCACCTGGTGATTCTGAATCCTTCTTTCAAATCATTAATGGGTCAACACATATGAAATGTAAAGTTCATAATTGTAAGTAAAACTAAGCATAAAACGAAATAGTAAATAATGATTTATACCCGAGATATTTTTGCTTGTTTTTATGAGAAAGATAAGGATTCAACTGCAAAATGGGGACAAAAGTAGGGAGAAAGGATTAAACAGAGTATGGAAAAAAGGGAAAACTCTGGACCCAACATCTCCCCCCAGCTATCCAATTACATGTCCTCATGCAACAATATGAACCAGTCTGATTCTAAATTAGACTCAAGACTCTTCCTGTGCAAATTCATGAGGTTGAATGAGGATTCTGGTACCTCCTCTAGTTGCAAAAACCCATTTCTCATGATCAAGGCACCCCAACAGTCTCTCTCAAGTTTCTTTGTCATCATGGAGATGCCCTTGTAGGCTCTGTCTAGCCACCAAATAAGTGGGAATCTAAACCTCAAACCCAACCATCTTAGGCCATAGGAATCCATACATTTAACATAGCCGAGTACTCTAGATAGAGCATATTTAAAAATTCCAAAACAAAATGGATCTTTTCCCTTAGGGATACAAGGGAAAAGTCCCATCTTTGATTGCTTCATTGCAAAGCAATGTACTGCTGTCAAGATATCATGTCAAAACAAGTAGAGATAACCTTCTATTGAAATACAACCAACTGATTGACTTTCTTTGGAAATGAAAAGTTTCCCCTATGCCTAGAAATCAGACGAACGGGGTCTCTAGGTTCTCCATGAATCCACAGAGTGGAGTTTTCCTCATTTCTCCGAATGGTTTGTGAGGCCCTCAACCAACCACATGATTATTGAAAAAAGAAGTAAATGACCTTAAATGAGTATTCCAATATGGGGAACTAGATTATCTTGAGTATCCATCAGGCATGCCCTATCATGCAAATATAATTCACAAAGCAAATTTTGCTAAGAAAACTCACTTTGGGTTAAAGTTTCCAAAAATTGAGAAGGTGTTACATTCTACCAGAGCCTTCCTTCCTTTAAAGCCTTAATATAGAATAGAGTCATCTATTCAAATAGGAATACAGAATAGGATGAGGATGGAGCTCTGTATCTCAATAAATCATGAGTTAAAGTGAGTTTATTTTCTTTGTCTTTCTCCATAGACTCATATTTCTTTAACTCTTTTAATTTTTCCTACATCTTCTCCCATTGATTTTTATGAAAGAAGATCTCCTCAGCCCATTGTTCCCTTAATTCTTAGATGATATTTTTATGCTCAATAAGGGAAATCATACCTTCATCAAATTTTCTTGCATGATGCTTCCATCTACTTGATTCAATATTTAAAAGTATTACCTCTTCTTTCTCTTGAAGTTCTGCAGCCTCCACCTGTGTTGTTGCTTCTCGTGTTTGAACATCTAGGATATGGTCCATTGGTTCCTCCTCCTCTGTCTGAACTGATACTTCCCGTGTTTCAGTAGTTTCATCCTTAGTATGAACTACTATTTCTTTTGTTTCAACAGTTTCATTTTGGATTGCTGTTTCAACGCATGTTTTTAGAAGCACTGGTTCTTGTATGACAGTGTCTGGTTATTTCCATTCCATCGTAACACTTTTAAAAACCAAATTTGAAGACACTAGTTCTTTTGTAGTAGTGTCATGTTATATTTCCATCTCTTCAGTCTGTTGGACTCCTTATTGTACAATATCTATGTCGCCTGATTGCTGCTCCTGCACAATCTCTGTGTCACCTGACTGTTGTTCCTACACAATCTCCGTGTCATCCGACTGCTTCTCCTGCACAATATTAGTGTCATATGACTACTGCTCCTGGTTTGGAAGTGAATTGAATTCCCCATAACTACTTCCAGAATGAAGTAATTCAAAGTGTCCCAAGTGTTGAGGCTGTAATGCCTCATTTTCTTGTAAATCCTACTCAGGAATCAAATATGTTTCCAACCTTATTTCTTTTGTTGGTTCCTCATTCAATGTATCATTTATTCCTTGGCCTGAATGTGATAATCTCCAGGTTTCTACTGATATTTTATCAACTTTATATCCTTCCAATTTAAACAAGACTCCACATTCGGGACATATAAGCTCTTATTTTTCCTAGTTGGAAAGTGGATCTTCAAACTGAATAACAGCTTCAGCCAAAGTGTCTAGGCCTTGTACTGCTTGTTTTTTGCTTTCCCCCTTCCACCTTTCTAGTTCTTCCCTTAGTGCTCATGCATCCTCCTTTAGCAATTCATTTTCATATTGCAACATTTCTAACTGATGCTGCACAGGTTCTTGGGTAGTAGTGGCCTCCATAGGTGAATTTCCCACTGGTTCTTGTGTTTCAGTAGGTACCCTAGGTGTTAAAATGGTAATTTCAATCCTTTCCCTTTCTGCTACCCAAGAATCCTTGGTTCTTCTTCTTCTTCTAGTTCCAATAGGTTATTGTGTAATAGTGGCATCCATTGGTAAATTATCCACTGGTTCTTGTGTTTCAGTGGGAAACATGGAAATTTCAGTACTTACCACTTCTGTTGTCCAAGAATCCCTAGTTCTTCTTCTCCTGGATGATTCCCTCCCAACACTTGATCTTCTCCTCTTCTTGTTTGGTGTGAGAAGGGTAGAGACTTCTCCAATTCCTGCTAAATGTTCCTCCTTCTCAATTAAATTCCTTTTTATTTCCAAGTAGGTTTCGATCTTGACCACCCAAGGCCTTATTTCCTCAGTTTCTGTAGCGACTCCTTCTTCTCCCGCCGCATTTGTAGCTCTAGCTTCTATTGACACTGCTTCTATAGTTGTTCCCCTTTTTATTTCTTCTACTGCTGGTGCTTCATTTTCTTATGTTTCTTTAACATTTCCCTCCATATGAATATTTGTTGTTGCATCTCCCCCTCAATTTTTTTCTTGTTAACTTTCAACTTCTTCCAATTCTTCATCCCCCCCAGCTGAATCGGAGGAGCTTTGTTCAAATTATCTATCCCCAATATGTGCTACTGCAGGTTGATGCATGACAGCTCCACAAATTGTTCCCATGTTAAATTGTTTTGTTCCAAACGTCTTTGCACCAATAATTTAATTAGCATGTGATTTGTGAGAGAAGAGAGTAGGTGTCTGGAGTTCTTAGCATAATGTGCCATGTTTTGTAAGGCTTGGGATAGATAAAATGACGTATTGATAATTTTGTGGTGGCGTAAATGAGACAATAAGACAAAGTCATAAATGTAAACAACCTTATATCTTCCCTCACAGGTAATGTACCTTTTCAGGAAGATCCCGACTTGGTCCCATGGTCTGGGCAATGTCTCCAGTGCCACTCGTCTAGCCCTTCTCTGCACTTTCTCCCATGGTGATGGAAATTATTTAGCTTCTCTCAAATTGTGCCTTTTCCAAGAAAAACCAACATTCTCCAGTCCGAGGCACTCCCGTGACCTCTGCTACGACTTTTTTTGATTTCCCATAAGGGCATAAATCAAAAAATATTCTTCATCGCTTCAAGAATTATCACTTTCTTGTTTGATTCTCTTTATGGAAGGTTCATCATCCTCTGCAGTATGATAATGATGTCTTCTCTTGTTTCCCTTCTTCTTGTGAGAGCCACCTTTGTTTCTGGGATAGAATTTGGAGATGTGTCCTTTCTCATCACATGTAAAGCATCAAATGCTAGATAGATCTTTTCTAGGTTTATTCTGATGTGAATGCTTACCTCTGTGATGATGATGGTCTCTTTTATTTTTATTGGTGTCTGTTGTGAGAGATTGATCTTCTTTTCCCATGTTTTCTTCTCGAGATACTATTCAAGCTTCTTCTTGTGAGCATTCCTCCCACAACCTACTAAAGGTGACTATCTTTCTTCTAGCACAAATCCCTTGAATGAAGGAGTCCCATGACCTAGGGACAACATTCAAGGTGGTCAGCACAATTTATGCATTCTCTACTTCTTCATATACTGCTTCAAGTTGTTCTTTGATCTGGGATACCCTTGTAAAGTATGATTGTATGGTCTCCACATTTTGGATCTTCACATTCTTCAACTGGTTCCTCAAAGTCATCTTTTGGTTTATATTCTTTCCTTCAAATAGCTTGGTCAAGGCTTCAAACATCTCTTTAGGTGTCTTTAGGGAGGACACCTATGGGATGAGGTGATCCTTGATTGAATCAGCAATGATCCTTTTGGCCTTGATCAAGTTCTTCTTGTATAAGGCCTTAGCCTCATCTCCCTTTGGAAATGGAACCTCTCATCTGATGTAGGAGTCCAATTCATTTTCTTCAAGAACTAGTGAGATCCTATACTTCCATGCTTGGAAGTTATCATCTACCTCAAGCTTTTCAAAAATCTTGGTGAGATGAGACATATTAACTAAGAACCTCAAATGGAAATACAAATATTTATATCTTACCAATTTGAGAAGATGAAACTGGATCTGGAGTTGATCTTCTGCAGTGCTGGTTTTTTGGCTCCAGGGAAAATTAGGGTTTGAATTTCTTGGAGTTATATCCAACCAAAAACCTCGATTTTTGTCTCTAAACTTTGATTTTGATGAGAATATCAATCCTATGCCAGGCTCACTCAAAAATTCCTCTTCTGTGAGAAGCCTTAATTTCCCGATGCAGTGACAGGTCAAAAACTGAAAGTGCTCAGAATCAGATTCTACTTCAACAAAAAGATGCGCCCTTCAATGGAAAGTCATTATAGCCTCCTTTTGTTCATGGATTGTGGAGAGAGACCCAAAAAGTAAGAATCCCTAGCTTTTGTAGTTGCATAGTGTATTTTTCTTAGGTTAGCTCTGATACCATGTTAGATTTTTATCAATCAGACAATATGATTTCAGGATCTTATTTGAGAGAATAACATGCACAACAATCAATCACAAGAGACAATAGAGACAAATATTTATCCTTGGGGAAACCATAAAGTAAAAACCCTGCAACTTCCTCAGAGATAGAAGGAGCACCAATTGCAAAAGTAAAACCCAAAGATAGAAAGATGATCTCCAACAGCTGTTCTCTCTCACACTTGAGCGAGCTTCTTCTCTCTCACCTATGCGCTATAGCTTGGTGAGTGTGTATCTCAAATAGAGAGGCTCACTCTCTATTTATACTAGTTTCTTACTTGACAATAACTTACTAGGGTCGACTTCTCGAGGAAAGTCTAATAACCCTAGTACCCCACAACTGTGGGGACTTTTCCCTCCAATCAACAAGTATGGTTAATCACTATGACTTTACATGGCTTGATTACATTAATGATTCTCCCGATAGGAACATCGAGGACCAAAGAAATACAATATATGAAATATACAATTGAATACATTCTGAAGTTACAAATACATCAAAAAATAAGGGGGGGAATAAATGATGTTTGAACATTAGGATGGCATACATATTTAATAAAGGAGCTAAATAAATAAATACAAGGGAAAATCAAAGTGGCAATTGATCATGAAGACACATGGATAATGTGGGACCCACACAAGCTAGAAATTTGGTACCAAATGGAAACCTCCTCTTGCAATTTTGAATCCATGGGAAGCCTAAAGGTTATTGGATGAGTTATAAGGTTAATACATTTGGCCATATTCATCATAGGTCTAATTTTGGAAGAAATGTAACTTACATGGGAAAGGAAGAGTCATTTTGGAGCTAGTGAGACACTTGGACTAGATTCCCTAGCTCTATGACAAGATGCTGACATCTAACATATCTGACATGTTAGGTCAAAAACGATCATCCAAGAGAGCTCTCATGTGAGTTAGAGAATCTTAATGGGTTCCTACTAAAATTGGAGGAAGATGGAAGGCTAGGAAAGGGAGGACACATGGCAAATCTTTAGCCCACACCCAAACTCGAATTGGCTTGAGTTTGTGGATGGATTGGGAACCTTATAAGGCTAAGGATGCTTATAAAATACAGGAAGAAACCAAGATAATGGATTTTTATCATTTGAGAAGTTCTCATTTGTGAATTGTGAGAGCTAGTGGATGACTAGTTTTCTTGCCTTAGCCAATTTCGAGAGTGAAAGATTCCCATCCAAGTTGGTGTTTGGAGAGGCCACTCAGGTCTTTCATGGAGATTTAATGGATTCTTATTTGTATGTGTAAGCTATAGGAAATCTTGTGAATTATTCCATTGCAACACTTTATCTCAACCATTTCCAGTTTTTATGGCATATTCTTGCTCATGGAGGGATTGTGCTTTGGGTGAGCTATTGATCTCTTTGGGGAATATTATAGTGCTCCATTATTTTATGTTCTGATTTAAATCCTTTATATTTCAAGTTCAAAAGACTCTCAAGTCAAAATGCCAAAATATTTAATGTAAAAATTTTAAACAATGAAGAAATAGTGCCATTCCCCCACTATCTTGTTGTGCACCATTGTAATTCTAATGATTTCAAATTGGGAGAGATTTTCATTGTCCAATATTGATTGTAATAAGCTCAATATGATATTTTATTCATTCTTAGAAAGTCTTAGGTCCAAATATCTAATTGTTTTAAGGAAAAGTGATTATTAATGAGCAAACAATGACCATTTCCCCACTACATTGATGCATGCTATGATAATTATGATTATTTTGGATGGAGGAATGTATCTCTGATAAATGTATGATGAATGGAATTTCATGAATGTGTATTTCAAGTCTCATGGAGGAATGTATATCTGATAAATGTATGATGGATGGAATTTCATGAAAGTTCATTTCAAGTCTCGTGTTCAGTACTTAAGCATTGGAATTCATTTTACTCATTTTTATTGCATTGGGAGAAGATTTGGTGCCTTTTCCCCAAGGGTCGAAATTGTGATTTGGAAGCTGTTTTGGAAAGAGTCATAACAGCCTATATAAATTGAACCATGATGCATATGAGACTTTCAAAATGTCCCTTACACATCCCCTACCTCTTTTCTTAAATTTGAGTGGCTTTGGGGACTTTTTGTGGAGCCATTTCCGGCAATTACCCAGGGGGAATTAGAGCCCCAATTTGCTAGTAAAGACTCCCACTTTGAACAGAACATTAAACAAGATTTCATAAGTAAATGGGGGGTCATAAAAAATCCTTAAAAATCATATTTAAGTTCTAATATCATTCATGTACCTTTTGAGAAAATTTGGGAGCATTTGGGCCAATTTGGAGGTCTAGACATCAAAACTAGTTAAGGCCAAAATTGGGAAAAAAGTGAAAAAAATTGGTCATTTAATAAAATTTCAAAAATGGATATTAAAAATACCCATGTGTTCAAATTTGGATGAATATCATGCCAAGTGTTCAGAGAATCTAGTCATCCAAAGTCTTCAAAAGCTTCCAAGTGTCTTCATTAACCCATGCCGCATTATTTTCTTAGCATTTATCATTTATGTGACCCATTTAAATGTGAATATGGTAAACTAATTTCCTTTTGGGTCCCATGTCCCCTTATTAAAAAATTTATGTCTCCGTCTCAACCTATGGAACTAGTAGGTTGTGAAACAGTATTTACAAATAGTCTTATTTGGAAATTATTTAATTGGGGACATGACACACACAAACTTATGTAGTCATTGTCAATGAGAGTACTATAATGGAGGGTATGCATAAGGACCAAAAATTAATGGCCTTAGTGAACATAGCATCTGCACAAGCCAGCGCTGACAATGTTGATCAGTTGATAGATGATGTGGAGCGTAACAAAGAAAAAATGCTCAAGATAAAGGATAATCTGGTAAAGACATGAGGGGAAGGTATAGAGTGAAAAAGGAAGTATGATGCCATCCTCTATGAAAAAGAAAGACTCCTAAGAGAAGACCAGATAATGGAGAAAGAGAAGGAAGCGATGAATGTAAAACTTGTGATAAAGGAAGGCAAGAGAAATGACATTGAAGCTCAAATATATCAATTGGAGTCAAGAGAGTGCGTTGCAAACCAACAGGTTGAAGGGTTAAAAACTTAGGTAGAAGAGTTGGTAAAGTAGAAGGAATCTCTAGAGAATCAAGTGAAGCTAGCTGACGAGAAAATGTAAGACATCACTCATTTCTGTGATCAAGCGTGCAAAATTGGAAAACAGATACATCAAGCTCAAGTGAATCTCACAGGTGAGGTTGTTGATGACAAGACTAAAGGTGATTTCAACCGAATCACTAAATTTCAAAAAAGGACTAATGGAGGTCAAAGAAAAGGTCAAAATCCAGTTGACCTGGATGGAAGCTAACTCAAAGTTTCCTGAACATCTTCCCCAAAAGACAACAGAGGGCATAAAATCAGAAATGGCACTTCTAGAGTTTTGTAGGAAAGTTGCCTAGAGGTTAAGCAGTGAGATTTCCAAAACCGTGGAAAAATGCGAGGAATTCTATAAGAAAAACATCAAGTCCATGAAAAGTGCCATATTCCTTTGGTTCCAAAGATCACCGACCTTCTAGGAAAATACCAACATATGGCACATTTGCAGGACAGATTTCAAGAAGACATAGAATACATCAGAAAAGTAGAAGCTTTCAATGAAGAAGATATTAACCACTTGGTTGGGTAGGCTTCTGTCAACACTTACCTCTTAGAATACATGTGTAGGGACACACCAGAAGAAGTGACATGCACAGAGACACATAGATACCATGCAGGTACTAAAGCCAATAAAATACAAAACTATTGCTGAAGAGGCTAACGCATGGGGAGGATATGTTTCCAGCATGGAAATGCCCACTTGAAATTTTGTCTTTTATAGAATTTTTGCCATCTTCCTATGTAAAGATATAGTTGAGAAATTTTTTATTCCCCACGGTTACGGTAAACGAAAGGTCACTAGATGACGAATTTGATTGTATTATAAATAGAGATAGGAAGTAGATAGAAAGAAATTTTGCTAGCGTAAAGAAGGGTTGGACTAATTTTGTAAGAGAACTGATTTTTCTGCTAATAAGAAAGACCTATTTTATGGGAAAGGCCTCCATAGAAATTTTCTTGGAATATGTGGAATTCACAATGTAGAATTACTTATTCTTGCTTCTGTACAATATAATGTGAGATCGTTCTAACTTATTTGAATTAATTCTTTGGTTATGAATGATTTTTCTTTCTACGTAAAATGCTTGTGTATGAAATGAGTGATGAATGGTTTATTATATCAGAGATTTATTTGGTATTATTTCTACTTTGAATGTGCATATTATATTTTAACAACTATCTGTGAAATTGGTATGAATAGTTACATTACATTGCTCTAATTTTAAATTTGCTCCACATGGGGATATATTAAACTAGAATAGGATAGATTAGCTTAGTATTAGATTCAAAAGATAATTGATAAGGCAGGAATGGTAAGATGAGAGGTAAGAACCTACGCATCGCTTGTTAGGTTTCTTTTTATGAAATATATGCATTTAGATTAAGCACTTGCATTTCATATTTTAATTAAATAAAAAAACATAAACGATGAATCATGTCATAACCGATAAAACATTTTAAAGAAAACAATCTACAGTAGTCAAAATGTTAACTAGACAGATTCCCCAAACCAAATAGTGGATGATCTAATTGGGATCGATCACCGGGGAGAATCCCTATTTTAATTGCTTGGGAATTTCTTGGCATCAACATATTTGGCACTAGAGAATAACAACTCTTAAATTCGGCCAAAACGGTCATGTGTCTCGAATCCAGAAGAAAAGTGACAAGGTCGATGATACTGTTGGAATGACTTGATATTTATCACTAATAATGTCAAAGTTGTTATTTTATGCTCAGCGATTGAAACCTTTTTCGTGCCAAACAACATTTCTTTCTAGCCACCACATTTAATGTACACCGACTACATTTATGGCTAAATTCTTTCGTTTTTCTATAAATATGACGAAACTTTATTTAGTTTTTATCGCAGAAAACGTCATTTAACCTTGATAGTAAATCACCAAAGGACGAGTTTGCAACCCTTGATGCTCAAGTCTCTTTCATGACCACTAAACGTTTGACATGTAGGCATCGTACCTCTTGAACTCTTTTGGTTTTCAAAGTTGAAACTCTTTATATGTGGTGGTAACTATGGTGGATTTCTCGTGCCTATTTTTTTTAAATCTAGCTAAGGTTATTCTTTGTCTTCTTACCTTTCCCTATCTGCATATATCATTTGTATACACATTCCCATAGTATCGTTGCTTTGGTAAAAGTGTATTTTTTATGCTCAATATGCACAAGACAGGTTTTTGTACCTAGAATGCACCTTCGCTTGGGTAATTGTAGGTGTGACTTCCCTGGGGTAGGATATGGAAACAACAGGTTGCACTTCCAGTTTTGACAGAGCGAGCACTTTAAGGGCACTAAGGTTTTTTAAACTGGTTATTTGGGAACATTACAGCCCTGATGTATTCTCTTAGTCCATCTTTCCCTTAGGTGTTTCTAATGGCTTTGCTTATTTCCTTAGGACGCTTAGTTAAACCAACTCATACGAAAACCAATTATTCATTTAGGTTTCTTGGTGAGAGGTTAAGCCTGAAAGAATTTTTTAACCCACTTCAATCATTGCAAGTCTGAAAGTAACCTTGATGGGAACCCTTTTGAAGTAATTTTTTACTGTTTTTCCTTGTACAAAAGGAAGACGTGTTTTGTAGATTTTAATTTTTACTCCCTATTGTAGTTTTCATCAAGGTCATGTTTTGCCAGTCTATTATGAGAAACATTTTTAAAATTTGAAATGGAAAACCTTTTTGGGCATACGTTGAGAGGTTGCGTTTTCAAACTATTGCTTGGATTGTTGGGTTGAAGCCTCATATTGATATCACGTAGTTTTCCACTTAAACTTTGTAAATATATATATGGGAAGAAAACAATGGTGAGGAGTTAGTTGTAAACCAAGGGAGTTAGTTGTAAACCAGGAGTCACCTGTGTGGAGAGAGATTTTTCTTTTTTTTTCAGGCCACCTGTTACCAGAATATGGATCACATGGTTGAGAACAAATATGCTCCATAAATAACATGTTGTTCCTTCCATCTCAAGACCAAGTCCTAGTTTCATTTCCCTTTTCAGACCCATCAGATTCAAGAGTAATTATGTTTAGTTCACACTCCACAAAGTTTGCATACCACCGCTTGTTTTGGAACTTGGGTGAGTGAGAAAACTGATAGAATGTCTATTCTCGGTGTTCTTATTTCAAAGGTAAGAATGGGAGGCCAATATTAGAAGAATTCATTAGAAAAGAATGCAATGTCATTTAAATAACCAAAGAGATCAATACCAAGAAACATGCGTCATTGTATGAAAATGTAGCAAATGGTCACTTCTCATTATGCTCGTGTCTGTATGTCACAAGTTCTATTTCCCCAAACAAGATTACCTCACTAAGAAGAGTGTGAAAATAGACTTTTGAAACAAATAATTTACACAATGACTAAGAAAGGTAGCAAGAAGAAGGAAAAGGAAAGTGGGGCAGACCCAAATGCAGAAATCATCTTGGGCACTAGGACATAAACTAAATTCGAAGACACCAAGGCTATCACAGGAATTGCTCCCTAATTCAAATGGGGATAAATTTATTATATGGTCAGATACCAAGACATCCTAGACGCAGGTCTCAAGGAGATGATTATATATAAAAACATAATAAGGTCAGGAATTACTAAAGCTTCCACATGCCCGAAGCTTTTTCCCTGTTCAGAAGTTCTTTTGTGGATCCTACCTCGAGTGGATTCTTCCTTGAGGATTATATATGACATCAAAGGGGAGGACTTTGCTTCATTTAATCCAACATACATAACAATTTCTTACAAGTTACTTCCACCACATGTCATGATGACCACGAATTGGACCAAAGGGATAAACATTGATCCCTTGGAGTATGCAAAGAAGATGGCGGTACCAGGGAAACAATTGCGACAAAATGCAAGCAAGGAGTATGAGTCTTGGATCCTAAGGACCCCATTCAGAGTCATAGCCTTAATGTTGAATAGAATTTCCGGCCGAGCCGATGGAACCATTTACAAACTAAATTGGGTTCCTATGATATACTATATAGCCTTTGAAGGGAGGATTTTTAATTGCGAAGATATCATATCAGATAGCCTATCATCCTGTGTAGCGGCCGCACAGGGAGTTTTGACCCAGAAGAGGGTTGAGTTGTACATGTCATATTACCTCATTGACTACATTCTGAGTAGACACCCATTTTCTAAGCTAGGATACATACGGAACCAGATTGAGGCTCCCATCTATGTAGCATACCAAATTCTCTGGGCCCATAAATACGCATAATATTACAAACTTATATGTGAAGATTTCATTGTTCCCCTTTACTAGATAATCTTCATAAAGGAACCAAACTGCCTATCCGAAAATGCAATGTAAGTCATAAGCGAGTATGGAGATTATTATTTCTCGTAGGAGGGAACCTACATTAGGATGTATGGATGTTCTAGAGCTCTATCCCTTCTTCCAAGATACACCACATATTTTCTGGTCCACAAAGACGTGTTAGGCAAGTCTTCTTGAATGGGGTTGGAAGTTTCCTACTTGAAATGAAGAAAGCAAATTTTCCCCCATTTCCTTTCCGCATCAGAGGATATAAATTATCCAAAGTAAAAGGAGCTGGTGACTTTGTAAAGGAGTTGCAAATGTTTCATTTCAGAGAAAAAAGTTTTCAAAGGAATGACAGTAGAGGAAAGGTCATTGAACTTGCGTGGTCATGAAAATACACTATGAATACTCTGAATTATTCAATGGAGACGAAGAAGTATTCATAAGAGATAATAATTTGACTGAGTTAAACAAGCATTTTACTTGGAAAATTAGCACCATCGGGAGAAAAGATGGTGGAACTACAACTAATACGAAGCTATAGAAATAGAAAGAAGAGACCTTAAGGTTGTAACAGGAAGAAACTAAGAAAAGACTAAAAGAGGAAGCTGAGAATAGGAAAGCAAAAGAATCCCAAAGGCAACATGAAGAGGAACGATTAAGGAAAGAAAATGAAGAAAGAGCACAAAAATAAGCCGAGGAAGTGGCGAAAGAACTTAAAATAAAGGAGGAAGAAGACAAGACCAAGGAAGCCCTAGATCAAGAAGTAGCCCGGCATGACCCCATGGACCAAGACCCTCCTGCATCATCAAGTGGAACAATGATCGGTGGTCACATTCCTTTTGGAGATCTCGGTCTCACCCCATTTACCCCATCAAAGCAACACACTATGGCCCACTTAAATACCATCATCTTTGACAAATCAAGGAATACCATCACAAGGAGGTCAAAAAAAAAATTGAAGATGGGCACACAAGCTGACGTAGTCACCGTCACTAATAGTACTATAATGGAGGGTACCCATAAGTACCCAAAATTCATGGCCTCAATGAACATAGTAGCTGCACATGCCAACATCAATGTTGATCGATTGATAGACGATGTGGAGCGTAACAAAGAAAAAATGCTCAAGCTAAAGGATAATCTGGTAAAGACACGAGGAGAAGGTATAGAGTTAAAAAGGAAGTATGATGCCATCCTCTTCGAAAAAAGAAAGACTCCTAAGAGAATACAATACTATGGAGAAAGAGAAGGAGGCGATGAATGTAGAATTAGTGATAATGGAAGGTGATAGAAATGACTTTGAAGCTCAAATATCTCAACTAGAGTTAAGAGAGTGCGCTGCAAACCAATAGGTTGAAGGGTTAAAAACTCAAGTAGAAGAGTTGGTAAAGCAGAAGGAATATCTGGAGAATCAAATGAAGCTATCTAATGAGAAAAGGAAAGACATCACTCCTTTTTGTGATCAAGCCTGCAAAATTTGAAAACTAACACATCAGGCTCAGGTGACTCTCACAGGTGAGATATACAATGTGAGGTTGCTGACGACAAGACTAAGGGTGATTACGATCGAATCACTGAATTTCAGAAAAGGACTAATTGAGGTTGAAGAAAAGGTCAAAATCCAGTTGACCTAGATGGAAACTAACTCAAAGTTTCCTGAACATCTTCCCCAAAATACAATAGTAGAGGGCATAAAATCGGAAATGGCACTTCTAGATTTTGTAGGAAAGGAGGTTAAGCAGTGGTTAAGCAGCAATATTTCCAAAACCGTAGAAAAATGCTAGGACTTCTATAAGAAGATACATCAAGTCCATGAAAAGTGTTAGATTCCTTTGGTTCCTAAGATCACCGACCTTCCAGGAAAATATCAACATATGGCACATTTGCAGGATAAATTACAAGAAGACATAGAATACATCAAAAAAGTAGAATCTTTCAATGAAGAAGATATTAACCACTTGGTTGGGACTACTTTTGTCAATGCTTACCTCTTAGAATACATTTGTAGGGCCGCAACAGAAGAGGTGACATGCATGGAGACACAACTGTCCATGCATGAAGTGACCATGCATGTAATGGATCCAATAAAATACAAAACTATTGCTGAAAAGGATAACACATGGGGAGCATACGTTTCCAGCATGGCAGGGCCCACTTGAAATTTTTTCTTTTATAGAATTTTTGGCATCTTCTTATGTAAATCACTAGATGGGAAATTTTGGAATCCCTAGGGTTAGGGTAAATGAAAGGTCACTAGATGACGGATTTGATTGTAATATCAATAGATATAGGAAGTATATATAAAGGAATTTTGCTATCGTAAAGAAGGGATGGACTATTTTTGTAAGAGAACTGATTTTTCTGCTAATAAGAAAGACCTATTTTCTAAGAGAGGCCTTAACAGAAATTTTCTTGGTATGTGTGGAATTTGCAATGTGGGATTACTTCTTCTTTCTTCCATACAATATACTGTGAGATCGTTCTAACATCTTTGAATTAATTCTTTGGTTATGAATTATTTTTCTTTCTACGTAAAATATTTGTGTATGAATTGAGTGATGAATGGTTTATTATATCAGAGATTTCTTTGATATTATTCTACTATGAATGTGCATATTATATTTTAACAGCTATCTATGAAGTTGGTATGAATAGTTACAATACATTGCTCGAATTTTAAATCTGCTCCCCAAGGAAATAAAGTAAACAAGAATAGGATAGATTAGCTTAGTATTATGATTTAAAAGATAATTGATAACACAGGAATGGTAAGATGAGAGTAAAGAAACTGCATATCACTTGTGAGGTTTCTGTTTATCAATTATATGCATTTAGATTAGGTGCTTGCATTTCATCTTTTGATTAAACAAAACAACATAAAGGGTGAATCATGTCGTAACCGATAAAACATTTTAAAACAAATCAATCTACGGCAGTTGAACCGTTAACCAAACAGATTCCCCACATCAAACGGTGGACAATATAATTGGGATTAGTCCTCGAGGAGAATCCCTATTGCCAGTGCTCGGATATTTCCTGGCATTAATAGATTTGGTGCTAGAAGGAGGGAAGCTAGTACATGGCTAGCATAGGAAATCCGTTTGTGAGAAAATATTCTACTGGAACTACATCTGAAACGAATTTCCCATAAGATTTCATTCTTGAAACTGAAAAACAAGAAAGGGTAATTTCTGAAGAAGAAGATTTGGAACCTTTATACACTGTCCCATTTTAAGAAGCTGATCATTTTTAGAGGAATACAAGATCTTACGTTAAGAAACTTGGAGGGTTGAAAGTAATTCCTCCATTACCCAGGAGGAAATATCCCAAGAAAGCGATCTCATACACTCAATATTTAGCGTTTGTGGAAAATTTGGAAGAATTGTTAGATTTCTCTCTCCAAGAAATCACCCAACATCTTGATAAGTTAGGACCTAAATCCCATACTGATCAAGTCTTTCCACATTCTCCACCACAATAACTACCTTGAGTTAATGTCGCGGCTGTTAATCAACCCGCATGGAGAGCTAGGACACCCCTCAACCTGGTTGCGCCTTTACAGGATTTACCTAAGCACCCAGAAAGAGTGCTACTAAAATTTGATCCTGGAAAGGGTGTTTCTGCCAAGGATCATATAATTTTTTTTATCTCACACTAAACCTTCTAAAAGTTGAGCACAAAGATGTTTTTTGCAGACTATTCTTGTATACCTTTGAGCCTAGAGCGTTTTCATGGTATTTTAGTGTACATGCTAACTCAATATCGAACTGGGATGGTTTTGAAAGGGTGTTTATAAGTAAATTTGGTAACCCAAAAACTGCAGTTACGATTTTGAAAGATTTACTGTCTATGAGGATGGAAAAGAAAGAAAAGGTTCAAGAATTCAATCAAAGATTCACTACTTTATTAAATATTTTTAGTGCTGCAACAAAACCAGTTGAAGATTCCTTAGTGGAATATTACACTACAACACTATATCCACCGATAGAAATGTTTGTAAAAAGGGCAGTCAAGGTTACATTAATAGAGAATTATGAAGAAGCTAAGAAGGTAGAGACTAACCTAGATAGTATTGCAATATGTACTTTAGAACCAGAAGTGAAACCAACATCCAATAAGAAGCCTTTTCTAATGACTAGTCCTAAAGAAGAACATTCAAATGAATTGGAAAATGTGGTCAAAATGATGCAAAAATTATCAAACAAAATAGTAGACTTGGAGAAAGAGAAGGGAGCTAGTTCATCAAGAAAACCATTCAAGCCCTACTACAAGAAAAGGGAAGAAAGTGGATAGCCCTAACCACCTCTACTTAATTCTGTTGTTTTAAATTTTAATGAAGTTGGCATGGATCATTTCTATACATTTCATCAAAAACACCACTCTGGAAAAGGTTTCTCACGATGGATAAATTCAATGACTCTTGTTATGAATAAATTATTAGATTCCCAACTAACAGATCCAGAAGAAGAAGAAGACCAAACAAATGAGCAAGAAGAAACAACGAGGGTGTTATGGGATTGGGCACCCACATTCGCATTGAATGAGGAAGAACAGATTGAGGAAATCCAAGTATCATCAGTAAATGTTACAACAAGGAGTAAAGGATCGGCAATGGATCAAAGTTTAGTGTTTCCTAAAGAAAAGAGAGTGAAGGAAACCATGAAGTAAATTATCGGCACCACTCAAACACAACATAAGTTGAATATGGAAAGCATAAATGAAAGTATCCCAATGATTAATAAACATGTGATGACCATGGCAAGCAAACCAAAAAGTACCAAGAAAGACACGAAAGAATATAACATGGGATATGATATTGTGGAAGATATTAAGAAAAACAAAGAAAATATTTATTTGTTTGAGTTATGTAATATTCCTCATCAAATAAATAAATTATTGGAAGGGTTTGATCCATAACCAAGCAGTTCTGTAGAAGCCGTTGAATCAGATACTGAGATAAACGAAGCAAGTATTGGCGGTAAATAAAAATATCATAGTTTGCCTTTCCTGACAACTTTTGAAATTATCAATCATGATGTACATAATTGTTTGGTAGATTCTGGAGCCTCATCTAATGTTATGCCCCTATCTATTTGCAATAATATCAATGTCCAACTGATACCATCTCCTTCAAAGATCATTCAACTAGATAGGTCTGTTGTTAAGGTTATATGGGAGATGAAAGATATGCTTATTAGATTGTATGCAGATCCCAGGGTGTGCCAATTCATAGATATCATGGTGGTAGATATACCCAAGGCTTATGGTATGATATTAAGCAGGGACTGATCTATGAAAATCAATGGTTATTTTGCGACAAATTGGTCTCATTTGTGGCTTCCATACCAAAACAGTCAGAATCAAATTAAGATACTAAGAGAACCCCACATGAAACAAAATGTAACTTGATTGGAAGAAAAGAACGTACCGGTCAATTTCTCATCTTTGGTTTTGGGAAATTAGTTTTTAGAACTTGAGCCAATGAACTATCAAGTCGAAGAATTCAGTTATAAATTAGATACACAGTCTGATTTCCTTCGATTTTTACGTTCTAATGAAATGGATTATAACTTAGTTAATAATGTAGGAGATGCTACTAACCAAATAGATTTAGAGGATAGATTTTTTATTTTCATGCCCCCACCCATCATACCGACGATGGAGAGGATGCGACCAACAAGCTGCTACTGTCAAACTAGGAAATCTAGCCCCATGATCATAAACATAAAAATAAAAATGCTTTAATATAAAAACATACACAGATGCATAATGCAATCTATAGTGGAAGCAAACGCATTTATTTCATTCATGCATTCTTCATGTTCATTTTAATTCATAAACAATTCATTGAAGAGATTAAATACACAAGAATACTTATCTGGAAAAGAAGTTGGCCCGCAACTAGCTATGTCACTGCAACATTCCACCCAACAATAGGCCAATGTTCTCATCAATATCTCATCATCACTACCACCCCTGAGCTGGGCATGATTCCATAAGGCACTATGAAAATAACAGGCTCACACATAGCCCAAAACAAAAACATCCACAGTCAAGCCAACACACCGTTGGGTTTCACATACTGTCCGGCCAAGCCAATCAGAAATTGGGTTTCAGAGGCTGCTAAGGAAACTAGCCAACAACACATGGGTTCCTTGGACTTCTCTAGCCAATCCACACTTGCATCAAACACACCGTCAACACAGTCATACAAAACTGTTGAATATGAACAAAATTCTCTTGGGAACCAAAATAGAAATGATAATTGGGGAAAACAACCCAGCATGAGGAAATACATTTACAGGAAATGTTCTTGGGCTTCACAGAGGTAAAAATGACCTCATCAAACCCTTAGACTGCGGATCTATTCTCCCATTCATTGGGAATTACCAAAAATGGGATTTGCAATTACAACCAGCACAATAATATGGGGAAAACATCCCTCTGACAACAATTCGATTTTCCATAGTCGTTTATTTCCCTAACGTGGCCAAAACAAACTCAACAACACCCAAAATTCATGGGTCTCTTTTCCCACTCGTTGGCAACCCAAAAACGAGTTTCTTAGCTTAGAGAAAATAGGAAAAATACAGAAAAATGTGGAGAAGAAATCCCAGCTTTCTCATAGGGTAAAAAACGGCCTCCTCAAACCCCAAAATCGTGGCTCCTTCCTTCCCATTCACCCCAGCAACACCCAAAATGCATTCTGAGTGTGGGGAAGGGAAGAAAATGACAGCCAAACCATGGAGGAGAGAGAGTTCAGTCTCTTCCTTCTGCGTAAGGGAGCCAAAACTCCATGAGGATGGGTGAGAAAATGAAATTCATGGGTACATAATGGCTTGGGAATTCCTTCCCAAGCTTTTACTTGTCCCACAAGTCAAAAACACACTTTCCAAAAATGGGTGACCTCCCAAATTTGAATTTGGACTCCATGCCTTTCCCATCCCAAGGAGATAACTTCTTCAACCACTTTTAGATGACTAGGCACAAAAGAAAAAAGGGTAGTTGATGACTTTATGGGGTTTACCTTGGACATTTGTATTTTCCTCATAGGCTCAAGGCTGAATAATTCTCCCTCCTTATTCCTTGTGAAATCATGCCCCCATCTCTTTAGTGTTGCAATGCATAGCTAGATGTGGTATTTTTATTAATTTGCATTTTACATCATGTCTCAAGCATATCGTGCTTGGCTAACACATAAACCATTGGCATCAATTTTAATCGCTGATACATAAGACACTAAATCCATGGTGGGGCATTTTCCTTTAGCTCCACACCATGATTAAATACAATATTTACATCATATGCAATTCAATACCACGGGGTCAAAACCGGGGTGTTACATGGATTTTGTATTTTGATGGTTCTAAAACACAAGAGGAATTGGGAGTATGTTGTGTCCTTATTGATCCTAAAAAAAGTAAACATTTTCTCTCTTGTAGGCTAGAGTTTGAATGTACAAATAACACCGCAGAATATGAATCTCTAGTTTAAGAATTTAAAAAAGCCATTGAATTAAATGTGAAAATTTTGAAAGTTTATGCTGATTCTGAGATAGTTGTTAGACAAATAAGAGACACCATTCATTTATTATCCCCGCATCTTAAAGGGTATCAATTTGAGGTTTGGAATTTGATAGCGCACTTTAATGCTTTTAATATAAATGCAATCCCTAGATTACAAAACGTTGCGATTTATTTATTAGCTACTTTTGCTTCTAGGTTAGTGTCGACTAATAACAAGTGTTCTATTGAATTAATTTTCGGGCCATCGTTACTTGCCAACATCACAAATTTGAGGGTGTTCAATGAAGATGAACAAATTATTGACTTTGTGACCAATGAAGAAGCTTTCAAAGAATCTGTAATTGATGAAGAAGAACATTAATCAAATTTACAAAACAGAGCCATGTTCAAAGGAAATTTTATGCCTAAGGGAGTGAGAATTCTTGAAGGAATGTTTGATTTGCAAAACAAATTCAAAAAACCAACTAATGTTAAAAGAAATAGCTCGTCAATGCAATATGAGTTGTTGAATTTAAGAATAGAAGCCGAGCCCAAGTACGTTTGTTACAAAGAGAAATTCCTATGGCTTGGGGTACCACAACAGATAGCTTGACTCTAGAAATCAATCCTTTCCAATATGCAAGAGAAATCAAATATCTAACACTAAAGGATTAAAACTTGTACCTTATTCCGGATGGTTGAAGTAGATCCCCATTGAGCTTTCCAACTCCAGCTTGAATTAATAAATTACTTCCTCAACAATCAGTAAACAAGAAAAGCATGCTATATATATATATATTGGTGTTAGATATACTCTAGCATATATAATCAACAACGTATAAGCATTTGAAATCATCCATGGATAAAATATTCATTCAAACATACATTATTGGACAAGAAAATATATTTCTATTAATATAAAATCAGAGATTACAATGAATACAACCTCTGTCGGCACGTCTGTGAATCGGAGAAACTGATACCCCCACTTGGGCCTCCACCACCTCAATCCTCCATCTCTCGATAGCAAGCTCACAAGCAAAAGGAAAGCTTGGGAAGAACACCATAGTGCTCCAAGGGACAAAGGGATGCACACTCAAGCATAAGTTCCGTCAACAATGGACTATAGTTTCTTTGCTCTCAATTCTCACATATTCTTCAATGTATCCAAAGGGTTCCTTATATAGCTCTTCAATGGGGAATTGATGGGTCAAATCCGAGCGATCTCAAGGCATATGGAAGGCCAGGAGACAAGTGAGTCGGATCCATGTCAAGGAAAACTCCAAAAGAATTTGGCCTTTTGCACACATCCTGATGTACGCGATTTTAGGGGTCAAACCCACGTATTATGTGAGAAAGGGTTTAAAAGTATCATATAGCAATTTAAGCATGTTTTTAGGGATGATCTTGGAAACATCAAAGGTATAAAAAAGGCCCATGGGGTCTAAAGAGTCTACAGAGGGACAGGGAAAGGCCATACAATTGTGATTCACCAGGTGTGGTAAAATCAACTATAACAGATGCCCCCTAATGTGTGAGGTTAGAGGGGTTATACGATGGCCGAAATACATTATAAGTCCATCCCAGAAGTGGAGTGATGAAGAACCCAGTGGAAGACCAGCCACCCAATCAACATAGTACAATGATACAACTCTGCATATAACTGCAAATACATCTATCAATCCCAGATACATAAGAGTACAATGGCCATGAATAGGTATGATACAAAATATGACATAAGTGGTCATCGCCACATACAATATACATAGATCAGAATCTCCATGATGAAGATATACAAAGGATCAAGATCTCCATAATGGATCAAGATATACAATGGATCAATATCTCCATAATGGCTGAAAATGTCTGACATATACTGGAATCAAGTCATGAGAGCTGAAATCTCATGGACATTGGCACGATCAAGGAGGTAGCATATAAGAGAAGCCACCAATCTAGAAGGTCTTCTACACAAATCGCTACGAGTGCATGTCCTACTATGTGAATAGAGGTGTTGAGGTCGAACATAGTAGTCCATCGTCTGATTACCAGTCATTGATGTATACCGTTAACAGACGCAAGATCACCCACCGATAATGATAATGGGAATCAAGGTACTAGAGTGCAAACTAACAAGTGTGAATAAATGTGTTGAGGTCAAACACTTGAGAGAATCCATCAATCAGGGAACATTGATGTATTCACAAAGAACTGTCGATGGCGAGAGAACCTACCACTGATCACTGCAAAGTCAAGATAACTGAAGAATGGCCAACTCAGGTTTCAAATTTCTTCAAACAAGAGCATAACGGTGAATGGTGACTGAATGTAGGCAGCATAGACTCGATATACAAAACTGGGACATCTCTGCGACACATGAGGCATCGACAGAGGCTCCATAGGGACTGGAAGCTTAACCAGTCGGTGGAGATAAACTCAGATAAATGAGTACAACTCCTAAAGTCAAACTATAAACTCAACCAACATATGTGATATACAGTGCTCTGTTCGAAGGTGACACGACTCTACAGCTGCCAAAGATAACATCTTTCCTTGTCCAACTTTTTGGTTTTTTTATTTTATTTTTTTTTATTTTTTCAAATATTTAAAAATCTTGAAAAAGAATAAAACTGCTTTATAGTTACAGACTAGGAGGAGACGAGTGTCATATGGGTAAACAAACTAGTTCCAAGCAGTGGAACATACCTATGCTCAGTGCAAGGATACATGTGTAGGATAGCGACACTCGGGGGAAATTCCCCTCCCGATAGAATAGGGAATCAAGCTGCAAAGGATATAAAAGATGGCTCTGCATGGCTAGACATGAGACAAGCTCGGGCTATATGGCTGAAAATCAAAGTCAGGGAAGTTGGCACAAGGCTCAAGAAGGTAGGAAAAGCTCATGATAAAGCAATTACAACTTGACATAATGGAGTCCTGAGGGAAATAGGCTAGAAAAAGATCAAGAGGAGTATGCGGCTCTTGCGAAATGTCATGGCAATACTATACAACGGACTCCCACACCCTAAGGTACAAAATGTCAGCATGGGAAACAAATGAAAATAAGGCACTAACTAGGGTATCCATGTAAGGTCAAGCTCTACCATTCACATCATGCCACTTCTAAAACAACAAGAAGGTTCCGTGACATAATAGAATGGGTTCATACCTAAGGATATAATGAAATGGTCATAAGGTCGTGCAAAATGCAAATGAGGGTGAACCTAACCTATATGCCAATTTAAACATCATACCTATAATGGGCACGAACAGGTCAAAGTAATGGCCGAAACGACGCTCAAAATGGTCTCCTACATCATAAATTAGTCCAAAAACGGTCCAAAAGGATTAGAAATGGTCCAAACTATAGAAAAGGGGGTAAAAATTTTCAAAAGTTTAAAAAATTTCTATAAATAGTAAAAAATTCAAAACATTGTATAAGATTTGAAATTTTTACCCAATTTAGCCAAGAACTTCAACAGTGAATTCCAGGAGATCCAGCCGACGGAATCCACTCTCGTTTTTTCCAGGTACTTACCCCTGCCCTGCTATTTCATTTTCATGCAAATTTTATCAATTTCCATGGTGCATTTAGGATTCTAGGCCAATCTAAGATTTGTGCCTCGTCCCACACAAAAATCGAGGATTTTTGCATGTATAGGGCTGGATCTACGTGGAAAAAGACCTCAAAGTCGCGTATATACGTGGTTGTTTAGCAAACAGTCACGTATGCGGCTGTGTTCAATGTTTTTCAAGTGTTCTAATGGATCAAACTTACATTTTATTTGTAGGATGGTCCTAGAATGGATAGAACGTGAGCACGATGATATAGAAGGGGCAGTAAGGGCAGATCTAATGGCTCAACAAGCTTTGTGGTCATGCAGGCTCTACAAGTTTTGGTGTCTTGGTGGCTTACGGGCCAAACCAAGACTGTTGTAGATGCTAGTAGACTACTGGGATCCAGACTCAGAGTCATTCTAGATAGATGGGATGTGGCCTGACTATAGATGAGTACATAGTAGTGTACTATTATCCAGACATGGAGAAGGTGGGGAGTCAGATACCAGCTAATTCCATACAGGTGCTAGGCCTAAAGGCCATTCTACTGACACTGTGTAGGATAGCGGGGCTATCCTCACTCCACCAGGCCTCACAGCCATTGATGTTCTATGCCGTGGAGTGCATGAGGCCCACAATTTATGACTGGAGTATGACATTGTTGATAAACATGAAACAACAGCTCAGTGACTGCAATATGGGAAGGGTGCGAAACTTCAGTTTCAGCAGCATACTAAGCACGTTCTTCTTCAAGCGTGTTCTGGGATTGAGCCCTAGAGTTGACGTTCCTCTACACGGGGTTCAAGATTCGGCCCAACGACGTTGGGCAGATGCGATGCGCAGACTGGGTGGAGGTAGGGTGTCCAACCCCTATCCAGCTGATTTATTTCCATGGTGGTGATGACAGATAGTTGCCATCGATGATTACCCCTATGCGAGGATAGATTTTCGGGTAGACCTCGACAAGCCGCTACCACCAGGATCGGCATACGGTGACATTGGTAACAAATCCCAACCTTCTTTTTTAAAAATTTTGAGTTATTTATTTTTTTGTGTTTTCTGATTATATGGAATCAAAAGACATGTTTTTTGGTGACAATACATAGTGACATCTACCATATGCATGCAGATGTACGACCACAACAGCCTGAAGGCTTTTGTCATCATAGACGAAGGGGAAGAGGAAACAACATCATGGGTGTGGATGTGGAGCAGACACTTCAAAGCATTCATACCAACTTCATGAGACTGACACACAGGGTACCCATGGCGCAAGTCGAGGACTTGCCTGAGGCGATGCATTGCCAGGTGGTGGGTGTACCATGAGCATGGGTGCGGCTATTTCGATGGCTAGCTAGAGCCACGGTGACATTCCATGATCACAACCTCCCTCCTCCTCCATGGGCTTAGATACCTGGGAGTGATACATTTTGTACTGCCGTGTATTTATATTTTGGTGGCTTGAGAGCCCCATTTTTGTATTATGACACTATGTATTACCACATTTTGGATGTTTATAAAAAAAATTTATGATGATCGATTTATTTATTTACATGCGTAAAAAATTATGTTTGTGATGAGCTTATTGTCTATAAAACAAATTCCAATCTAACACATAGTTAGTATATGAGTTAGCAACTTGATTATTAATTCTTGGAACATGTATGTATGTTATATTGTCAAATTGTCATTCTAACAATCTCACACGTAAGAATATTCTTAATAATGTTGGATCCCTGACATGGTACAAACCATTAAGCTGTGACACTACTAACTCCAAATCAAGATGTACCTCAAGAGAGAGAACACCATGTGAAATTGAATCCTGTAGAAGCTCGATAACGGCACTATATTCAGCAACATTGTTCGAAGAGGGCCGTAATCATATGCCTCCTGAAGATAATACCTGACCCGTAGGAGTATAAATCACCCAAGCAGCAGAGGATGAGTGTTGAGTGTGATGGCTCGCACCATCTGTGAATCTTATGAAGGTGGAAGATTCCATTGACATCTGCCAAAAGAAACAGAAACTAATCACAAACCTGATCACCATAAGAAAAGACCTACCTATACAAAATTTTACAATAATATACAATAGTCAGCCTGGGCTAAAAATCATGCATAGTAATTTTTAAGATAGAGCCCATTTCTAGGCTCCGCCAAGGCCATTCCCTCATAATCCACTAACTCATAAGCGCCCTTCTCTAATACACGTTTAACGACATAAGGACCATGCCACATGGGGTTAAACTTTCCTGCCCCCAAGAGTTCTTTCGGTTGATCCCACAAAAGGACCAAATCTCCATCACTAAACCTCCTTGGACGGACAGACTTATCGTACTAGACCTTAACGCAATGCTTATTCACTTCTAGAGCCACCAAGGCATCTCGGCGCTGCTCATCAAGTTGCTCTAAGTGGACCAAATGCTCCTCCAATGGGGAAGTGTCTGGTAAGAGCTCTATGGCTAGCTTCAAAGAAGGAATCTCACACTCAACTGGCAATACCAACTCCACTCCATGTACAAGCTGATGTGGAGAAAAACCTGTGGCAGTCTTAATAGCAGTTCTATAAGCCCACAAAGCAGGATATAACATAATGTGCCAATTCGTATTAGTTTGTGCAATGGTTTGTTTAAGAATGGATTTGAGTTATTTGTTCACTGCTTCAACCTGTCCATTCACCTGAGGGTAGTAAGAGGAGGAATGCTCTTGCTTGTACCCTAACTTTGAGTCCAACTCTTCCATCATACAATTCTGAAAGTGCTTTCCATGGCCAGTGACAAGCTCCTTCGGAATACCAAACTGAGTAATAATCTGGTTGAATACGAAGTGCATGGCTTTCTCACCGTCAGGTTTAACTATAGGCATAGCCTCAGCCCATTTCATGAAGTAGTCAACAACCACTATGATATGATGATGCCCCCCAGCTGAAGCTAGGTTGCAATCCATGAAATAAAGCCCCCACTTAGTGAAGGGACCGGTGGTGATGATGGGATGTAACGAGGCAGGTCGCGAGTGCATATTCTGTGCAAACACCTGGCAAGGGTGGCACTTCTTGACTGCATCTACACAATCTTTAAAGATCAACGGCCAGAAATAACCCTCTCTTAAGATTTTTTGGGTTGTAGAAAGCCCAAATAAATTACCACCACACGCCCCTCCATGGAAATCATTCAGCACAAGATCGGCCTCCTCATGAGTTAAACAATGATGTAAAATGGAATCTACCCCATGGAGGTACAAGGTGTTATCCGCTATGAGGTAATTCTTGGATACATGAAGTAACGTCGTCGTTCATCCCGTGAAAGGTGAGTAGGGACCTTCAATGTTTGTAAATATATGATGATGTCCCCATACCATGGATCCAAAGTTAAGATTAAGAAGATGTGCTCATCAACAAACATATCTTCACAAACCATCTCCTCCTCCTCACTTGGGAAATCCAATATAGGCTCCGCAAAAATTAACGATTTCTTCGATTTTTCTGAAACAAACTCGAGATCAAATTCTTTCAAGATAACAATCCATTTATTATACTTTCCCCCAATCATCCTTTGAGTGAGGATGAATTGAAATGGATTGACATGGGCTACAACCAAGGTTTTGCAAAGGAGAATATAATGTTTCAACTGTTGAACCGCATGTACGGTAGCTAAGGAAAGCTTCTCAACATGGGAATAATGGACTTCCGCATCAATAAGGTTTCAGCTTAGGTAGTATATGACATGCTCTTGGAGCTCCTCATCCTCTTGAACCAAAAACATACCAATCATCTCCATGGACGTGGCCACATAAAGTAGAAAGTCACGGCTATAGTCGGGTGGACTAATCACTAGGGCCGATGCTAAAGCTCTTTTAAGCGCATCAAAGGACTCCTAGGCTCACTCATCCTAACAAAAGGTGGTGTCCTTTTTCAAAAGACACATAAAGCCTCTAGTTAAATTGGAAAAGTTGAAAACGAATCTCTGTAAGAAGTTTGTCATGCCTTGCAAACATTGAAGATGTCTAATGTTTTTCAGGGAAGACAACTGAAGTATTTCCTCTACCTTCAAAAGGTCACCTCTTATACCCTCCTTGGAGACAATGAACCCTAATAAGAGACCAGACTTCACGCAAAAGATGCACTTGTTAGGATTCAACCTGACCAAATAATGGTGGCACCTTTCAAACACTAATCTCAAATGATAGGAATGACGCATTCTCATACAAGAATGAGCAGCAAGGTCATCCAAAAATACTTCAATAATTGATTTGAGATCATGGAAGATCAAGGTCATAGCCCGCTGAAAAGTGGCTCCGACATTCTTAAGGCCAAAAGGCATCTTCTGATATGCAAAGGTTCCCCAAGGACAAATAAAGGCAGTCTTATGTTGGTCCTCAGGTTTAATTTGTATCTGATTGTATCCGAAAAAGCCGTCCATAAAGGAAAAAACCTCGCTACCCGCACACTCATCCAAAATTTGACCAATAAATGGTGTGGGGAAATTGTCTTTAGGACAGGCACAATTCAAGTCACGGAAATCAGTACATATATGGATCGCTCCCTACTTCTTATCCACCGGAACAGGATTTTAAACCCACTCCGTCAAGGGAACGGGATAGATAAAACCAGCTTTCAACAGTTTTCCTATCGCTGCCTTAATCGTGGGTGCTTTCCTAGGATTCACTACACGCAAGCATTGTTGAACAGGCTTAGCATTGGGATAATTTTTAATCTCATGTTCAACAATGCGAGGATCGATACTTGGTATTTCATCGTAACACCAAGCAAATATATCACGAAATTATTTAAACAACTCAGTGTACTCTTCAATCTCAGCATGGGAACATTCTACCCCAATATAGACATTCTCAATCCTGCCAAGATCATGAGAGACATTGATAGGAATGGTAGGATATATGTTTTCCATGTTCCCATCAGCCATCGGACCAATAGATCTTAATGGAACCATGGGACTACCAATTCTCTCACTAAGAACCTCCCTAAAGTCCTCACGCTCCAAGTGGTCAACATTGGGAAGAAAATAAGATCTATGATGCAATTCTTCCCAAGGTGGCTCAACCCTTGACATGGGCTCAATAATCACTTTGTGTGAAGGAAAAACACTATCAAGGAAATCATGTGCGTGAGAATATTGAACTGCCCATGCAGGCAGCACATACGGGTCCTCCTCCTCCATCCATAAAGAGGAACGACTAGGCTCCGTAACATTCCCAAGATTAGCTTGATAAGCTACCATAGTTGCAGGCAATGGCACATATGTCACAATGGGCTCACTCGAAGTATTCGGTGTAGGAAGAATCCAAGGATCTTCCATATGGTTCGTGCGAAAAGACATCGATCTCACAGATGTCGAAACCTCACCAAAACTAGACCCTATCATAAGGACAGGTGCAAAACAACTAAAGCTTCCCATAAGGGATGGATACATGCCCACACCCACACTCTCAGTTGCCGATTGAGAGTGCTCTACAATCAGGATTGAAGCTCCCGAAGATGCGGTAATCGGCGGATTCTTGAATGAAATTTGATCAATTGTAACTATCTTCCCATTAAATGGAAAGCATGCAACATGAAATAGAGAAGAAGATATGGCTTGCATATTGTACATCCAATTCCTACCCAGCAAAAGATTATATTCAAGGGGCGCATCAACCACCTCGACCTCTATCGCAACGGTCTTCCCTCCCAAACGACCTTAAGGGAAGGAAGGATCCCGTGCGGCCTAAATGATCTCTCATCAAAAGCAGTCAACATGGTACCAGATTTAGACAACTCAAGGGAACCTAAACCCTTCCAACATGATAAAGACATCATAGAAGTAGCAGCACCTTCGTCAATCACAGTGCTCTTGACGGTCATGTTAAGACATTCTACATGAATCAAAAGAGACACATAGTAAGGCAAGCAAGGCTGCAGTCCCGTGGTTTCAAATTTAATCATGGAGGAAGAGTTATCATCATTCACACCAAGGGCAGAAATCAAAGCCTTCCTTTGCGAAGGACAACTTTGAAGTACTTCTAGTGCAGACATCGCACAAGGAGTGTGGCCCAAATCCTCGACAATAGAATAGTTTTGGGCGGCTCGGGCATTAGGATTGTGCCACAAACACTTAAGGACTCCCTTAGGAATGCGAGGTGCAACTTCAGGTTTATCCATAGGTTTTTCAATATGCAAAGGAGTCCCTAGTGGATCAGGTTCCTTTCCTGGGTTGAGTTGTGATGAACAATAGTCCTTCGCACGGGTCACAACCTTCGTAGCACACACCATGTTGAAGCAACAATGACCACTAGCTTCCAGCGAATCTTGATCAGCACCAGAATGATCATGGATCCTCGAGTTCATGTTTTGATTGTGAGTTAAAGGGCTGGTTAGCACAGCTGGGCCCTGTGCTAAGAATCTCGAGGCTTCATCGATACGAGGGCACAAGTAAGTGAGGTGATCATCCTTACATAACTTGCAAGGAAATTTAACCTTACGTTTATATTGCTTGTCCCCCCCCATCATTTTGGGCATTCTTGTCATTAGTATTAGCATTTTCATTCCTATTCCCACCTTATGATTGTTCTTAACCTTCTTTCTATTCCTTCTGGGTTGTTGGTTACCCTTCTGGTCTGACGATTGCACTGAAAGAACACTCGCCATTTGGGTGGGTTGAGACGAAGTCGTGGCTTGTCCCGAAGCATATTGGTTGATCGACAATTTACTGACCTATTCCATAACTGAATCCGTAGGATTAGCACTTGCACAACCAACAATACCATCATCATGTGGTCTAGGTTTAACTTTGGGGTCGAAACTAGAACACGGAGAGATGGGAATGATCTCATATAACAAACCGGATTGGGCATAAATCAAGTCCAATACCTACACCCTAAAAATTGCTTGTTTCTCATTTTGAACTCCAAATGTAGAAACATCCTTTGCTATATAAGGCAATAACGAATGAAGGAACCATTTGAGGAGAAACTCCGGTGGTATGAAGGTTTTAATTAACCTCTTCCATCTACGCCACTCTTGGATATGGTTCGAGACATGTGTGGATTTATCCTGTCAAAATTTTGACAAGAGTTCCGTACCAACGTCGTAACATACTGGTAGCTGAAAGTGGTTGAGAAAAGTCATCGCTACATCATCAAACAAAGCGAATGCCCCCTTAGATAACTCTATATACCATTTTGCGGCAAGACCTATAAGGGTGCATTGAAACAAGCTTAAACGGATCAAATCTTCATGTAAGGAATTGGAAGAGCACCATAGGTGAAATGTAGTAACATGTTCGCTCCGATCCTCTCCAGGTTTTCCCTCAAATTTGGGTATGTCCGAGGGAAGCTTGGTAGGGATAGCTGGCCAAGCTGGGTCATGAGATACAGGATCGTTCGTCAGTCTCGACAAGTGAGGAAGATTTGGCATTACGAGGAAAGGGAGCTTAGGATGAGCAGGTCGATGCACCACTCCCTAATAGTGTTGGTTCACATAGGTCTGATTAGCATAACCACCATGACCTTGGCCATATTTCCCTCCTCCCATTTGACCCATGTAGGGTGGCATGGAAGCACCATAATGTGGTGTACCTTGACTATGTGGGGCTACAAAGCCATAATTAGGAGAGTAAGCGGGTTGTTGATACCCATACCCATAAGGTGAATAACCGTGTCCATACTGCGTCCCATTATAAGGTCCATAAGACATCCCATGAGATGTCCCATGAGACACTCTGTAAGTAGTAATGTAGGCTCTGGAAGTAATGACATGACCTCCAGAAGTAGGGATATGACCCCCTGAAACAACGGAAGGTACTTGAACTTGAGACACAACTGTGTGAGTAGCAATAGTACAGACATGACTCATAGCGACACTCCGACCCGAAGGACCACGTGAATGAGGTGGAGGAATGGCATTCAAAGAACAAGAAACCAAGGACAAAGGGACTTGTGAAATTATATACATGGTGTTCCCTATAGTCACTTGTCTTGCATCTGGTATCCTAATAGGATCACTAACCCTAGTTCTAGGAGGAATATGTGATGCAGCTTCCACGCCGGGATGGAAGGTGCAATATGACTCGTGGTCCCAAACCTCTCCGCATGGTAAGGAATAGGAGTGCCCCTAGGCGTAGTGTTAGGCTCAATCTCCGATTCGAAATGAAATGCCAAATCATGTGTGGGAATACCAGACATACCATAACTAGTTCTCGCGGGTTGATAATGAGTCTCGTCATCCAGTAGTCCATAACGGTGAAGCGTGAATAGGGGATCATAGCTAGAGTAAGTGGGTCTATCATGAAAAGTACCTATCTCAGAAATTACAGGACCTAACTCATAAATTACAGGCATATCAGGTGAAGGATCATAGGTAGGAGTAAATTCCCCATCATTCACTCGAAGTGGAGAAGAAATCTCAGGAATACCATCTTCATGATCTCCCATCATGTGTGAATCCATGTGCGAAGTAGTCCACCTAGATCGTCTATTTCTCTCTCCCAAAGGAGGAGGAGAGGTAGAAGGCGGAAGTCCTGCTAAACGATGAGAACAACGAGGAGCTGCACTTGAACCCACAATGACTCAAAAATATAAAAGACTCTCTAATTATGCAAACCCTAAGCCAGCTAACGTGCACAGAGCATATACCAATAAAATCTAAATCCAAACACAAGCAATCAAGGGTAGGATAAGTGAGCTCCCAAATGAAGCAGGTATGTCTCGCCTAGGAGAGGCGTGAGACTCCCATACACAACAAGCCAAGGTACGTAACCAATTATTGTGGCCCTCAGCTTCAACACGTAAAGAGACTGTGCTATCCGACCCCAACCTAGCCAGGACACCTGCAAAATAACCCCTGCAAAGTACCCCTTCAATATCCTAGGTAAGGAAGCTAAGGTCACCTCAATAAAATCAATGCTCAGGTGGACAGTCACAGGTGGGATTGACCGTATGGGCAGGGTATCAAAGCCCAAAACTCTCGAAAGATCCCCCAGATACAAATACAATCCTGGAAATATCCTTGGTGCTACTCAGTTATGACTAGGGGTCATCCCAATCAATAACTGCTCACACTGCCTCGTGCTTAACTCCCTTTTGAGAGGAGGATCCTGAGAAAAACCAATTATACCAGGGAATTTCACACTCTCACCTGGATAGACACATACATGTTTTTGTTTAGTGGTCTTGGAGAATTTACTGACAATGAACTATTCCAAGACCCTAAAACCTAATCTTATTGGTTTATTCTATCAAAGAAAATAGTGTAATTCATTTTAATTAAGTGTTGATTTTATTTGGCTTTATTACTCAAAAGAGGTAGATGGCCATGCAACTAATGGTGTTCGGATGCAACATGAAGCAAAATGCACACCTAACAATCAATGCAAATGCATTGTGTCCAATGAAAACAGGGTATGCTACTACGTGAAATGCAAAAAATTTCTTCAAA
>LPNX011095681.1:77027-96632 GCA_001517045.1 Pseudotsuga menziesii | reverse complement strand
CAACCTCTGTCAGCACGTCTGCGAATCGGAGAAACTGAATCCCCCACTTGGGCCTCCACCACCTCAATCCTCCATCTCTCGATAGCAAGCTCACAAGCAGAAGGAAAGCTTGGGAAGAACACCAAAGTGCCCTAAGGGACAAAGGGATGCAGACTCAAGCATAAGTTCCAGCAACAATGGACTATAGTTTCTTTGCTCTCAATTCTCACATATTCTTCAATGTATCCAAAAGGGTTCCTTATATAGATCTTCAATGGGGCAATGAAGGGTCGAATCCGAGCGATCTCAAGGCATATGGAAGGCCAGGAGACAAGTGAGTCGGATCCATGTCAAGGAAAACTCCAAAAGAATTTGGCCTTTTGCACACATCCCGATGTACGCGGTTTTAGGGGTCAAACCCGCGTATATACGCGAGAAAGGGTTTAAAATTCGTGTATAGCAATTTAAGCATTTTTTAAGGGATGACCTTGGAAACATCAAAGGTATAAAAAAGGTCCATGGGGTCCAAAGAGTCTATAGAGGGACAGGGGAAGGCCATACAAGTGTGATTCACCAGGTGTGGTAAAATCAGCTATAACAATGTCAATTTGGGAAAATGTTGCTCGCCTGGAGAAAGATGCAGGTTCATTAAATTGTTTCAACAATATAAATATTTCTTCACTTGAACATATGAATATTTGAAAAATTATGATACACGCATCATCCAGCACGTAATTCCTATCAAAACAGGTGTAAAATAGTTTTAACAACAACTCAAGAAAATGGATTCTAAGTTAGATCCTTTGATCCAAAACAAAGTAAAGAAGCTACTAGACGCAAAGATTATCTTTAGGGTTCGACACTCCGAATGGGTAGCAAATCTAGTTCCAGTGAGGAAGAAGTCGAGAGAGATAAGTTTGTGTGTTGATTTCCAAAATTTAAACAGAGCATCAAACAAAGATAACTATCCATTTCCACCAATGGAACAAATTCTACAAATGGTATTGGGATCGGAATTGTTCTCCCTATGAGATGGATTTTCTAGTTACAATCAAGTGTTAGTGGTTGAGAAAGATCGATTGAAGACTACATTTCGCACAAAGTGGGGAACATTTGCTTATAGTAGAATGCCTTTTGGCCTCATAAATGTTGGAGCCACATTTCAGAGGGCCATGGATATTGCATTTCAAGGTTTAGTTGGCCACTGTGTAGTAGTATATTTAGATGATTTAACAATTTTCTCCAAGAAAAGAGAAGAGCATGTTTTTCACTTGAAACATATTTTTAACCGTTGTAGAAAATATGGTATATATTTGAACCCAAAGAAGAGTAATTTCGTTGTTCTTGGAGGAAAACTATTGCGTCACATAATCTCAAAGAAGAGAATCTCAATAGACCCAGAGAGAGTTGTGGCTAAACTCAAATTTCCATGCCCCATAATAAAAAGGCTATGCAGATTTATGGGAACAATGAATTTTGTTTGAAGGTTTGTACCTTATTTCGCATAAATTGTGAAACCTTTGCAGCAAATGGTAAATTAAAGCGTACAGTTCAAGTGGACTGACATTGAGAAGGTTTCCTTTAAGGACATAAAGATATAAATAGCTCATCAACCTTCTTTGAGGAGTCTAGGTTTTGAAAAGGATTTTATTGTATACACCTTTGCTTCATATAACACTCTCACGACAGTTCTTACTCAGAAAGGAGAATTGAGAGGTGAATATCCAATATCATTCATGAGCACTGGATTACAAGGGGATGAGTTGAATTCACCGGCTGTAGATAAACAAGTGTATGCATTATTCAAGGCAGTAAAACAATTCAGGCCCTATATTTTAAAGAATAGAACAAAATTTATTGTTCCTCATCCGATGGTCGGGTCTCTCTTTGTACAGAAGGAATTAGGAGAGAGAAGAGGAAATTGGGTGACCACACTATAAGAATATTATTTGGAATTCAAATCAGAAACCATTATTAAATTTCAAGGGTTGTGCAAGTTGCTTGCAGAAAGTCACACTAATTAAGATCATGGCTAGGAGAATGAAGTTGAATTAAAATTAATTGAAGTATGTCCCATTTTCACTACTCCTGAATCTTGGTACAAATATTTGGTGCATTATCTTCCACAAGGATATTCGCCAGAACATTGGAACTCCAAGCAGAGAAGGGTGCTTCGATTGAAGTCAGCCTCTTATCAGATAATTAATGGAGTACTTTTTAGGAAGAACTATGATGGAGTTTTTCTTAGATGTCTGCATACGACACTCTTGCGGGAGGAAATTTCTCTGGGGATACCATCTCTCATAAGATACTTAGAGCCGGGTACTATTGTCCAAATCTATTTAAATATTCCCACGCTTATGCAAGAAAGTGTGATGTATGCCAAAAGAGTGGTGGCAGATTGTCGAAAGAAACAGGACTATTACAGTCTGTTATTATTCTAGAACCATTTTAATAGTGGGGCATAGATATTATTGGAGATATTAACCCAAAATATTCATTGCAACATCGATATATCCTCACGGTCACAGACTATTTCACACAATGGGTGGAAGCAGTTCCTTTGTGCAAAGTGAATGAGGATGCAGTCATCAATTTCCTACAAGAGAACATCATAAAGAGGTTTGAGGTTCCAATTTCTCTTGTTTTTGACAATGCATCATATTTCTCATCTATCAATATAACTGAATTTGCTTGTGAAAAAAGAATAAAATTACGTTATTCAACAAATTATTATCCACAGGGAAATGGGTTAGCAGAGTCAAGAAATGAAAATATCATTCAAATTTTAAAGAAAAATGTTATTGAGAGTCAAAGAAACTAGCACATAGCCCTTCCTAATGCACTATGGGAAGATAGGGTTACCCAAAATAACTCCTTATGATTTTCTCCTTATACTCTAGTCTATAGATAGGAAGCCATACTTCCCACAAACATTTTTCTCCCATCCTTGCAAGTATCTCAAGCCTCAAGAGGGATCGGTAGCAAAATTTTACAAGCAAGAATTAATACTTTGTTGAAGCTAGAATAATCAATACAAAAGTCCAAATATAGATTCAATTAACATTAGGATATTGTCAAGAGATGGTTCGAAAAATGAAAATCTGGTAAGAAGAATTTTGAAGTAGTAGACTTAGTCCTAATTCTTGTAGTAGTTGTAGTCTTCCTAGGATGATGGGGTTTAATCATAATCAATGTGAATCTCTAAGCATGGTTGATGAGATTCTTTGTCTATTTTGTATATATAATTTCAATCATTCAGGTAGTTCATCGCTCTGTTCTACCATACCATTGGTTTCGTATTTTGACAATCACCTTCTGAGACCATGACTGATAATTCGCATTTTGATCCCATAACTAAGCTTTCCCAAACAAGGCCTCGGCCATGGTAAGTGGTGCCACATCATAAAGTAATTCATCTTCAAAATGCTTAATGAATTAGGTGAGTTTGCATTGTCGGGTGATTCTCAGTTCCTTTCCATACTTCATCAAACTGAGATATTATAAGGCTGAGGATGTGGAGTGGTGACAAGACCTAGTTTCTTCATGAGTTATTCAGAAACAAAGTTCTTATGGCTATCATTATCCACAATAAAATGCAATGGATTGTTTTGAACCCATATTTGTGTATGTAACAGGAACTCTCATTCCTCCTCCTCAATGATATTCGAGGCTATTGGAGTGGTCGATGTCAATGTCAAAATGGTCGATGCTTCTTGATCATATTATACCAGGGTTTAGTGGGACAAGTCGGAGGTAGACAATTTTTCCAAAAATGTCTTATAAGCCTTTCATTCAAACATATCATGCCATGATGAATTGTGGTAATCACAACATTTCCTAGTAGGAGGTTGTTTGTTGCATTCCCTCTTGTATTTATGAGAGTGTTCTTTTCCATGGTATTTCCTTGGTAGAGTCGACTAAGAAGGGTGTCTTGATATGTCGGAGTTGGATGATGACTTCTTGTCAGATTTTCGTCCTATTGGATTAGTCACGAAGCATATTTTTATTTTATGTTTAGCTTCAATATTACTGACATAGTGGAATGAATCTACAAGCATACTGACAATCATAAAATCCATCTCTTTTTTAATGTACAAGGACAATCTACTAACGCACTTCAAAACAAGTGATTTCTCTTCTTCTTGAATGCCAAGTCTTGACATTAATCGATAGAACTCATCATTGTAACTTTGCACAGACCGGTCTTTCCATTGCCTTAGATGCTACCACTTCTTATATTGTTGTTAAATGTACTTGGGTGGGTAGAACACCTTCCAGGTGTTCTCAAAAATTTTCTCTCGTGTATCTATGTGATCTTCATCTTTCTCCATCTTTTTTTATAGGTTCTCCCACCAGCAGTGCACAAAGGTAGAGATATTCAAGGATGCAATGGTGATATTTTCATATTCTGAGATTTGGTTCACAGAGTAATATAATTTCAGTTGTTGTACCCAATTTTCTATAGATTCCACGTCAATATTTCCTTCTAGATTCGGTATGTCCAAGTTCATTTGCACTTTGAATGGAATGATTTTGTCAGGGTTGGATCTTGTCAAGAATCCTCTTGATGTCAAAGTGAATCACGTGAGAACCTCATTGAACTGGGTGAACATTTCAGTTCTCTATCGAGCCATTTATTTCTCTATGACTTGCTCTTTCTCGTCAGTTACATGTATATTTTCTGTTTCTCCGACTATCTTTGGTCTAGTGGTGTGAGTACATAGATACTCCGAAGTCAAAGGTAGTTTCTTCTTGGATTGTTGAGTTAGTGAGTGTGTTTGAATATGCATAAAGTAATATCTATATAAGTTTCTACAAATGACTTTAGCATGAACAAGATCTGATACCAATCGTCTGGGTGCCTAGGTGCATGACAGGGACAACAATTCGATTGAATGAATAGAGTAATATTATGGCGAAATCATATTAATCATAAGCAAAGTAGGAAATGCACTACACATAGAAACATACATACACACAACCAATATACAAGAATTCGAACCAATCTATGTTACTTCATTATTTCTCTATTAATTGCTCATATATTACAATAATGTGCATGCTTAAATATAGTGTTGAGAACACTTGGGTTGTCTTCCCATTATGTTCAGTTACAAGAGAAGTTGGAACGGTTCCAGAATTTCAACTGTTATAGGTGACTCTAAGACAAAAAGACAATCTATCGAAGTCAATATTGAACCTAAAGTCAAGCTTAAACATGTTGAGGTCATCTCGAGGTTCGGAACTTGTCAAAGTCGATGTTGAACCTATCGAACTTTTTAACTTATCAAAGTCGATATTGAACCTGTTGAAGTCGACAAACAATGCCAAATGCTAGGTGGATCATTCACTTTCATTATTGATGGATACTTTGAGAAAATTAACATAGCTTTTAGTCTTTTCTTCATTTCCTTGTTTTTGTTTTCTGATTATCATCGTAGTTAAGCCCTATTTTAATGAATGGTGACCTATGGTGACTAAGAATCTTGTTCAAGGGTTCATTTCTCTTCAAGATTTTGTGTAATTGAGCATTTGAATTCTCTAATTCCCTTCTTAATGAGACAACTTAAAATTCGAGCTTCTCACACATTTCTTAATTCCCCTTGATTTGACTTGTCAGTTTTTCTTCTATCATTTTTTCCTCTTCAAGTTGAGTCTTCAAGATGACAATTGTTTTCTTTGTTTCAACATGATCATGATCCTTCCTTTCATATTCCTGAAATTAATCCTTCTACTTTATATTCTCTTTCCTAATTCTATCAATTTAATCTAAGCAACTCATGCATTTTGCTTCAATATCCATATCAATATCTTCTTCTAAATCTTATTTGGTGTCCATGTCCATAAAGAGAGGTTTTTTGTTCTTCTTCTTCTTACCTTTCTTTATGATAATATTCATTTTCTTCATCAGTAGGATTTATATCCATGGCCATGAAGGGAGAATTTTATTTATAAATATGTTATAGCTTGTCACAAATTTCTTTAGTTTATTTGCACTTAATTACCTTGACAATCACAAAATCTAGTAGAGCACTCAAGATGGCATCCTTTGTTTTTGTATTGTTTTATCTTGACTCATTTGCAAATGCATATATTGGTTGAGTTTTTGGGTTGCATAACCTATCATGATTGAATCCTAGATATCAAAACCAAATTCCACCAATTCTATCTTCATTCCCATACTCCATATTGTATATTTTGTTCCATCGAACAAAGGAGATATGTCTATGCAGAGACCAAATTCCTCACAATCCATATGTGCTCGAGATTTTCTTTCAAGTGGTTAAATTGTTTTTAAAGGAACCTACTCTGATTCCAATTGTTTAAGTTATTCTTACACTAAGGGGGGGGAAGGGGGATGAATCAATATAAGAATTTTCTTTTTACTTTAGACAAACATTTATCAATCATTCATTAACTATGAAATAGTAAACACTTATAAACCCAAGTCATAGCACATAGAATTTAATGTGAAAACTCTTTCAAGACAAAACCACAAAAACTTATCTTTATACATGACTATAGGCACAAAACTATTATTACAAAATTTGAAGGTTCCAACCTACTGGAGACATCAATCCCCTTAGTTGAGCACCAAATCAACAAGATTTGTAGGAACCCACCTACAGGAGACACCAAACTCCTCAGTTGAGCACCAACATACTGGAGGAACAAGAATAATAATGTTGATATAATCACATAAAAATTTGTCTTATAATCATCCCTATATCAAACCTCAAAGGTGTCATATGATCCCCTCAAATTTTGTTCCATAATTATCCATATATTAGACCTCAAAACTACTCCATAATCAGCTTCAAATCTGATCCATAATCAACCCTAATTCTTTCTCTCCCCAAAGTGCACCTCCTATTTTAGAAAACCTTATAAATTCTTTAAGAAAAAATACTTAAATAACTTAAAAAACCTTCAAGAGAACACCTCCAAATATCCTTACAAGTGCTCCTCCTTTTCAAACTAGAAAAGACTCTCTTGTTCTTGAAATTTCACACCTACTGAGAGATCCCCGTGAGTGGATGAATGAATGAAAAAATTAGGAGTACCTACTTCGATTTATAATATTTTAAGGTCATTATTATGGGTCGGCTTAACATTGTTCAATACCTTGGCAACACCGATCTAACATCGTGGTAGGGATATTTTAACACTTCATATCTCCACAATCTTATGGAGTTATAGGGAGTACATTACACCATTGGAAAGGTCTTAGAATAAGGTTTTCAACCATATATCATATCCTCCCATCTGAGCTAGGTATTTAGGGAAAAATCATTCAAACGTAGGGTATTTGAACTAGGCATCAAAAGTCCAAAAATGTCCATCTGCAATTTCCTCCTATGTTTGACATCAATGACACAATATCTTTAACAATCTTTTTCTTCATCTTGGGCATTTGTATCTCTCTTTGACTTTGACATCAATCACAACAATATGTCCAACACCAAGTTCTAGTGTTGATACCAACTTGGATGAGGAGGTTCCCAACTGAGAAACACAAGTGGTGGCGCAATACCATTGGATATTTCTTAGCGACTAAAATTATCGAGGGGTGATCATCAAGAGGAAAAAGAAAACAAAAACCCAACACAGTGAACTTTTCTCTTATGGCCAATCTTCAAGAAGTATTCGAGCCACAAGTATCTAATGAATCTAAAGGGAGACTCAAAGGGGAGAAGGCCATGATTGTTGAACATGAAAACCCATTGGTTGTAGTAAGTGTACAAGGTGAATTACAAGATATGTGGCACACTTGACAATTACAAGACACTATTGGTAGTTAAATGGTTCTCTTAGCTAAACAACATTGATGGTGGGGAGAAATTTGATCCTACATCAAATATAAGTACTGTATGACTTATTCTAGCCATGGTAGCACAATGTGGCTACAAGATCCATCAGATGCACATGAAGATTTCCTTACTCAATGGAGATTTGGAAGAAGAGGTCTATATGTATCAACCATGGGGATTTGAGGTTTCAGGAAATGAACATTTTGTTTGCCAAAAAAAATAATCTATATGCCTGAAGTAAGCTCCTAGGGCACAGTACATAAATATTTGTTGATGTTGTGAGTAGCGTTGGACGATATTATCCACAAGAAAGATTAATAACTATCCTTAGAACAAGTCGGCCCATAAAAATGACCCAATCTAAAGGTCAAGTTGGCCTAGTTAAGGTAGAAATGACCTAATCAAAAAAGATAAGCCAGCCCAATAAGAAAATTGACCTTTTCTAGTATAAATAGAAGTGAACCTGGATATTTTGCAACACACCAATTCTCTCAAGCAAAGAGATAAATGTGTGGATCCAAGAAGGCATGGTCAAGGGTTAAAGAAGCGTCGTGAATATATATTTTAGGGTTTTCTATATCTCTATCTCTTCTTTGGGCTCAGATATTATCTGAATCTTTCTTGTATTCTTATTCTATAACTAATTCCAGGCACTAGGTTAAACATTGTATCTTATTGAAGTGTCTTATCTAGAGAAGTTTGTTTGGTTTTTCCTATGAAAGGTTTTTCCTAGGGTAAAATCGTGTCTACCATGAACGTGTTTCTTTCAGTGATCCTTTATATGCATGTAGTTTATTTTTATCCAATATATAAGTAAATAGCATCTAAATACTAAGAAAAATCAACATGGTATCAGAGCATGTCTTTTAATTTTAGACATATTTATCCATAGTTTGGGCTTCAAAACATTATCTTGGAACTCTACCCAGTAAGGCACACTTTTATATGGATGCAATTTTAAGTTTGATGAAATTTTCAATCTTGACCTAATTTATGTTGGGGGTCAAGGATCATGGATTCTAATTTTAAGCCCTTCCATCCAAAGACTGAGTTTGATATTAACATCTTTGAACTTGGCCTAGGAGGGTGCACCTCTATATGGAAACAAATATTAGATCCGAGAAGTTTCATTTTTGACCTATTTACCATCGGAACCGAGAATATAGGGCTTCTATTTTTTATTTGTTATGTTTACAGAACTAACTGAAAATAATGTTCTCCAACTCTCCCTATGAAGGCATATCTATCTCTGGAGTCAGATCTCACTTTTGGTAAACTTCAATTTTGACATACCTTTTGCTAGGGTTTCTAGGTCAAATCTTAGTGTTGAAAAAATGAAAACTAATATAAGGGTTGATGACACATTGGATGGAGCAGAAAACTTTAGATCTTGGAAGAATATGATACCTCTCATTCTGAAAGAGAATTATGTCTTAAATTATGTTAAAGAATTTATCCTAGAACTAGAAGAATGAGAGGCTAAAACCTATGTACAAGAAGAATATGGTAAGAGCAAAAATAATTCCATTTGATTCAATCAAGGACAACTTCATCCCTCGTGATTCAAAATTGCAAACTCCTAAGGAAATGTTTTATGTCTTGATAAGATTTATGAAATTAAGAATACGAGCAGAAAGTTATTGTTAATACACCAGTTAAGGAATGTGATGATGGGAAATTCACAAACAGTGTTCACCTACTTTACAAGGGCCTCTCAAATCAAAGACTGACTAACAACTATTGGATATCCTGTAGAAGAGAAAGAGCTCATGTTGAAAACATTGAATGATTGAGTCCCTCCTCTTGGGATGTGTTTTTTAAGGTATTTGTGCAAGGAAAAAGTTACCCAAGTTTGATAGGCTATGGATATATTGTACTCAAGAAGAAGCAAGGTTGATCTCCAAAATGCAGAGATGAATGCTGAAGAAAATCAAGCACTTACTATTAATTCTTGCACATGATCTAGGAACTAGGAATCAAAATCATCAAAGAATTATTAACAAATTACTCATGAATTAGCAATAATTGGAACCAAAATAGGTTTCCTCTCTGTATCTTTTATAAACAATAAAGTGTTACAATTACCATGCATAAGCAATGGCTTAACTCAATGAAGAATTCGAATACCTAAGGGACAATTCAAATTTAGTAAGTGAGTCTAGCTTAACTAACTCTTTGCCATGCAATCTCCCTCAATTAACCACTTGACCAAAACCCTAATTGACTCACCAAACCCTAACTGAAGTTGGAGTGCAATAAATGACTGAATCTCAAATGAAGGAGATCAAACACATGTCATAGCAATCCAATCATCAAGTGCTAGTATTGCATGACTCCAATAAACCCTGATGAGGTTAACTGAAGCTGAACTGACCATCAGAAGTTGGTGGAGGCTCCTTGTTCACTCCAGTTCATTAAAATAATAATAAATAATCATTAAATAATATATTTAATGAATGGAGGCACCTTAACTGACTGTAACTGATTGGTTGAACTGAAAGTAACCACCAGTTAGCAATTAGGTGCATTAATGTCACACAGATCACCCTTGGAGTGCTCCAGTTAGCCTCCTTGATTGTAGGAGAAGGCTAAGTTATCCTCCTTGACTGTAGGTAGGCATGGGAGTGACTGGGATGATGGTAATTAATGCTCCACTGATGTCAATTAAACTTAGGATAGTGGTTTAACTAGGCCAATTTGACCGAAAGAGTGAGTATGATGGTAAATGTCTCCAACACCCCCCCTTAAGCTATACTCAGGAAGAGTTAGAAAACATAGATGCATAAAATGCTAGGGGCCTGGAAACAAAGGCCATAGGTCACCCTGTACAATAAATCAACTGAAACAATGCTCAAAACAAACTAAGTGAGGAAAAGAGGGAAAACCCAGTGGGAAAAAACCCCCCCTCAAGCTGAACACTGAAAGTAGTCTGGATCACCCTAATGAACTCACCCCCAACAATGAATGGAGGTAAGTGAAATTATTTTCTGGAAATCTCTTGGTGAAGATGTTTGCAATCTGCTCATCAGTCGCACAGTATTGCAGAATGATGGTCCTGTCATGCACTAGCTCCCTGATGTACTGCATGTGAATCTCTATATGTTTGGTCCTCTACCTGGTAACTGGATCCGTGGATATATTAATAGCACTCTGGTTGTCACAAAAGAGGATAGTGGACAAAGTACTACCAAGACCAAACTCTGAAAGAATGCCTTGCAACCAAACTGCTTGGATGCAAGTATTCATCGCTCCTCGATACTCGGCCTCTGCTGAAGATAGTGCTATGGCAGCTTGCTTTTTGCTTGACCAGAAAATAGAGCCACCACCAAACATGAATACATATCTGGAAGTTGACTTCCGATCAATAGAATCACCCGCCCAATCGGAATCTGTGTATCCAACCAGCTCTAGCTCGGAGTCTGCAGCATAGTGAATGTCGTAGGTCCTGGTTCCCTAAATGTACTGGAGGATCCTCTTGGCTGCCTTCCAATGAATATCATGAGGCTGCTGCATGTATCTTGATACAGAATTCACATCATAACAAATATCAGTCCTAGAATGTGTCAAGTACAACAAGCTACCAATTAGTTGTCGATAGATAGTGCAGTCCATGGGAGGTGTGCTTTTTCCTTCTTCAAGGCTGATCCCTGAAAGGAAAGGGAATGGTGCAGGTCTACATTCAGCCATGTTAAACTTTACTAGCAGGTATGAAATGTATTTTTACTGAGTGACCATAATCCCATCAGAATTTTGCTCGATTTCGAGCCCCAAAAATTGTTTTAGAAGCCCCAAATCACTCATTTCAAAGGCATTGTGGAGAGTAGTTTTGATGCCTGAAATGGATGCAATTGTGCTACCTGTGATCAGTAAGTCATCAACGTATAAAACAATAATAATAATATGATCATCATGCTACTGTAAATAAACATTTGGATCTGATCTACATCTCTGAAAGTTTTGCGAGAGAAGGAAGGCATCCATCTTGGAATACCACTCTCTTGGGACCTGTTTTAACCCGTATAGTGACTTCTTTAGCTTGCAAACCAAAGATGGATCACTGATGTAGCCCTTAGGATGCTTCATTTATATCTCCTCATGAATATATCCATGCATAAATGCTGACTTAACATCCATGTGATGCACCTCCCAGTGCTTGGATGCGGAAATAGCCAAAACAAGGCGGATGGAGTCCATTTTTGCAACTGCTGCAAAGGTTTCATGGTAGTCCACTCCTTGGACCTGAGAGAAACCTTTTGCTACCAGCATTGCCTTATATTTGTAGGTGCTTCCATCAGCAGCAACCTTTTTCTGAAACACCCACTTGCATTGAACCGATTTCCTTCCCGGAGGAAGAGGAACTAGCTCCCAAGTAGTGTTTTTCTGAAGAGAATACATCTCTTCATCCACGGCAACTTTCCATCTCGGATCCTTTCGAGCATGGTAGTAGGATTTTGGATCTGAACTAATCATCAAATAGAAATTTTTGGACAGAAAAATATCAGAATAATAGAGTGCAATACCTGCTCTTTGGAAATCAGACCAGGTTCTCCTTGGATCATCCGGATTTCCAATGTTGTCTCCTGCGCAGGAGAGTGTCTGTCGGGCCCGTGTAGGAAGATGAGTTTGCACTTAAGGTTCTGATTCAGTATCTGATGTTTTCTGTACACTGATATCAGAAATCAGAGGATCCAAATCAGATTCATTACCCCCAATTTCATCATCCAAATATTTAGTGGAATAGGAAGGAATTTCAGCAGTTTTCTCCTCCACTAGTTCCATCTCCTGAAGAGGCTCATCGAACTTGACACTTCTCTTGATGATGATCTGTTTGGTCTTGATATCCAGAAGCTTTAATCCTTTAGATTCATCAAGATATCCAATAAACAGACATTCTATGCTCTACGGTTGCAAAGCCCTTCTTTTATCAAGTGGAATCCAGGCCCATGCAGTGGACCCAAACACCCGTAGGTTCGACACACCTGGCTTGTGTCCAAAGTATGCTTTGAAAGGAGTCTTTCCTTTCACTGATGAATGTGGCACCCTATTCTGAATGTATTCTGCAGAATGCATGGCTTCAGCCCATAAATTTGCAGCAAGCTTCTTTGACTCCAACATGCAGGTGGTCATCTCTTTGAGAGACCGGTTCTTCCTTTCCGCTACTCTGTTCTGCTGGGGAGTGTAGGGAATTGAATGTTGGACCTGAATACCACTTTGGGAGAAAATGTATAGAAACTCATTACTGACATACTCCCCTCCATTATCAGATCTCAATATCTTGATCTTAATCCCAGAGGCATTTTCGATCAAGGCCTTCAATTCAGAAAAATTTTCACATACCTCTGATTTCTTTTTGAGAAAGAAAACCCATGTATACCTGGAAAAATCATCAATAAAGGTAAGGAGGTACCTTGATCCATTCATGGATGTGACAGGAATTGGAACACTGATATCAGAATGTATCAGCCCCAATATGCTTGTAGCTCAGTTTGCCTTCCCCCGATCGAACTTGTGCTCATGATGTTTTCCAATCACACAGCCCTTGCAGCCTCCCGTGGTTGCCTTGATGACTGGGAGGCCTTCAACCATGGAGTTTTTCTGTAATTTATGCAAATATTTGAAATTAAGATGGCCAAACCTTTCATGCCATAGCCTACTAACCTCATTTCCATGAGTTAGCAGAGCGGTGGGCTTTTCATCCGCAACAAAGTGAGAGAACTCATAGGCTTGTGCATGATGATTTGCATGGCCTTTTGCAATGAGTTTCCCGGATGAAATTTCTGTTATCTCAACATCATTTGGGCTGAAAGTGACTCTCTTAGGCATTCCTGTATGTGTCATCTAATAGACACTAAGAATATTTGCTGCTAGAGATGGTACATACAAAACATTAGAAAAAAAACCATTTTCTAGATTTACAGTACCTTGTCCTTTGGAAATGATGGTGGTGTCATCTCCCAAGTGGATGGGAATGGATTTGCTGGTATACAAGGACAAAAAGGAGTCTTTTTCAGCCATCATGTGATTTGAAGCTCCACTGTCAATCAGCAGTGATTTTGACTTCAAAGTGCTTGCCATGAGGGCATGACCTTTCTCATGCTGGGGTTCCCGATCTTGGTGATCTCTCCTCCGAAAGCTCTCTGGGAGATTGATGTGATTCCTCTCAAGGAGAGAGTTTGCTTCATCAATATTTTTCTTCATGCAGGCATGTTCAGGATGAAAACCCTTCCCGCAGTAAGAACACCTGACTCTTTCTTTCCCATTGTGCCCTTTTCCTTTGTTCTTCCTTGAGCTGGAAGATTCATCATGCTGCTGATTTCCAAATCTAGGCTTTGGGGTATCAAATTTAGTTTTTTTATTTTTCTGCTGCTTTCCTTTACCCTTCATATCTTTGGGCCCCGAGACATGGAGGGCTTGATCACGGGAAGATTGGATGATCCCCATCTGGACAAGCTTGTCATGTTCACTAGTTAGGGACTCAATGAAGGCATTGAGTGTAGGCATCTTCCATCCGGGAGTTGTGAGCTTCCCCACACGGAATGTAGAAACAAAAACTGAATAATCAGCCCCAAGTTTGGAGAGGATGGCTAGGATGAGCTGATCATCTTCCTTCTCCACTTTGCATTGCTTCAAGAGAAAAACTGTATGCTTGAACTTTGTAAAGAAATCATTCAGAGTCTCGAAATTGGAAGGTTGGAGAGACATGAGTTCATTTTCGAGTTGATAAACTCTCATGTCATCATGCTTTCCATACAAAGATTCCAATTTGTCCCATATTTCTTCCGGTGTCTTCAAATCCGTAAGATGGAAGAGAAGGTCATCAGAAATAGAGAGGCATAAGAAACCGAAGGCTTCATCCTTCTTGTTGAATAATCTTGATTTTTCTATGGCGGATCCAGGCTCAGGTTCAGTGTCCATGGTGACTCTAAAGAGTCATTTGGAATACAGTTGATGCTCCATTTTGAGTTTCCATGAGTGGAAATTGTATGCAGTCAACAGAGGTACTGAGGAGGCCATCTGGATATGCTGTAGCGAATGCTTCACCTGTAGAAACCTGAAAATCAAAACAGAAAAGACAAAATAAGGTCGGATAGCCTACACATTCTAGTCTTTCATCACACCCAGCATAGTCAATCAAGCAAGCTTGATCAACAAGTTCTTTACTTGGGGTATTAAGTGGTAAGCCTTGGCTTCTGGTGCAGTGCTGGAATATTGAGCTATTGCTCACTTCTCATGGAGAAATCTATCAAAAATCTTGTTCTTGAGAGATTGATCTTTGTTCCACCGTAGGCTCTGATACCATATTAATGCTTGCACATGATCTAGGAACTAGGAATCAAAATCATCAAAGAATTATTAACAAATTACTCATGAATTAGCAATAATTGGAACCAAAATAGGTTTCCTCTCTGTATCTTTTATAAACAATAAAGTGTTACAATTACCATGCATAAGCAATGGCTTAGCTCAATGAATAATTCGAATACCTAAGGGACAATTCGAATTCAGTGAGTGAGTCTAGCTTAACTGACTCTTTGCCATGCAATCTCACTCAGTTAACCACTTGACCAAAACCCTAATTGACTCACCAAACCCTAACTGAAGTTGGAGTGCAATAAATGACTGAATCTCAACTGAAGGAGATCAAACACATGTCATAGCAATCCAATCATCAAGTTCTAGTATTGCATGACTCCAATAAACCCTGATGAGGTTAACTAAAGCTTAACTGACCATTAGAAGTTGGTGGAGGCACCTTGTTCACTCCAGTTCATTAAAATAATAATAAATAATCATTAAATAATATATTTAATGAATGGAGGCACCTTAACTGACTGTAACTGATTGGTTGAACTGAAAGTAACCACCAGTTAGCAATTAGGTGCATTAATGTCACACAGATCACCCCTGGAGTGCTCCAGTTAGCCTCCTTGACTGTAGGAGAAGGCTAAGTTAGCCTCCTTGACTGTAGGTAGGCGTGGGAATGAGTGGGATGATGGTAATCAATGCTCCACTGATGTCAATTAAACTTAGGATAGTGGTTTAACTAGGCCACTTTGACCGAAAGAGTGAGTATGATGTTAAATGTCTCCAACACTTACAGCTCATGCAAAGAAAGGGAAAGGCATAAAATTTACTAAGAATACCAATAGAATATCAATATCATAAAATAAGAAGGATATGTACAAGATAATATGTTAAAACTGTAACCATTTGGGACACTATGAAATAAATTATGCTCAAGAGAACGAAAAAGAGAAAACATCATGCACATGCAATAGACATGGATGAGTATCCATCACATAAGAAGACTAAGCAAACACCATATGAAGAATTTTTCTTTTAAGTACTATATCTCAATAGAGTGGTTTTTGGTTAGTAGATAGTGGTGCTTCTAAGAACTTGACATGTTATAGAAATTCTTCACAAAGAACTTGGAAACAATTCCAAGCATGAATTTGAAGAGTAGGAGAATCCTTCTACTAGCTAGATTCAGGTGAAGCAGATGACATACTCTTGCTAAGAATTCCTAGGGATATTTCTAAACTATGAAGGTAGATCCAAAGTGATCTTGGATCTAGTGCATCTAGAAGAAATAAGGGCCAAGGATGAACACTTCGACAAGTTCTGAACTTGACGAAGAAGAAGATCAAGGTTTTCATAATCAGACGATGGAGTAGAATATGCTTCTAGAAATCCAATGATGTCTACAAGGAGGAATAAATCAAGAGGGAAACTACAACACATGAAAGACAAGTATTTGTACAATCATTTGACTTATTCCTCAATTTTCTAAGTGTTTCAAAGGACATTGTTCAGAACAGTTATATGTATATCTATAATACATTTTTTTTTCTTTAATTATTGATATTGATGAGCAGTAGGTTCATGTAGTGCATATTATGTATATGTTGAGTAAGTAACCTATATTGTTTCATGGAATCCCATGAGCCCTTAATGGAGCTAATCTAGGATGAAATTTTTTTTCTCACATACTCGAATCATTGCACTCTCTTAATAGTGTTCTCTGGTGAAGATGGAAGGCACCCAGATAGTTACAGTGTGTGTTTGGAAAATGGATGGGTTTTGTGTCGAATAATTGGTTAATATGCTTAATTACCTTGATTGGTTACAATGACGACATGCACTATGCATAAGAAATTTTCATTCTATTGACTTGATTGGTTAGTATTCAATGTTGTTAACTATCTAACTAAATTTGACTTGTAGGAAAGATCATATGCTTTGGATACAAAAGAAGGATGATAAGGTGTTTTCCTAATAACAAGTGATGGATGGGAATTCATCCAATCCATAGGTATCATTGATATTTAGTGTTCAAGAAGGATCAGGATGCTAAAAAGCGGGAGGCTTCTAGGAGAATGGCTCTCAACTCAGGTTCCATATCAAATAGAAGTATGGCTTCCATGATAGAGGGATCAACTATAGTGGGTGTGATGACCATTCAGTAGTGAAAACATTCATATGTGTACCCATGACCCACAGGTCCAGAGGATATCATATGGAGATTGATGTTTGGGAGAAGGAGGCTCCAACGAATGATTGATCTATCTACTACAGTTTTTCCTCCTTCCAATGATCATGAGGAGTTTGCAACATATTTCCAAATTAAGTATGGAATGGTATCCAGTGAACTTGAGAGAAATAATCTCATATCAATGGACCCATTTGATGGGAGATGACACAAAATATCAACAATAAGGAAGGTTGCAAGTCACTCTATTGCAAGACATCCAAATGCAGAGAATGCAAGATGTCCAGATGTAGAGTGAGCATGGTACTTATATATAGAAGGAATAGATCACAAAGTTCAAGAATCATGGCATGATTCTTGGGATTAGAAGTGTGGAAGAAACCAAATGATATTTTACTCATCAAGGAAAATATACAGTAGAGATCACGAATAAATTCGGGATATCGTATTACAAGTTCATGGCCACAAATATGATGATGAATTTGAAGTTGTGACTCTTCTTCATATTTCGATGATCTCAAAGACAATTGAGTGGATTCTAGATGTACTTGGTTAGCACTAGGTTGGATATATGTTTTGTAGTCAGTACATGGTAGAGTTTAGACATGTACAACAAAGCATGTTTGAAGTTCCCACATGGCACGATTGGATATAGACTCAAATATGTCTCGGATAGAGAAATAAAGTTGCAAGGATATATGGACTCTAACTAGTGGACGAGAAAGACCAGATCAAGGATGTTGCTCCAGTTTTAGATCAACTATGATATTGTGGTTTACTAGGAGAGTAGTTTTAGTGGGAACTCATTACAACAGAGGCAGATCATATGGAAACGAATATTACAAGATGAAAAACATTAAGGATTCATAAGGTTCCTAATCAATTATATCTAAAACATAGTGCAAAAAGGAGCAGTGCAACTTCATTATAATGACTCCTCTCATTGAGACAAAGTATTGATGTTTCTCCATGGGAAGCAACAAATAGATAATTCCCCCACCAACTAGTCATGTGGGACATGAATCAAGTGTTTTTTGCACTAGTAAGTCATGCAGTGGTACATGGCTCAAACGGCAAATAACCAGATAGTGGTACATGGCTCATATTATCTATGTAGTGTTACATGGCTCAAATATGATCCATGCAGCAGATAAGCCACTTATTAGTACATAGCTTAAATTAGTCATGTAGGAATACTTGACTTAGATTTCGGTTAGTCAAGGTACATGAATCAGATAGTCGGTCTTGTTCTATCTCATGTGGAGTGCACCCACATGAGCAAATTTATAGTCAATATTGTTGGGGAGAAATCAAAGACTATCAGTAGACCTCAGATGAATATTAGGTAATAGTCAAGGTCTCCAATACTATTAGATAATTGAGTGAGTTATAGTCAGGACTGCCAAGGAGAAAACAAATCTCTTGGAGAGGTCAGATAGACATAAATTTGGTTGGTGGAGTACAGTGGATCAATCACGAAGCATGAAGAAAATTTAGAAGTGGCTAGGAATTGGAGAACATCATAAAGGAGGGAAATCTCACAAAGAACTTCTTTAAATTGTAGAATACTCCAGAATTCAACAAGTAGAAAACTAGTACCGGAGATCGTGACCAGAAGAATCTCTTCCTCACTAAGAGCGAGTGTTGATGTTTTGAGTAGCATTAGAAGATATTCTTCACAAGATATAATAATAAATAGCCTTATAACAAGTCAGATCAGTTAAGGTGGCAATGACCTAGTCAAAGAAGAAAAGTGACATTTTCTAGCATAAATAAAAGTGGAGTTGGCTCATTTGAAACACACCAATTCACTGAAGCAAAGAGAAGAAATGTGCAAATCCAAGGAGGAATAGTTAAGGGTTCAAGAAGCATTGTAAAGACATCTTTTAGGGGTTTCTATATTTCTCTCTCTTCTTCAATCTCAGAGGTTATTATGTATCTGTTTTGTATTCTTATTCAGTAACTAGTGTCTAGACATAGTATTTGTTGAATCTTATCTAGAGAATTTTGTTCGGTTTTTCTCGTGAAAGGATTTTCCCAGGGTAAAATTGTGTCTACTATGAATGTGTTTATTTCAATTATCGTTTATATGCATTTATTTTATGTTTATGCAATAATTAAGTAAATAACATCTAATTGCAAAGAAAAATCAACAATATTGATAGGTACTTGGTTAAGCAGGGGTTTCGGTGGAGTCCTTCAGATTCCAAGCTATGTGTTAAAAGTAGTGGTAATAATATCATCCTAGTTGTCATATATGTAGATGAAATCATTATTATAGGTATTGAAGAAAACATGATTGAACAAATAAAATCAAAC
>LPNX011095681.1:49875-76973 GCA_001517045.1 Pseudotsuga menziesii | reverse complement strand
ATGAGTTAAGCTTTTGACATGATTGATCTAGACCTCCTACTTTACTATCTGGGTGTACAATTTTGGCAAATAAATAACAACTTTTTTGTCTTAAATAAAATCTGCCAAAAGTTTGCTTAACAATTTTAGAATGACAGATTACAAAATCTCATTTACACCTGTGGAGAAAGAGGTTAAACTTTTATCCAAGACCAAAACTGATCCATTTAATGAGTCAGTCTATTAATGGATAATGGATAGGATGATATGTCTTACAAGCACTAGTCTTGATTTGAGTTGTGATTTGAGTTTCATTTCCATACTCATGAAAACACCAAAAGTAGAGCATTAAGTTGCGATGAAGAGGGTGTTGAGATATGTTAAAATGATGCTTAATTTGACATTTCGTAGTAGTAGAACTAAAGATCTCAAGTTGTGTGGATTTTTCAAATTCAATTTGGGAAATTGCATAGATGTCAGAAAATATACCTCTAGATATGTATACAATCTTGTCACAAATGCAATCACATGAACCAACAAGAAGTAAGGGGTAGTATCCCTTTCATTGACAACAACAAAATATAAAGGAGAAATGAAAGCAACATATGAGGCAATTTGGCTCAAGAGGATGTTTTCATATTTGAATATGCAACAAACAAAGTCGACACCCCTACTCGTGGAAATTATGACACTCTCAAAATAACCAGCAATCCAATATTCCACGAGCATATCAAGCATATGGACATGCATTACCACTTCATCAAACAAATTGTAGAAGATGGAATTGTTGAGTTGTAGTATTATCCCACAAAGGACCAAACTATAGACATTTTCAGGAACAACAACAAAAATACTAAATATTTAGACATAATATAATTTATAAAATTCTCTGAGATGTGAAAACAATACAATTGAATCTTAGGCTTATATAAGCCTTAATGGTTTACTAAGGTGATTGTTGGAAAAAAAATGCAACCCTTCTTAGTAATTTTTGTTATGTATATACATAGTTTTTAAATATTGTTATTTATATGTATTTTTATAGTTAATCACTATTTTTATTATTTTTATTTTTATTTTGTGTATATAACAATGCCCTCTTCTTTTAAGATGTTTTTCCCTCAAAGAAAGGAAATGATAGATATTGCTGAAGGAACTTCTCTGTTTCCCATGAGGCGTCTTCTTCTGGACAATTCGTCCACTTAATAAGGTATTCTTTGATAACGTGAGAATGTAGTATTCTTTCTATGATGTTGATGATGGATTATGGTTCTAATACAACTTTCCCTTTGTTTTCCAAGGTAGGGAGGATCGTCTGGGCATATTGATGTCGACCCGATAATTTTTTAAGATTCGAAACATGAAAAATGTTCTGAATTTGAATCTCTCTCTCTCTCTCTCTTTGTAAGTTAAGAAACTATTCTATTGAAAAAAGGTAAAATGTTAGAAAAATAGTTACAGTTCAGAGATGCATTCCTGGTCAAAGGGAATAGCAGGTAGAACCGTTCTAAAAAGAGTACCGGCCCCTCCCTCCATGAGGGAAAATCGGTCCAAGAAAAGAAGAGTAAACTTATACAAAAAGACATGACATTTTCTGAAATAAAAACTAACAAACAAGATTCTAGTAGTGAAAATCCCACAGCCTTCTTGACAAAAACAAAAGAAGCCATTGACAGGACCTGGTTAAGGCTTGTGGAAATGCTCCTAAATGATAGGGCATCCAAATCCAAAGGAAACCAGCTTGCTTGGATTGTCCTTGGCATCTGACACATCGTCGCTGGAGGAGTCTGCCTTCTCGCTGTTAGAGGAATCATCATCAGGCCTGCTACCTGCAGGAGGTTGTTTAACAAGGAGAGGGGTAGTTTTTATTTCCATTGTCGAGCTAGGATTGCATTTACCAGTAGAGAGAGATTTTATGCATCTTGATGAGAGGAGGGGGAAAGGAGGAGGCTTGCAATCCATAGGGACTATGGGGGATAAAGTGGAGGAGGATAGTACAAAGGATGAAGCAAGGGGGGTTTTGGGGATGACAGGAGAAGGCAGTGGAGGTGGAGGTGGAGGTGTTAGAGGTGCAAGAGGTGCAGGAGGTGCAGGTGGTGCAGGAAGAGTAGGTGCCAGAGGCTAGGAGTGGAAGCGGAGGATGAGCCAAATGAGGAGGGTTTTTATTACCCGGTAGTTCCTTCATCGCTCCAGAGTGCCACCCGCTACGTTGACTGCACTAGAAAATTCATCTTCCCAATAATTAACCATGAGGAAAATAACTTTAGGGGTCTCGACATCGAAGCCATATCCACTAGCCTGAGTGTTGAGCTAAATTTGGCGTTCATACTGGGTGCCTCTCCCCAGATGAACACAACGAGGGGTACCTTGTTGTCTTCATGACATGGATGGATGACAAAGGGTGATGGTGAGTTTAGGGCCAGGAACAAATTTAGAAAGGGCCAAATGCTCAGAAGAATGCTAAGGATAGTGCTACGGGAGTGCAGAGAACAAACGGACCAAATTACGAAGGAGCTAGGGAATTAAACTATTGGCACATCAGCCCAAGCACAAGGGTGGTGCATTAAAATACTCATGCATCGAGGTGACGATCGTGTCCCTTCAAGCATCTAGGATATTTCCACATCCAAGATCGGAGTTAATGAATATAGACATAGAGGGGGTGATGCAAGGGTAACATCAAGCAGATGACGGGTTGGCCCCGTCATCAGACCCCATATCCTTGTTGGCATTTATATCACCTGCATCTGGGCATTCTGAATTTGACTCTTATTTGGTAGCTTCAATTCATATGCTATTAGACTAATTTTTCGAATAATTTGATATGGTCCATAAAACTTGGGATCCATTTTATTTTTCCCTTATTTCTTAAGGGACAATTGCTTGTATGGTTGAAATCTCACAAATATCCAATCTACTACTTCAAACTCTTTTTATGTTCTCTGATGATATGGTTGTTGGTTCATACGATTTTGGGTCATGGTTAAATTATCCTTGAGTTCTTGCATTATTCTCCAATTTTCTTCGAGACGAATTTTTATTGCAGGTACTTTTGCATCACCTTGAACAAATTATTTTCATCTGGGAGGCGCATAACCATATAATGGTTGAAAAGGTCTTATTTTGGATGACATGTAATAGGTGGAATTATACCACCATTCTGCAAGATGTAACCACGGTAACCATTTTTTCTTCTTGGCAGTGACAAACCTACGAATATAGGCTTCCAAACATTTGCTAACAAATTCCATTTTTCCATATCATGTTCGAGGATGATAGGTTGAGTTCATGTTAAGAGTGATCCTAATTTTTTTGCAGAATTCCTTCTGTTATCCAATAAGTTGCACTTAGAATATTTTTCAAGTGATCCACCAAGTATCAGAACAAATCAATTGTTCTTACTAAGTGCTCAAGAAGTTCCATGGTTTCATCAAGGCTAGTTGTGTTCCTTTTTTCGCATGTTCACACCCCCTCGGGGGAATTGTAATAAATAACATAGCATGATGGTTTCTTTTATAAAAGGCTTGGAATTATTACGACTTGGTCATCAAGGTCATCATCCTTGATTGTTTTTCCCCTCGTCAATTATGTGACACTTTTTTAAGCGACATATAATTTTCAAGTTTTTCACTCAAAATCCTCCAAAGTTGGGATGGTGAAATTGGTGATTTTGTCTTAAAAGGTTATTAAATACTAGGGTCTATGTATTATACCATGCTATTAATAGTCCCAAATTTTCATGGGAAAGCACTAATTCTTTCATAGTATTTTTTTAATTTTTAGATTTTTAATAACATCATTGATAAGATGTATTTTAATTGTAAAAGTTCGAAGGGTCATAAAAGTGGTTTGGTCATGGGGATGCTCGTTTTCGGACCCATAGATCCCAATAAACCCCTAAACCCTCTTGTGAGATTTAAATTAGTAATTTTCAATTATTAATTTTGATTGTCTCTCCATAATGACTCAGAGGGTCAAATAAATGGGAAAATTAGAGAAAATTCAATTCCTAAATCAAAGGCAACTTGTCTGGGACTTGTCTTTGAGGTGTCAAATTTGTTTAAGATATTTTCTAGGAAATTTATGAGCATATAAGAGCATCTTCAACCATCAAAGGAGGGACTCCAACTCACTTCCACAAAATGGGGGCGAATTCTCTCACGGAGGATGGTTTTGCCACTTGGATGAAATGGTTAGAGGAGGCAAAGGATTCCCAAACCAAGTTGGATACCTCAATATAGGTGGAGTCCTTCCCTACCATGAATTCAAACCTCCTCCCACCCTTATCCCAACCCTGAAAACCACCTCACATTTTGAAAATTCGCCCCCTTGGGGTTTGAGCTTCTTTTTTGCTATAAAAGCTAGGTTTTGCTCCTCAATGAGGAGGATGCATTAAATCTCTGCCATTTATATTTATGTTGCTGATATTTTGTTAATAAATATTGAATTCTTTGGAGGCTATTATGTGATTGAATTGTGATCTTGTGATTTGGTCAAAATCTGAGGTGAAATCTATGGAATTTCATGCTTTATTTCTTTCGAATGATGTGTTTAGATCCAGTTAAATTTCAATAAGTATTTGTTGCTGTCAAGTTACTTATGTTCATCTTATTATCAAAATTTTGTAGGAGTAGCAAAATATAGTTGGTTATACTTATGCTCTCCTTCTTCTTTTATATTAATGAAATGACTCGATTAACCTTGTTCTTTTGAGAAGTTTCCTAGTTGTTGCATATTTTTCTAAGAGTGAAGGGGCTTGCAGCTCGGTTGCATCCACTTATATTTCAAATATCCATTTTTTATATTTCTAATACATTTTTTTTGCAGTTCCTTCTTTCATTCGTTTCTTTCAAGCACATGCTTGGGAATTTCAGTCTTCTTCTCTCTAAAATTCAAGCTTTCTTCTTGGTTTCGGTTACTTGATGCTTAGTAAAATTGGATAAATAATTATGTATCTGTAATATGATTTTATTCAAGCATATATATCAGATCTAGATTCACTTTTAAATCCTTATCTTAAACTAGATCCGTTTCAATCTTTCAAAGTGTCATTTTCACTAAAAAATATACAATTTTATGAGCATTCTAAGTAGTGTATATTATGCATTTGTTTTGATTCATTTGCGATATTCTAAAAGATTTGAATCTCTGGTTTTTATCAGGTTTTGAAAAAATGAGGAGCGCATACTGCTCAAATTTTGAGTTTCAGTCATCTGGGACATCAAAAAACTCCATCCTCCATCCCTTTTCTCCTTTCCTTTTCTCTCCTAGCAACATTGTAAGCCTTTCAATACATTTCAAGGATCAAATTGAAAATAATAATTCATTTTTTATCATATTGTAAACTCATTAATAAATAAATCAAGTGGGATACACAATGCCCACACTCCATTCTAGTGGGGGGGATTCACAGCCTCTTTCATGGTTTGCATTTTAATAATCAACACTTGCACGCAATCCTCCTTCTTGAAAGAATGTATAGATTAGTTGTTTTTATTGTTTTTTTATCTTAGATTAAGTTTTACTTTATTAACCAACTCGTTTCCATGAAGTATGCTCTTGCCACCAACTAAAGGCTTTTTCGATTATTGGTGGATGATCAGAAAGTGACACATAGTTGCGGTTCTAATTTGTCGTTAATCCTTTAATTTTAAAAACTTATTTTTTGTATCAAATTGGAATAAACATTTTTTTCGTCAACTCGTGTATGCTCTTTCCCTATGCAGGATTTACCTGGTTGTTTGGAAATCAAAAGTGGATTTCGACACTTTCTAATTTCTTCACATTAATCTAATAATTCATTAATAAAATAAACTCCCCTTAGAAAGATTACAAAAAATCTATCGTACGGTAGTTGACAATCGTGGGAAAATTTCTCAAAGGAAGCAGGAACAACTGAGTAGTGACCTCGAGATACAGTCAGGCTACACCCTTGTTAGTGTAGTGTTGGAAACCTTCTGAGAGACTTCGATTCATCCCACATTTGTGAGTGAGGAACCACTTTACTCATATTCTAGACACATTCCCTTCCTGTTATTCAACTCATCTCTTAATAATTAAAACTAACCAAGACACATTTGCAAAACATTTTACTTCAAAAACATTATTTCACTCTGACTCCATTGGCACTGAAATGATCTGCAACTTTTTTATTCTCGCTTTATGTGTTGATGTTATGATGTTGAATACTTACTTAAATTTGAAAACAATCTTGTATCAAAATTTACTTGAAAAAAATCCTAAACAAATTACTTCCATCAATAACGATTATAACTTAAAGGGCCTTAGACAACTCTTTCTTTGGGACCACCCCCCTTGGCTTTGTTAGGAGTTTGGCCCAAACGAAGGAGTCAAGATCAAGTGACAGTACTTGACTCGAGACTTTCCATCAAGGACACACCTAGCAGCTTGAAGATTTGTATTGTGCTTAACCCTTGGGTGTGTGAAAGGTGGAAACACTTTTTGGCACAGTTGTCGGTGATAAATATTTTTACTCTTGGATTACGACTTTCTTCTTTCTTTCTTTTTTATTTTGCTTTGTTTTATGAATGATTAGAGTATATCTTTGATTCTTTATCTGGGGGCTCCACTAACCTTTTTCCCTTTTGAAAATAAAATAAAAAAATATAAATATTTGTGAAAGATTTATGACGCATATTTTTCTTTTCACATTGTGACTCCATTGAAGGGATAAAACCCTTGTTTCTCAAAAAAATTGTTGATATTGATTGTGTGTAGATGAGCCCATGCAAACATTAAAATTTTAAACCTCATTATTTTGACAACTCCGTGGTTATATCAAATGATTGATATTGAGTAACTAATATAGTTGAGGAAAGAGCTCAAATTTCCAGTGAATATCCTTCCATTAACTTCTCAAACATCCCAGGATTCCCTAATTGTCATAATGGTGAAGATATATCTGATCATATACTAGATTTTGGGGAAATTCGCATGCAGATGTTTTCTTAGAATAATCAACCCATAGTTTACTACCTTAGACATTAATTCCATTATTTTTGTCTTATTTGCCTAGTTCATGAGTCCCACCTTGTGCAAGTTGTCATTTACCTATCCATAGAAGTCAAACTTGCCATATTTGACTCATGTAGCGCTTGGGAAAGCCCAAGGAATCAAATCTGCTTTATTCCTGGCCTCCTAGGTGCCTATCTATTTTTTATGCTTTATTGCCTGCTTTTTCAGTGTTTTAAGGCAAATGGGAAAGCTAGACTAGGTGAGGTGAACTAGTTTTTTGTCCTCTTCATCCTCCACTCTTTTCTCCATGAAAAAGAATGTATGAGCTGCCATTCCACCACTCTTTAGCTTGCCTAAGCCATTTTTCTAATTCGTGAGCTCCATGACAGATTTGGGATCAGCTTTTTACACCTATGGGGGATTTGCTTAATTATAGTAAGCCTGCTCTATGCTAGATTCGATTTGCACCTCATGAATTCGAATACCTGATGTATGTTATTTATTTAGAAACCTATTATGATATAGGGTTGGCTATTGTACACTGAGTTAATACAGTTTAGTGTTCAGCTCCAATTTTCAGTCTCTTTTGTGAGTGATTTTGCATGATCAATTGTTAATTGTTGTGAGTAAAATTAATCTATCACTGGGTTCAATTTCCACATGGTATCAGAGCCATTGTATATTGTATTCTCTCCTTCAAAATTGTTTTGCAGGTTCGACATCAGTGACTAGGAGCCTTCTACTGACAGCCGAGATAGATTTTCTAAGCTATGGATCAATCACAGAAAACTATCTTGACTCCTTTCAATTTCTTTGAATGGAAAGCAGAGATGGAGATACTATTGAGATTGAAAGGCCTCTACAGGGTGAATATTGCAACAGAAGTAGAGCCCAATGCAGCTGCAGAGAAGATAAAATGGCACAACACGAGGGATGAGGCTTATGGCCTCCTGTGTCTGAGTATTTCCAGAGACCTCCTTTTCCATCTTGATGGATTGACATCACCGAATGAAGTATGGGAGAATATTGCTGATATTTTTGGAAAGACAGATGAGATGAGGGGACATCAAATCAAAAATGAGCTGATTTCTCTAAGTCCAAATAGCTTTGAATCCCTGCAACTATATTTCTCCAAGTTCAAAGCACTAGTTTTGCAGCTGAAACAGTGTGGGATCGAAAAGAAAGATGATCAGCTCATTCTAGCCATCCTCTCGAAGCTATGCCCTAACTATTCAGTGTTTGTTTCGACCTTCTATGCCACAAAACTGACAGCTCGAACCTGGAAGATGCCTAGCCTTGCAGATTTCATGGAATCTCTCACACAAGAACAAGACAAGCTAGTGATGATGGGAACCATCAAACCATCCAAAGACCAAGCTCTGGTTGCTGGAGATTCGAGGGTGGATTCAAAAAGAAAAAAGAAATCTAAAAAGCCACCTGAGAAAAAGATAGACAAGAAACAGTCTCCAGAAGATCCACAAGGTCCCAAGAAGAACTACCAGAAGAAGAAAAACAAAGGAGAAATGAGCAAGTGCTCATACTGCAATAAGGGCAATCATACTGAAAGCTCTTGTATGAAAAAGCAGATAGACATGCTAACCCAACTCCTAGAGAAGAATGGCATCTCCCTTCCAGAAAGCTCAAAGAAGAGGGAAGGAGGATCAAGTTCAGATGACAGAGAGAGAGTTCATGCTCTAGTTGCCGGCACATCAAGCTCACCCAGTTTTATCATCGATTCTGGAGCTTCAAGACACATGGTTTCGACCAAGGAGGCCTTATCCTCACTTGACAAGTTGAAAGGACCATCAATAGTACTGGGAGATGACTCTCTCACTGAAAGTTTAGGAAAAGGGAGGATAGATCTTGATCATGGTCAGTTCAGCAATGTGCTGTATGTGCCTGGTCTATCCTCCAACCTTCTATCATTGTACCAGATGACTCACATTGGGTCTCCTAAGAAATTCATATTCTCCCCTGATGAAGTTGATATCACAAAGATCTCAAGTGGTAGAGTCATTGCAAAAGGAGTTGCGAATCATGCTCAAAAGGTATACATGTTCTCACACTTCCTACCCTACTCAAACCCCTCTGCTCTTCTTATCCATGCTAATGAAGCTAGCAAGCTCTGGCATGAAATATTTGGACACCTTAATTACAAGTATCTTTCTAATCTTATTGAAAAGGAGATGGTCATAGGGTTACCCAAGATAAAAAATTTCCAAAGGAGTCTGCCAAGGTTGTATCCTAGGAAAACACCCAGAGCATAAATTTGAGAGAGCTAGTCATGAGAGAACCTCTGCACCCCTCGAGTTGATCCACAGTGATGTTGCTGGACCATTCCCTCATATGTCCATGAGTCAGGCCAAATATGCATTGACCTTCATAGATGATTTTTCTATGTATTGCTGGGTTTACTTCCTGAAACACAAGTCTGAAGTTTTTGGCCTCTTCAAAGTCTTTAAGGCTTTGGTTGAAAACCAGTGTGGGAGGAAACTCAAGGTCCTCAGATATGACAATTGTGGTGAGTATGTCAAGTCTGAGTTTATTAACTATTGTGTAGATGCAGGTGTTCAGATGCAGCATTCTATCCCCTACACACCACAGCAGAATGGTGTTGCAGAGAGGAAGAACATATCACTGAAGGAGATGGCAACATGCATGATGGAGGCCAAAACTTTGCCACCAAAGTACTGGGCCGAAGCTATCAACTGTGCAGCCTATATTCAGAATAGGTTGCCTCATAAACATCTTGATGGTATGACTCCCTTCAAAGCATGGAGTGGGCACAAGCCAAATGTGACCCATTTCAGGATTTTTGGCTCAAAGGCTTAGGCTAGAATTCCAACAGAGAAGAGGAAGGCTTTGCAGCCCCAAATCCAAGAGTGTCTTTTTGTTGGATACTTTGAAGATTCAAAAGGGTACAAGTTGATAAATTTGAGCACAAACAAAGCCTTCATCGAAAGGTGTGTTCAGTTTGAAGAAGAACCCCTTACAGCAGTGGAAGTTGGTGAAGCCTCTTCACCACCTGAACCTCAAGAAGTAAGTAAAGAGTTTGTTGAACATGATGATTCTGATTTGTCTAATGGATATGAGTTTATTATAGACCCTAACATCCCTACAAGGCCAAAATGGGCAGCCAAGACACTACATGCAGCAGGATAGCTAGCTAGGGATCCCAATGACCCAAGGAGGACTAGATCTCAATTTGAGAGTGGTCTGTGCATGAAGGATCCTATGTTTGCTGAAAAATGATATTTGATGGTGGAGTCTAATCCTCAAAAATATGAAGAAGCAGCAGGAGATCCAAGATGGAAAACAGCCATGAAGGAGGAATTCAGCTCACTCCAGAAGAGCAACACATGGGATCTAATGGATCTTCCTCCAAGAAGAAAGTTAGTCCAGTGTAAGTGGGTCTATAAGACCAAATTTACTGCTGATGGTTCACCACTTAAGTACAAGGCCAGATTGGTAGCCAAATGCTACTCATAGGTTCATGGCATAGATTACAATGAGACCTTTCCACCAGTGGCAAAGATGGATTCCATCAGGCTAGCTCTAGCCATTGCAGCCTCAAGGCAATGGGAGGTACATCACATGGATGTAAAGTGTGCCTTCCTGAATGGAGATCTCACTGAAGAGATATATATGCAGCAGCCTCAAGTTTTTGCTACTAACCCTTCTCTTATGTGCAGGTTGAGAAAGTCATTGTATGGGCTAAAGCAAGCCCCCAGAGCTTGGTATGCCAAGATCGATAGCTTCTTGCTATCACTGAATTTTGTTCGATGCAAATCAGATCCAAATGTCTATTTGAAGTTAGTTAATGGTTCATTAATGATCATATTGTTATATGTTGATGATCTCCTAATTACAGGAAGCTCAATGGATGAGATTGCTTCCTTAAAGGGTGCTATGAACCAAGCCTTCTCCATGACAGATTTGGGGCTCTTAAGTCAAGTTTTGGGGCTTGAGATTGCTCAAACCAAAGCTGGAATCAAGGTGCACCATTCCAAATATGCCTTGGACTTGCTAAACAAATTCAGAATGAAGGATTGCAAAGCAAGCAAAACTCCTTTCCTTTCAGGAGTGAAGCTGGAAGAAGCTGATTCTTCACCTATGGTAAACAATACACTGTATAGGCAATTGATAGGATGTTTGTTGTATCTTACACATACTAGACCTGATATTTGTTATGCAGTAAGTGTGGCTTCTAGATTCATGGATCAGCCTCAAGAGATCCATTGGAAAGCAACCAAAAGGATCCTTAACTTTGTTCAGGGAACAAGGACACATGGGATCTTCTATAAAGCTAAATATGATCTTGAGTTCATTGGGTTTACTAACAATGATTGGGCAGGTGATAGCACAGATAGAAAGTCCACATCAGGATATGTTTTCATGCTTGCAGAAGGTCCAATCAGCTGGTCAAGAAAGAAACAGAGTGCCATTGCACTCTCATCTACAGAAGCAGAGTACAGAGGAGTTGTTAATGCAGCAACTCAATGTTTATGGTTGCAGGGTTTACTTGGAGAGTGTGGCTTCGAACCTGAGTACTCAGCTACCATCTACTATGATAACCAGAGTACCATTTGAATCTGCAAAGATCCATTTTAGAAGCAGAGAACTAGACACATTGAGATCCATATGCACTACATCAGAGAGCTTGTGCATGATGGCACCATTCACTTACTCTTCTGTTCATCTTTAGAACAAGTAGCTGATATGTTCACCAAAGCATTTTGTGAGAAGACCTTCAGCAATCTCAAATCATTGCTGGGAATTTCTGATCATGCTGTGAAGCATGAGTGAAGACAAGATTTCCATATTTTGTTTTACAATCCATGTTTAAGGGAGGATTTTCCCAAGTTGGTTTTGCCTCTTTCCTTGGTTGTATGGATATGCAGTATGTAAAAGGGTGACTAAGACTTGTTGCTAGGCCCTATAATTTTCTGATATATTACTCATAAGTTAGGCTTAAGGGGGGGTTTTAGAATAATCAACCCATAGTTTACTACCTTAGACATTAATTCCATTATTTTTGTCTTATTTGCCTAGTTCATGAGTCCCACCTTGTGCAAGTTGTCATTTACCTATCCATAGAGGTCAAACTTGCCATATTTGACTCATGTAGCACTTGGGAAAGCCGAAGGAATCAAATCTGCTTTATTCCTGGCCTCCTAGGTTCCTATCTGCTTTTTTTGCTTTATTGACTGCTTTTTTAGTGTTTTAAGGAAAATGGGAAAGCTAGACTAGGTGAGGTGAACTAGTTTTTTGTCCTCTTCATCCTCCACTCTTTTCTCCATGAAAAAGCATGTATGAGCTACCATTCCACCACTCTTTATCTTGCCTAAGCCATTTTTCTAATTCGTGAGCTCCATGACAGATTTGGGATCAGCTTTTTACACCTGTGGGGGATTTGCTTAATTATAGTAAGCCTGCTTTATGCTAGATTCGATTTGCACCTCATGCATTCGAATCCCTGATGTATGTTATTTATTCAGAAACCTATTATGATACAGGGTTGGCTATTGTACACTGAGTTAATACAGTTTAGTGTTCGGCTCCAATTTTCAGTCTCTTTTGTGAGTGATTTTGCATGATCAATTGTTAATTGTTGTGAGTAAAATTAATCTATCACTGGGTTCAATTTCCACAGGTTTGACATGTCATATCTTTCCTTAGAATTTCAGCTAACATCAATGTTTTGTATGAAGATAATATGATGGAAACGTTTGTCAGTACTCTACAAGGAAATACTTTTGAATGGAATCTCAATGATATTCCAAATACAGTTATTACTTCCCTTTCAAGCTTCCATAGAATATTCTTGAGGCAATGACATACAGGAGAGACTGACATGGAATATTTAGACAAGTTCCTAGAAGGCTTCCTTTTTGCTTCCTTTCCCTACATAAAGTATCATGAGGAAGACCCTAAATTACCTAGTCTCATCAGGATAGGAAATGATAGGTATTGGGTACTACCTCCAAGGGGTAACAATGAAAGAGAAATCCATGATGATTCCATTGATTTTGTGCATGAAGATCCCTTAATTGAAAAAATTGTTGAAGACCCTCCTCATGTCACATCAACAGAGACTATTGAATATTGGGGACTCTCCCATGATTATTTCAGTGATGAATATCCATTTGTACTCTAGGTATACCTCAAGATGAAGCCATTAAAGAAGCTTATAATGAAACTTACGATGAAAACTGTAATATGTATGATGGAACTCCTACCTATTCTCTATATAATGATGATACTTTGGAAGGTTTACTGCCTTATGACATTTTTTGAAGATGATGAGAATGAAGATGAGGAAAAGTATATCCTGGAGCATAATACAAGTGATGAACACTCCATTATGTCTGACAAATATGTTGATGAGGATTCCTAGACATTCATTGAAAATCCAATCTATGACAGGTCTGAGGAGGAAAATAATGAACCAAAAAATTTTGATGGTTTTGTTGATAATCTTGTCTATGGCATATCTAATGGAGGGATTTTTTAGTCTCTTTATGGTTTTATTGAGCATCCTATTTAAAATGTTTTAAAAGGAGAGAGAATGAATCTTGTGGCCATGGGAAATTTTAATATGGAAGAAGAGCATTCAGTTCATCTATATGATCAATCTCAATCATATATCAGTATCACTAATGAAGACAAAGAGAAGAAAACCAGTCAAGAGCTTGATACCAACAATGAGGAATATCTGATATATGACACAAATGGGGATGATGACTATTGGATTGTTATTGAAAATCCAACCTATGAGACTTTTGAAAATCCCATCTATAATATGTCCAATGAGGAGAATTTTAATTCTGAGACTTATGGAAGTTGTAAAGAAGAGAAATAAAAAATTTCATATGATCAGTTAGAGTTATATTTGAGTATCTTTAATAAGGACTTGGAGAAGCAATGTAATGAAGAGTCATATTGGGTGAAACTAATTGAATATTTTTTTCAGCCATCGTCTTCACATACAAATTTTCCTTATGATTTGGAGCAGTTTAAGGCTTACATACATATTTATTATCAAACAATCCCTTTGGATGAGTATGATGACCTGCCTCATCATAATGATTTGTACATTATTCCTATACTATCTTGGATAGAAGAATCCTATAAGAGGACTTTCCAGTTTAGGAAGTAGTTCGATGCCCTTCTCCATGAGTATAATCTCTCTTTCAACCTTCCCATATTGAAGTTTCATGCAAGTTTTCATTTCCTAAATAATGTTTCCTTGCTTTGGTTGGTAACCAAAGACAAGGAAAAAACCTTTAAATTTGATAAAATGCTTAGGTGGATACATTGGATATTTGATTTTATCTAGGATATTTATTATATCTTGTTTAGTGTAGGCAAATAAGCTCCTTAAAGTGAGCATTTACTTTATGCATTTATTTCATGTATTTAGGAATAAAACTCTCTTTCATTATTTAGTTTACCATCCCTTTCAATAAGAAACTTTTGGATCATTGGTTCTTTTCATAAAACTTGCACTACTAAATTTTTCTTGTCAAGCTGAGTGTTTTTACAAATTATAAGAACCGAAGATTCTGGTGTTCTCGTATTCTCTCATTGCCTGAAGACTAGATCAATCACACGTCCCACAGTTGGAGCAAGTTGTTAAGCACTAAGTTTCACTTAGTGCATTTTTCAAGTGATCCATCAAGGATCAAAACAAATCAATTGTTCTTACTCAGTGTTCAGGAAGTTCCATGGTTTCATCAGGGCCAGTTGGGGTCCCTTTTTCGCATGTTCACACCCCCTCGGGGGAATTGTAATAAATGACATAGCATGATGGTTTACTTTGTAAAAGGATTGTAATTCTTACGAATTGTTCATCAAGCTCATCATCCTTGAGTTTTTTTTCCCTCATTGATTATGTGACACTTTTTTAAGCAACATATGATTTTTGAGTTTTTCACTCAAAATCCTCAAAAGTCAGGATGATGAAATTGGTGATTGTTGGAGGAGATAGTCAGTAAGTCGACTAATTCTATCAACCAACTAATTAGAGATTACGTCGGCCACATAAGGTTGTGTCGGTTGACCGAACCGATAGGTAATTATTTGTAACTGTTTGTAAATCATATATATTAGGCTATTGAGCCAAATGAGAACTTGATTCAGTTTTGTATTTGTATGGACCCTTTTACTATAATATAATCTATTGTTCCACATCTATGTCTTGTCTCTTGTCTCTGATATGTCTGTATGCTTTTAATATGTATTATTGGTAACCCTCTGTGATCCGTGATATTACAACATTGGTTTTGTTGCCGGTAGTACATAACTAAGATGAATACAAGCAGATGATATCAAAACAAGAGATTGAAAGACTGGTGGGAGCGTAAGATAGCAAATTACTTGCAGAATTACGTGTGGAGAAACATATTAACGACTGCTCAAGCGAAGGAAAGATTCTTTACTGAAACCCATGAGAAGTTTGTAGAATTGGTACCCCAACTTTTCAAGAAACTTCTAGATGAAAAATCCAAAAGCGACTAAAGACCAACAGCTACTAGAGAAACTGATTCGAGGGGGAAGAACAAACCTGTCGAAGTGGTTTGAAAAGATCACCAACGAATTCTGCGAGGAGCAAGCTATAGAAGAAAGAACTTTGGTAGAAACCATTCAGAATAAATTCTATACAGACCTTACCAAGCGATTCCTGTTCTCCTTACTGACCTTCCTGTTCAAAGTCCTGATAGAAAAAAGAGTGGGTCATATCATCGAACCTCGTCCCTCACTACGCGAACCGCCACAAAATTCTAACTAGGCAAAGAAACAAAGGAAGTGGGAGAAATTCATTGCTTAAAGGGAGTGGGAATATTTCCTAAGCAAGTAAACAGAACTATCCAAGCTTTCTAAAGCATTGGGTAGGCCATGGGGGGGTAGATGGTCATATGTCGGGGTAAAGTGAGCAGGATTCTAGTCGACTAACAAGAGATACCACCACCAGAGATGAAAAGTCAACCTAAGAAGGAAATCGAATGGACAATGACACATAAAGGTACGGTGGATTTACAGAATATAGAGAGACAAAAGAGGTTGAAAAGAAGGGAAGAAAGATGAGAAAGAGATATAGCATTGCAAAGAGGAATGAGTACTAGGGTGACAGACAAAGAAAGAAATCCACCAAATTCAGGTCATGACCGACAAGAAGAAGGCGTGGATGAAGAGGCATCACCCATGGAAGAAGACTTGTGGATAGAGCAATGAGAATATCTTTAAATAGAAGTTCCCCAAGAGGTAAGACCTCTATCTCCAACAAATCCGAGTACCAGAATGCAAGCCATTGTCGAAGAATATTTAAGACTAAGAGCTGGTGAGTTTGGTATATGGAACTGACTAGATGATGAAGTAAATGATGATAATCATTTATTGATCCATCGACCAGAAGAAGGAAATTGGGTCCCACTTCAGGCGTACCCTTCCAACCGAAGTATCCACTTACTTTACTCAACACATGAAGGAGCACCCCCCTGCCAAATACAACTTTGGAGAATACAGAAAATTTGGCCCTGCGGACAAATAATTGCAGTTGGACATCGACACGAGAAGTCGACCCCAACCAACTGCTTTTTGAAAAAGAAACAACAAACAAAACAACTTATGGGAACGAGAGTTTTGTCGACAACAGTTCTGCACAAAGAAGTAAGAAAAACATCCCACTCCCACCACCACCACCCCCACCGCTGCCACCTCCTGAAGAAGACAGCGACAGCGAATCCGACATGGGTCACGGGTCAGTGCATATCCCTCTATATGAGGGAAATGAAGATCCTAGACGACATTGGTTCATCTGTGAGTCAACATGGGAGGAAAACTAGGTCATATATGAAGATAGACAGATGGCACAGTTCCCTAGTGCCTTGAGGAAGAGAGCACTAACATGGTACATGTCCTTTACTGAAAGAACCCCTTAAGTATCCAAAGAAGAAATTAAAGTGCAATTTTTTTCATTCTTTAAAACTCTAGATGCAAAACATCTGGCAGCTAAAAATTTGAAAACATCACAAAATCCAGTAGAATTTGTCCGTGACTATGACAAATGCTGGAAAAACCTCCTCAGCCAATTGGATTATGTAATTGATGAGAAACTATTAACTCAATTTTTCCTTGCAGGTCTATCACAGAAAATTTGACAGCACATAATCCTGGAGACGTTCAAAACATTAGGGATGTGCTTACTAAAGCCCTACAAGTAGAGATGGATGAAAACTTCCTAGCATATCCCATGGATACCAGACTAGAAGAACAACTCGAGATCATGCAAAAATCATTAAAAGAGCTAAACTGTAAGAGTCAGGATGTCTAGTGCACGAAATTCTCAACGGCTAGACATTCAAAAGATAACTGTCAATAGGACATCAGTTAACAGGACGTTCGATTTGTGCAAACAAAGTGTTTTTGTGACATCTGCCAAGAACATGGAGAACACAAAACAAAAGATTGACCGTACAACATGAAAAATGGTAAGGAATATTGGTGTGCTATCTATGAAGTAAAAAGTCACACCACAACCGACTGCCACCTTAACTTAAAAAATCGACAAAACTACCAGTCAGTCTACCAGATAAATGCAGTCACGCAGAACAAAGATCAGCGAAAAAATGCTCAACACAAACAGAATAATCAAAGGTACGAAGGTCGTCGATATGATCGTGGGTTCGACAACCGACGTGGAAGATATGGAGGTCGAGGTCAATTCTCTGGGAATCACAACAACCGACCACGTCGGCCCATCCAATGTTTCACGTGCTACAAAGAAGGTCACGAATATGCAGACTGTCCATACAAGGATGGAACTGACTTAAAATTCTGTACTAGCTGTGGAGTAGGGGATCAATCATTAGAGGATTTCCCTACTATGCTTGATAAAATAAATAAAAAGAAAAATGTTAATGTCTTGTCGAGCATTCAAAAACATGATATAATCAATACAAATAATTTGCATATAGTAACCCGACAAGGGACAAAAATTGGGAGTGATAATCCATGAATAAGAAAAATAAAATAAAAGAATGATTATCCTAACCCAGCTAAACAAAAACAACTGTATAAAGACGCAATGAATATATTTAAAGAATTTGCTCGAAAAGAAGAAGCAGATGATAATCGACAAAGCACAGTTAAAGAACTAATACATTTAGTACAAACTGATAAAATGGTGTCTTAATTCATTGACCTATTGTATAAAATAAAACACAACAATAATACAGAAAAACAAACAAAAAATATCTACAATCTAAACCAGAAGGACAAAAGTGATGCCGACCCACTTGTCGACCTACAAATTGAAGGATACCATGTCCGACAAGTTGTGCTCGACTTCTGGTCACAAGTAAACATTATGACTCGCAACACTTGGGAACAATTGGGTAGACCTCGACTATACGAGTCAGGAATATACCTAAAATTATTCGACCAAGGTTTGATTGAACCTATCAGAGTTTGGAAAAATGTCGACATGACCATAAAAGGAATATCGACCAAAGTCAACTTTGAAATTATTGACCCTAAAGAAGGATCTAGTTCTTTCCCAGCGTTAGTAGGTCGACCTTGGGGAAGAAAAATGAAAGCATCGATATCCTTAGACAAGGAAAGAATAAAACTAAAATGGAATGGACAAAAAGTCGTAGTACCTATCCATCCATCCCAAGGAGAACCTATTGATGAAGAAGTCAACATCCGACAATTATATCAGATACAAAACAATGAAGACTACACAAAACCCAATGTCTATGATGAAATTCACTTAGGCAATCAAGATTCAGTAGGATACAATTCAGACACATAATTATATGATTGGGAAGTCGAGAACTGTGAAACACAAGCAAGAGGTTGCTGGACCATTCAAAAATTTCAAAAGAAACCAACCCAATAGTGCTTCTTGGTGTCCATCATCCCAAAACTATTTGAAAAGAAAACCATGGAATATCCTACCCTAAAACCAGCAAATGTAAATATCACACAAATCCCAAGGTACAAAGAAAGAGAATCTCCATTTATGCATATAGAACAAGTATCAAGAAACATTGGTGAACATGGCCGACTAGAAAGTTTAGTGGAAACCTTCACAGGACAAGCTCCTAAATGGTGGGATACCCATAAATCAAGATTGTATACATGGAAAAAAACATTGACCTACTTTATAGAAAGATTCGGTGGAAAAAAGTTAACCAATCCAGCCCAAATACCTATGTTCATCCAAGGGTAGGATCCAGAAGACCTCATAAGAATATGTGAAAAATAATGGAAAAGACTGGGGTATAAGGATGAACATAGATGGCCACACCTGTTTCCATCGACGCTATCTGACTTACCAAACAAATGGTAAAAAATTGAAGAAGCTCAGGATGAAACATTCCTATGGCATGAACTAGAAGAGAATTTTATCAAAGATTTCAGCTTTATACCAAAGGATGGAAAGTTAGTCAAAATTGCAAAACAAATCAAGGAATTTATAGAACCGACTGAGAACAAAACCCTAAACCATGGCCAACCGACAATAAACTGCAATAACATACAAACCAAGACAAAACCACAATCGGCAAGGCTACAAATGGAAAATGAAAATCCGGAAGGGAAAGGCTTTCGATGGAAATCATACCATTCAGAAGCAACAAAACCAATTCGCACAATGCTCAAAGTCGAGACAGTCGAAGACACCAACTGAATGACTGCAGCAGACTTTCCTACCACATTTTCACAGTTTAAATAAGGGATCCGACCAATCAATGAAGCCAAAGCACCAGAATGGTTATATGCTAAAGTCAAAACTAAAGAATTTGACATCTCAAGTGATTATCGACCAAAAATGGCAAAAATTGGAGACTACTAGAGTGAAGAACAAACAACAAAAATAGAAAACTTACTAAAAGAATTCCAGGATGTATTCGCTAGAGACTACAAAGATCTCAAAGGTCTAGTCCATGAAATGGGTGAAATGAATATCGACATTAAACCTCATGTCTGACCTGTAAATAAAAGACCATATAAATTAGCTCATAAATACAAATATATAGTCAAGAAAGAGATTGATAATATGCTTGCAGCAGGAATTATCTACCCTATTGACCAATCAGAATGGGCAAGTCCACTAGTTGTTCATCCAAAGAAACACGATCCAACCAAGATAAGTATCTGTGTCGACTTCAAAGACCTAAACAAAGTTACATTAACAGACCCATTTCCAACACCTTATGCAGATGAAATCTTAAATGAGGTCGCAAGACATGAATTCTACACATTTACAGATGGATTCTCAAGTTATAACCAAGTACCAATAGCCAAAGAAGATCAGAAAAAGACAACATTCGTATGTGAATTTGGCTCATTTGCTTACAGGGTTATGCCTTTTGGATTAAAAAAATGCACCTACAGTATTTTCAAGAATTGTGGTCAAAACATTTCAAGAATATATTTACAAAACAATGGCAGTATATTTCGATGATTGGACAATATACTCTATGTTGAAAGATCACTACAAATGGCTAAGGCTCATGTTGGAATGATGCTGACAAATCCAGCTAGCCCTGAACATCAAGAAGTGCATATTTCTGACCCCTATAGGGATAATATTAGGACACGTTGTCTGCAAAGAAGGCATCAAGGTCGACTTCGCAAAAATAAAATTTATCCTCAACTTAAAACCACCGATGAACCCAAAACAAGTCAGGGTACTACTTGGTCATACAGGATATTACAGGAAATTCATAAGATACTATTTAGATATGACCTATCCACTAGAAGAACTGTTAAGAGAAGAACAGGAGTTCGACTGGATGGAGGAATGCAACATATCATTTGAAACGCTAAAAAGGAAACTAGTCGAAGCACCCATTCTAATATTTCCAAACTGGTCCACCAAATTCCATGTACACATCGACGCATAAGGCCTAGAAATAGGAGCAATCCTAACTCAACCAGGGGAAGATGGAATGGACTACCCTATAGTTTACAGCAGCAGAAAATTTAATAAAGCAGAAAGAAACTACTCAACAACAGAGAGAGAAGCATTAGGAATGGTTTTTGTGCTACATAAGTATCGACATTATCTACTAGCCAATCCATTTATATTTTATACCAACCACCAAGCACTAAAATACCTTGTAAATAAACCCTTACATCATGGGAGAATTTGTCGATGGCTACTTCTATTCCAAGAATTCGAATTTGAATTCGTTGTCAGACCAGGAAAGTTAAATGTCAGACTCGACCACTTATCACGAATCGACACAGGAGAGGAACCAACAGGAGTTGAAGACGACCTACAAGATGCACATTTATTTCGAATAGAAGCAGTCCCAACAGAATTAGAGGAAATAGCTCAATTCTTAGAAGAGGGACAAGCACCAGGGGGCATAAGCATGAAGAAGTAACAAATCTTAGCCATGAAAGTTACACCATATAGCCTCATAAATGGATTTTTATATAAAATGGGCCTAGATGACATCCTCTAAATATGTGTACTAGAACATGAAAGAAATAATATTATGTATGAAGCACATTATGGACCGGCGGGAGGACATTTTCAAGAAGACACAACTGCCAAGAAAATTCAACAGTCGGGGTTATGGTGGCTGACACTTCACAAAGACTGTAAAACGTTTATGAGCCAATGTGACAGATGTCAACGACTGGGTCGAACTCTGCCTAGTATAGAAATGCCCTTGATATCAGTAAACCCAAGTTTGACATTTGAAATTTGGGCCATCGACTTCATGGGACCATTCCCCATACCAGTAAAAAGGACAGGTGCAAGGTACATAATAACTACAGTAGAGTATGTAACCAAGTGGTCAGAAGCAGAACCAGTCGACACATGTTCCAGTGAGATAGCTACTAAATTTATCTATGAAAATATCATTACCAGATTTGGATGTCCAATAACCCTAATCAGTGACCAAGGGTCACACTTTATTAATAAAACCATTAAAGCACTAACAGGTCAATTCCAAATTGACCACCGATGTAGTACATCGTATCACCCTCGGTCGAATGGAGCAATTGAGGCATTCAACAAAACATTAACAAAAGGCCTAACAAAAATCTGTAACACCGACAAAGACGACTGGAACGAAAAGATACCTGCAGTACTATGGGCTTACAGAACAGCATACAAGCGTTCGACAAACCAAACATCGTTTCGACTAGTCTATGGACAAGAAGCAGTTGTTCCACTACATTTTCGACAACAAACACCTATTATAGCTGAAATTTTACATGTCGATGTCGAACAAGGAAGGAAGGACCGAATGATGCAATTAAGAAAGCTTGAAGAACATCGATTGTCACTTTACAACACTAAGAAATTCAAAAACAACAGCAGAAGGCATGGCACAATCGTAATATATAAAAAAACCCTATCAGTAGGGGACCTTACCCTACTATACAACAGTCAAGTAAAAGGAAAACCCAAAAAGCTACATACAGAATGGATGGGACCCTGCGTTTTCAAAGAGATTCATGCCAACGGATCAATCTGACTAAGGACGTTACAAGGCATAGTATTTCAAAAACTTGTTAATGGTGCCCGACTAAAGCGGTACAAAAATTAAAACAAGTTCAAAAAAAAAAGCATATAACAACCATAACGATTAGACAAAACTATAAAAATCTGAAAAAAATCTAAAATAAATAAAACAGAACCAACACCCATAAACCAATATGACAAGAAATCAATTCTTCGATATCCCACATCACATCCATTGACATACCACCATCGACCGCTCACATGGTTGACATCAACCAACGACTTTGAAGGTCACATCATGCCTTCATGACTACAAGCGCCAAAATCAAATCACCATTAACGCAAACTCAAGTGACCGTGCTGGATCATCACTTCCACCATTAATACACCCATCGACAGAAACATCAAACGCCCCACCTATAAATACCGGACCAAAAAAGGATCATTTACAGTATTTTGAATAGAGAGAGCAATTTAGCAAACAGAAAACTAAGAACCAAGAATCCCTAAGTAAAGTCAAACAGAGAATCGACGAAATGGTGCCAAAACAATCCAGAGTCGTAGCAAAGACTAAGGAACTACAATTTGTTGAAACCCCATTAATGACGAGGTTGAGAAACATAAATAATGCCAAGGTCCAAGAGACCTCTTGGGCGAAAACATGGGTTGAGATCAAGGAATGGGCCTATGTCGACAAGAAACCAACCCAAGCAGCAGAGAAGGTAAACCACAGTTCTATCATGAACTACATGAACACACCGTTCATGGCAAGTTTTGGAGGTACAAAAGAAACGACAGTCAAACTCATTATAATCCGATACCACAACGACAGATTCTACTTCGACAGGCCAGTCAAGATCTCTGGCGAAGTGATATATAAACTGACAGCTATCCAACCAAGGTGACCCAGTACCAGTCGGCATAAAATAAGGGCTAGTAGAATGACTAACTAGAACACCATTGGGAAAGAACTCAAAAGGGCTAATGATTAGCCAGATACAAGCCTGGATGCCACAAATTGTGGCTAAAATCATAGCAACAGGGCTTACACCCACAGGTCGGGGAAGCAACCTAAAACTAGATATGCTAGAGGCAGTAGATACAATTTTTGACATGGAAAAATTCTATAGATGGGATGAGTATGTCACCGACATGTTCAAAGGAATCTGTGAGAAATTCTAGGAGTCGGGAGCGATTGTAAGGTTCTCGTCCCTGATAATATGGATAGTAATGTACTACTTGTGCCCAGTCAGGGACAAGCAGTTCCAAGAACCTATAAAATTCCATATGTGGAGGTTCAAGCCATTTGCCTAGACTGGAACACTGAAGGAACTGGCAAATGGAAAAGTACTGTTGGAAAATTGGTTCCAACAGCTCAAATTTCAGATGACCAGATGGAGGGTTCCCCAAAACATCCAACGATGTCTACCAAAAACCGCGCACATACAGCTAGAGCTTGACCATACTGCGGTTTGGTATATGTAGGGTGCCAAGGAAAAAGAAAAGACTCTCAACTACTATCCAACAGTCGAGGAGATCTTCCGCGAGCTAGCTCGACAATCTGGCACAAAACTGTCGATACTAGCAAAAACCAAGGAAGCAACCTTAGCGATAGAAGAACCACAAATAGACTAAGAAAAGTAAGAAAATTACGAACTCCGACTACACATCAACACTTTCATGTCGGAGGAAACACAAGCAGAGGATACCAACTGACTACAAATCACAATCATACCATCGACAGCCCAAAGGGAAGGTACACAGACAGAACAGCAGGTAGCCATTCTAGCTGAGAAAAGTGTCAGCCCAACACAACAATAGGAGGAAGGGGACGAATTGGGAGATATTGATTTCAACAACCCTGAGTACGAAATAACCAAAGAAAAAATTAAAAAGCTAGCAAAGGAGATAGTATTAGCAAGGAAGAAAGCAACTGAGACAAAAGGGAAGGGGAAGCACAAGCTGATCCTTTCAGACTCAGAGGATGAAGAGGAACTGTTAGCTACCATGGTCGACATCATCGAAGACATTGTAGCAAACAAATTTCTGGTTGAGACACAATTCAAAAAATTTGTTGAAGCAAGAGCACGACAAGGTCGGCCGAAGAAGGAAAAAAGTCAACACACTTTGACGGCCGAGAATATTGTTGAATTAGTATCTACACCTCCACCCCCTTCTCCGACTCAAATCACATAGGAAGAAATTCCAAAGCTTCCCTCCATAAGCCCAGTCGACATATGCAAAAATTCTATGTTGGAATTCTTGAAGGAGAGGTTCAACCAAGACAGAGACTTCCAGACATACATTGAAAAACTACCTGAGTTACTTACCTCTGTACAGAATATCACCACCAAGTGCCCTCTATTTGAAGCTGGTGGATCAAGGCAGCTTATTCTTTCACAACCTGGCCAAATACCCCAGAATCCAAGGTCTGTGGGAGTTTTGAAATCAACATTTGTGAGGAACCCCGAAAAGACAGCTCAAGTTGTTGCAAGTCGAACCTCATCCTTCACCCCAACCGACATCGCACCCCCTCCACTAGCCAATGAACCCACAAGAAATGGGGAAGAAGAGAACATGGAAGAAATCAATCGAGAAATCGAAAACCTATTCTCCAACATCCTAGAGGGTTCACCCCCACAAATTGAGGACCCGACACCTGACCACATCCCCACCACACTAATCACACCCGACCATTCAGCATCACCACCACCACCCCCCAAACTAGAACCTGCAACCGAACCATCTGCACCTGAACCACCTTTATCGCAACCATCAATACTAACAACGTCTGTATCTGAACCCTCTACACAAAATCCACTAGATATACACCCAGCTATAGACCTCAACTCACAGACCCAACCAAAAGTTCCACCAACCATTATAGACCAGCAACCAAACAATCCACTGCCAGAAAGTCAACCACCGAAAAATCTAACTCTTACAGGTGCACAAGTATAGTAGCAAGAAGAACAACAGAAGCATAAGAGGAAGAGGGACCATCAATCACAAGCGGCAATGGTCCACATAAGCCAACTTGGGTCGACCACTGCAGTCAACGCAACAAAGCTGAAGGATGGAGAGTTGGGACAACTCTTGGAAAATCTAGCTATCAAAGCAAAAACAAGAAGCCAGACTAGATGCAAGGAGCTCGACGACACTGAAAGAGAACAAGTCGAGTTCCTATTAAAATGCAGAAACCTAGCACAATCTGTGATACCATGACCAAGGGAGGTCGACACCGACAACCCATTAGAAAAAGCATATCAGCTGTTTGAAAGCGTCGTGTTGGCACTACATATATTGATGCAAAATACAAGAAAAGAACAAAAAGAAGAAACATCTAGACTACTGATGCGGTAGCACACAGCCTTCTCTGAAGCTTACAAAGTGCTTCAAGATCACATAGAGGAGTTTGTCCTAACAGAAGGGGTACTACGAGACTGGCCTACTTATTACGGGCAAGTCTTTCAGCAGACCCGACAAACTCGACAAGAAATTCAAGCACTGGAGAAAAGAAAGAGCACATAAGAAGCATTGAGAAGCATTGTCGAAGATCAAATCGTCCTCGAAATAGCCAAACTGTAGAAGCTCGAGCAACAAGCACACCAATGGGTACAGCAGGCAATCCCGAGCTTGGACAAATTAGACACCATCTGTCCGCAAATGAAAAGACTTCTGGAGATGGCAAAAGAGAAATACCAGTTTATGGGTCCCGACATGGAAAGGATAGAAAACCTTTCCATTCAAGAGAATATGTCGACACTATCAAGCCTTACCACCTTAACCATCGACATCCAAAAAGTATTGCAAAATTGGATAGAATTCCAACATCAAATGGCCATGACAGCAGAAGGAATTGTTGAATTATGTGTACAGAAACAACCAACTATCCGACTTCAAAGCCCATAAAAGACAAACAAAGAAATAACTACTTTAGACAGGCACAGAATTTTTGAGTACCTCCCCTGTTTCTTCGGGACAAAGAACAATTTTGTTCGTGGGGGAGATGTTGGAGGAGCTAGTCGGTAAGCCGACTTAGTCGATCAGCTGACTAATTATAGATTATGTCGGCCACATAAGGTCGTGTCGGTTGACCAAACCAACAGTTAGTTATTTGTAACTATTTGTAAATAATATATATTAGGTTGTTGAGCCAGATGAGAACTCGGTTCAGTCCTGTATTTGTATGGACCCTTTTACTATAATATAATCTGTTATTCCACATCTAGGTCTTGTCTCTTGTCTCTGATATGTCTGTATGCTTTTAATGTGTATTATTGGTAACCCTCTGTGATCTGTGAGATTACAACAGTGATTGTGTCTTAAAAGGTTATTAAATCCTAGGTTCTATGTATTATACCATGCTATTCATAATCCCAAAGTTTCATGGACATGCGCTAAGTCTTTCATAAGATTTTGTAATTTTTAGATTTTTAATAAAATCATCGATAAGATGTATTTTAATTGTAAAAGTTCAAAGGGTCATAAATATGGGCCTATGGAACCAATTTGGTCATGTGGATGCTTGTTTTTGGNTTTTAGATTTTTAATAAAATCATCGATAAGATGTATTTTAATTGTAAAAGTTCAAAGGGTCATAAATATGGGCCTATGGAACCAATTTGGTCATGTGGATGCTCGTTTTTGG
>LPNX011095681.1:0-48721 GCA_001517045.1 Pseudotsuga menziesii | reverse complement strand
CTCTTTGATTAATGAAATGACTGGATTAACCTTGTTCTTTTGAGAAATTTTCTAGTTTTTGCATATTTGTCTCAGAGTGAAAGGGATTGGAGTTCGGTTGCATCCAATTCTATTTAAAACATTTTTTTTTTTTTTTTAAGACAATTTTTTTGCAGATCCTTCTCTCGTTCATTTCTTTCAAGCACAGGCTTGGGAATTTCGGTCTTCTTCTCTCTAAAATTCAAACTTTCTTCTTGGTTTCAGTTACTTGATGATTAGTAAAATTGGATCAATAATTTTGTATCTAAAATATGATTTTATTCAAGCATATATATCAAATCTAGATTCACTTTTAAATCCTTATCTTAAACTAGAGTCGTTGCAATCTTTCAAAGTATCATTTTCACTAAAACAAATCTACAATTTTATGAGCATTTTGAGTAGTGTAGATTATGCATTTGTTTTGATTCATTTGTGATATTCTAACACACTTAAATCACTGGTTTTTAGCAGGTTTTGAAAAAAGGAGGAGGACATACTGGTCAAATTTCAAGTTTCAGTCATCCGGGACATAAAAAACTCCATCCGCCATCCTTTTTCTTCTTTCCTTTTCTCTCTCAACGACATTGTAGGCCTTTCAATCCATTTCAAGGATCAAAGTGAAAATAATAATTCATTTTTTTATCATATTTTAAAATTATTAATAAAGAAATCAAGTGGGATACACAACGCCCACACTCCATCCCCACTTGGGTGGATTCATGGACTCTTTCATGGTTTGCATTTTAATAATCAACACTTGCACACAATCCACCTTCTTGAAAGGTTTTATAGATTAGTTTTTTTTTTTTTTTTCATCTCAGATTAAGTTTTACTTTCTTACCCAACTCATTTCCACCAAGTATGCTCTCACCACCAATGAAAATGTTCTGTGGATTATTGGTGGATGATCAAAAAGTGAAACATATTTTTGGTTCTAATTTGTCATTAATCCTTTGATTTTACAAACTTATTTGTTGTATCAAATTGGAATAAACATTTTGTCATCAACTCATGTATGCTCTTTCCCTCTGCGGACTTTCCCTGGTCGCTAGGAAATCAAAAGCGGTTTCGATGCTTTCTATTTTATTCACATTAATAAAATAATTCATTAATACAATAAACTCCCCTTAGAAACATTTTGAAAATCCAGCATACTATAGTTGAAAATCGTGGGAAAAATTCTCAGAGGAAGCAGAAATAACTCAGTAGTGACCTCGAGATACAGTCAGACTACATCCTTATTGGTGTAGTGTTGGACACCTTTTCAGAGCCTATGATTCATCCCACATTTCTGAGTGAGGAACCACTTTAGTCATCTTCCAGACACATTCTCAGTACTTCCAATGTATCGAGAATTCTCTTCCCTTAATTTAACTCATCTCTTAATAATTAAAACTAATCAAGACACATTTGCAAAACATTTTACTTCAACAACATTATTTCACTTTGACTCCATTGGCACTGATCTGATCTGGAACTATTTTATTCTCACTTTATGTGTTGATGTTATGCTATTGAATACTTACTTAAATTTGAAAACAATATTGTATCAGAATTTACTTCAAAAAACTCCTAACAACTTACTTACATCAATAACAATTAAAACTTAAAGAGCCTTGGAAAACCCTTTCCTAGGGACCACCTCCCTTGGCTTCATTAGGAGTTTGACCTAAACAGAGGAGTCAAGATCAAGTGATAGTACTTGACTCGAGACTTTACCCCAAGGACACACCTAGAATATTGAATATTTATGTTTTGCTTAACCCCTAGGTGTGTGAAAGGCGGAAACACCTTCCAAAAACGCTTGTGAATTTGGCAACTCTGTCGCTAATGATGATTTTTGGAAATCCATGTAATTTGTAATATTTTTATAGAATCATTCAGTGATTTGTTTAGCGGATTCAGTTTTCTTAATACCCATAGAATGTGCATATTTCGTTAATCAGTACACTACCATGAATATTTTGTCCTTTCCTTCGAATAAGGGTAGGCCTTCAATAAAATCCATGGAGATTTCCTCCCACTTCTGGTTTGGGAAGTGAAGCAGGTGGAGTAGCCTTGGAGTCATGACATTTTTCATTTTTATTTCTTTGACTATGTACTTTTGAATTCCTTTATACATAGCCTTCCAATAGAATGATTGTCTGGAATTGTAGTAAGTTTTGAAAAATCTTACATTTCCTATGGCTAGGGAATCATGAGATTCTATCATTACCTTGGCTTAAACATGGATGTTGGGCTCAAGTACTAGATTCTTTCTTTATACCAAAGGATGTCATTCCTCCATTCAATTTTTTTACCTTGATTGGGATCATTGATTAAGGAATGGGCATCTAGGTCCTTGGCATATTCACCTTAGATTTCATCCAACCAGTTTGGAACTGCAACTGAGATCGCATAAGCCTTGACTTCTTCATTTTTTCGGGAAATGGAATCCACAACTACATTTTCCTTTCCTCTCTTATGTAGTATCTCTGTATCAAAAGCAATTTTTTCTATCCATTTGTGTTGTAGGAGATATTAAAGACTATTATGGTATGTCCTTATCAATATTTTGGCCCCTAAAAGGTATTGTCTCCATTTGTATAGAACATGTATATGGAAATAATTTACTTATCATATGTGGACTTAAAACTCTCTCTCTTGATGAGCTTCCGACTTTTGAATGCTATTGGGTGACCTTCTTGCATCAAGTCTGCTCCTATCTTGAATCCTAAAGCATCGCACTCAACCACAAATGGTTTCATGAAATCTAGTGTTGCTAATACTTGCATTGATGACAAAATGTTTTCCAATGCCTCAAAACATTTTTTGGCTTCATCATTCCAAATCTGTTAGAGGGGTAGTATGAGGGGTGTAATTCTTCACAAATCTTTGATAGTATCCCGTCAAGCTTATAAATCCTCTTAATTTAGATATGTTATCTGGTTTGGGGCACTCAGCGATTGCCTTGATCTTAGTTGGATCAACTTCAAATCCTTCCTTTGGTATTATATGGCCTAGATAGTCCACCTCTTCTTTTCAAAAAGTGCATTTTGACATTTTTGCAAAAAATTGATGTTCTTTCAAGATGGTGAGTACTTGATCTAAGTGTTGGATATGCTCTCTCCAAATTTTTCTATATATGAGGATATCATCAAAAAATACTAATATGAACTTTCACAAATATGGATAGAACAATTCGTTCATTATGGCTTGAAAAGTTGTTGGAGTGTTAGTTAATCCGAAGGGCATTACTTTGAACTCATAATGGCCCTCATGAGTACAGAAAGAAGTTTTTGCTACATCTTCTAATCTAACCCTGATTTGGTAATGCCTGAATCTCAAATCTAATTTTTAGAAGTACTTAGCTCCATGAAGTTCATCCATCATCTCATCAATGAATGGGATAATGAATTTATTCTTAATTTTTATCTTGTTCAGACCTCTGCAATCTATGCACAACCTAAAAGATCCATCCTTATTTTTAACTAGCACTATTGGAGCTACACAGGGGCTTATGCTCTTTGAAATGACTCCACATTTAAAAAAATATTGGGTAAACCTTTCGATCTCTATTGTATGGTGATATGGATATCTATATGGTTTGATATTGACAGGTTTTTCCCTGGTTCTATCTCCATCATGTGCTCAATATTCCTATTCAAGGTGGAAGTTCCATTGGAAGATCTTTGAAAACCTTGTGGTGTTTTTGGATTAGATCTTGTATATTTGGTGGTTTGTAGTCATCTTCTTCACATGTTAGTAACTCCATCTCTTGACATTGAATTATGTAAGTAGGTGCTCCTTTTTGAATTATCCTTTCCATCTGATGTGATGTAACCAATTGAGTTTCTGGTGATCGTAAACCGTACAATTTGTACTTTTCCCTAGACACCTTAACTCCATGAAGTTCTCTTGATGGTTAGCATAGTAAGTACCCAGTTTTTGCAACCATTGGAATCCCAATACAATGTCTACTCCTCCAAGAGGTACCACAAAGAATTCGGATTCTAGGTTATACTCTTGCATTTGTAATTTAAGCTTGTGACATTTTCTCACATTTTCAATCTTCTTGCCATCAGCTTCCATAACCATCATTCTTGGCATTGGAAAAATGAATAAGTTGAATATCTTAGCAAGATTAACATTAATAAAGTTATGGTTACTACCAGTATCTATGGGAATCGAGACATTGGTGTTCTTTATATGTCCTTTCAAGTTCAATGTTTGTGGTTGGGATATCCCTATAATCACGACTAATGATATATTTGGTGTATCATCCTCTAAAACTGAGTGGCAACCTTGTTGATTTCCCATATCATCCTTGCTTGATTCTTCACTTTTCGATTCTTTTTCTTCTTCTTCAATTTCGCATGCATACAACTTTTGGGGGTTTCTCCTTTGCAAACATCTATGCTTAGGGTCCCATTGTTGATTAATTTTTCATTGATACTAACGATGTCTAGTCATTGATGCCAATTGTTGAGTCCTTGATTCCCCTTGTGGAGCCCTTGAGGGTTAGTGTGTTGTTTGTGGTTGTTTGTGTCAAAGGCGCCCTTTTGACTTTCTCTAAGCCCAAGATTGAATCCCTTGGAGGCCTTGGGACAATGGAAAAAAACCTCGTTTCCCATTGACTTGGCCAAGTGTCCCTAAGTTGTATCTTGGTCCCATTTGAGTCCATTGTTGTATCCATTGATCCTCGTTGTCCTGTAGTTCATGGTCTCTATGTTTCTTGTACTTGATATGGTCTTATTATTTTTTGTTGGATGAATGATGTGGTATTTTGGTTCTTGGAGCCCACACACTTTCCCTTACATTTTTGCACATGTTGAAGCTTGGTCGATGATGATATCCTTGGGTCTTGAACTCACACTTAATGATTCTTGGAATTAGATGTCATAGCTTGATGTTGAATCCCATGTTTCTTACAGGAACAAATGACCCATTTTGTAGTTATTTGTTGAAAAAAATATACTTCATATTCCCATGATCGAAGACCATTGAGGTTCCCTTATTCTATTGCATGAGAAGGCTTGGGACCCACACGCGTAGCCATAATAGAGTTGGTCAACAAATTCCTTGAACACCCTTGAAATTGTTGAAGCACTTGTTTGATGAATATTGATTGGTGGTCATGGTAATTATCCCAATGGAGACTTTGACATAGCCCGTAAAACCTTCTTTCTTGATGTTGATGAATCCTTTGATATCTTAAATAATCCCTTGTTGATGATGACATGCTTCAATAAATAAATGTGAAGACTTTGCTTGATGTTGATGCCATGATGATATATGGTAACCTTACCTTTGAAGAAGTTCTTGGAACCCACAAAATATGTGGTTTAATAGTCCTCGGAGCCACTGCATGCTTGATGGTGACTACATGCTTGGTGATGCCCTTTATGGAGCTTGAATCCCATTGCACTTGGTTGTAAATGTTCTTGAACCCACACACATGGCACGTGGATCACTTGATGGACATGGTATTGGTTCATTATAACGATGATGTCCTTGTATCCTTGATGATAATGGGCATGGTGATGATATTGATGTGTTAATGAAGCCCTTGGACATGGAAGTATGTATTTGATATCCTTGATGGTGACTTATGATGATAGAACCCACATAGCTCTCAAAGAAGCTCTCTTTATTGATTATGATGAAGTCATATGATATTGAAACCCTTGTGCATGGCCTTAAAACCCTTATAAATACTTGACGAAACATTCAAAAAGTTATCAAGTCAATTTTTTATGTTTTGCACAAATTGAAGAAAATAAGGGTAAAATACCAAGTAATTGCAAATAATCCCATCATAGGGAGATAGTCATTGTCAATCCCTTTCCATCAATATGTGGAGTGTCTCCTAACTTGTTACATTTGATGAGTTTTGACTTTTTAAAGTTAATGGATTAACTTTCCCATTTACAAGTAGGTCAAGATGCTAAATAATTCAATTAATTTTCAAGTAAAACTATTACAAGTCAGCCAAACATGTGAATAATATGAAATTTGAGTCACAGTAATCTGAGGACCAAGACAAAACTTACAGAATATTTCATCGATCAATTACACAAAAAATGACATGAAAACAGTGCAATAAGCAGTTGCAGCTATATAATATCTATCATTGATAAAAAAGTAGAGATACAATGTCATACACTAGCATGAATAGCCAGACAACTCAAATACTAGAGAGGTCATTCAATTTTAGTATATGAGAGTGGCTTAACTATCAGTTAGACACCACTTGGCACATCTGTTAACCATTAATAACAACCATAATTGACTCTAACTAAATCAGAGGTAGTTTATACTGAGTCTAACTGAATAGAACTCAATTCCATGTCAATCAGTAGGTGAGGGTGCATGTCTGACTTCAGTTAGGTGAGATCAACCGAACCGAATTGAACCAAGTCACCGAAATTTATTGGAGGCTCCTTTAATCACTCCAGTTAACTGGAATTTACCAAATATAGGAAAATAACGACAAAGGCACCTTTACAACTTCAATTTAACTGAAAGTAGGTGGAACAACCATCAGTTAACTGATTTGGGGCACTTATGTCATGCAGATCAGCCCATATTTTCTCCTTGATTAAAGGAGAAATCTCAGTTAGTCTTCCTGATTGAAGGAGAAGAGTCAGTTAGGCTCCCTCATTGAAGGAGGATCATCCAGTTGATGATGCAGTCACATATTTGAGTCAATAACTTAGGATAAGTGGTAAATTAGGAAAAATAAGCCAAATAATGATGTGTGGGTTGGATAATGACTCCAACACCCCCCATTAAGCTATAATCATGTGTAGGAGTAAAACAAAGATAGGGCCTCGATAATAAAGGCCATAGGTCACCCTTTACAAAAATAACTCTAAAAATGCTCAAAAAAATATAAGTTAGGAAAAGAGAAAAACCCTGTGGGAAAAAAAAACCCTCAAACTGAACACTAAATAATTAATATGAATTCACCGTGGAACTCACCCCCAACAATGAACGGAGGTAAGTGAATTTTTTCTCAGTAAATTTCTTGGTGAAAATGTCTGCAATCTGCTATTCTGTGGGGCAGTATTGCAAAACAATTGTTTTGTCATGCACAGGTTATCTGATGTAGTGCATGTGCATCTCAATGTGTTTGGTTCTCTATCTCTGAACCAGATCTATTGAGATCTTGATAGCGATTTGGTTGTCACAAAAAATGACAGTAGATGAAGTACTATCAATATCAAACTCATACAAAATACCTTGCAGCCAAACTTCCTGAATGCATGCATTGACTGCTCCCCTGTACTCTGCCTCTGCTAAAGAAAGGGAAATTGAAGACTTATTTTTGATTGACCATAAAATAGGCCCACCACCAAACATAAACACATAGCTAGAAGTGGACTTCCAATCTATGTTATCTCTTTCCCAATCAGAATCTATAAATCCTACCAGGTCTAGTTCATAATCAGCAGCATAGTGAATGCCATATGATCTAATACCCTGCACGTACTGTAGAATCCTCTTGGCTGCCCTATAATGAATCTCATGAGGTTGTTGCATATACCTTGATACACCATTCACAACATAACAAACATCAGGCCTTGAATGTGTCAAGTAGAGAAGGATTCCAATCAACTGACAATAAAGAGTAAAATCCGCCCATGGAGTAGTTTTTCGCTCTTCAAGACTGATTCATGAGAGGAATGGGAAAGGTGTTTCCTTGAAATCAGCCATATTAAGTTAAACTGCCTCAGCAGGCCTAGATCACTCATATCAAAAGCTTCATGTAAAGCAGTTTTTATAAAAGTAATTGAAGCAAGGGTGCTTCCTGTAATTAAAATATCATCAACATATAGAACTATAATCATAAAATTACCTTCATATTGCTACAAGTACACATTTGGATCATACTTGCATCTTTCAAAGTTCTATGAGAGCAGAAAAGGATCCATTTTGGCGTACCAATATCTTGGGGCCTGTTTCAAGCCATACAAGGATGTATGCAGCTTACAAACCAATGATGGATCTGATGTGTAGCCTTTAGGATACTTGATGTAGATCTCTTCTTGTAGGTCTCCATGAAAAAAATAACTGTTTACATCCATATGGTGCACCTCCCAGTGCTTGGATGTAGAAATGGTCAAAACTAAACTTATAGAATCCTTTTTTCCACCAGTGAAAAGGTCTCATTATAGTCCACTCATTGGACTTGGGAGAATCCTTTTGCAACCAGCAATGATTTATATTTTCAGGTTGATCCATCTGCAACAACCTTTTTACGTTGAACGATTTTCCTCCTAGGTGGAAGGGAAACTAGCTTCCAAGTTGCATTTTTCTAGAGAGAGTTGAACTCTTCATCCATTGTAGCTTTCCATCTAGGATAATTCCGAGCATGATAATGTGACTTAGGATCAGAACCAATCATCATGTAGCACTTCTTATATAGTAAAGGATAATTGCAAGAAAGAGTGTTGGTCTCCTATTATTGGCTGTCCAATACATTATTTTCCAGCATAAAACTTATAAAACCACATGATAAATTAGTTTTATTAATGTTTATTTGTGTATGGTTATGCTTTTGTGGAGACCAACGTGGACAAAGGCTTGGTAAGTGATTTTTGGTTATTTTACATTGTTTTATGCATAAATTGGGTTTTTAAATCTCCAAATAAATATCCGGTCAACTGATGGGTCGTTGTTTATTTTGTGCAGGGGTTTCGGCGCTCCAGGGAAAGTTCACGCTAGCTGCACCAGCAGATTTGGGGGCTTCGATCCACATTTTGGGCGTCTCCTGAGCTTTCATCGCCTTCCAAGATGCCTACGCAGACTTTCCAGGTGTTGTTTTGGGGATGATCTTTGATTGAGGAGTTGTTGCTTTCTTGCTTTAGTATTGTATATATTTTAAGGGATTCGAGCTCCCATATTTGGCTCAGGTGTGCCGAGTTAACTGTAGAGTTGTTTGAGGATCAATCTCTGTCTCACGATTGATTCTAGTCTGTATCTTTAGTATAAAAGGGCTTCTTGAAACCCTAAGAGGAGGATGCTGAGAGAAGATTGTAATACTTCATTTTATTAATACAACTAGCGTTTATCTCCTTTAAGGTTTCGACTTAGAACTGGAAGGCGTTGAGGGAGGGCCCCCTTCAACACCAACCCTTGGTATTTCGCATTGTGTATTTTGCAATAGCAGGATAAGGTTTTTTCTTTCTTTGATACTGTTCTATAGAATGCTGATGGTTTTACTCATATGCATGTCTGCAGATTCTTAGTCATTTGCAATTGATTTAACTTGCTGAATAAATTCAGGAACAGTTTGTATTTAACACCCCTTTCTGGTTTTCAGCGTGGACTGTGTATAATTGGCTAAAATTACTATTTAGGGTGATGGTATTCATAAATTGTGTGATGGGTTTGCTTCAAGTGTTACCTTGTGAAGGATTACAAGTAGACTAAAATTCATATTGTCTTCACTGCCAGCATATAGCGATATAGTGATAGCTACAGGATTGGTTTATCCTCTTCTTGTTCACAGGATTGTAAAATAAATTAAGGAATGGTGTGGGTTTAAATATTCTCTTTGATTTCCAATGTGAAGTGTAGTATTGACAAATTGAATAATGAACTCAACTCTAGCTATTGAAGAATCCTTTTGCTGCAGCGTGAGAATAATTGATGAACAGCCCCGTCTTTTACTTTTGAGCTTACAGAGCTGTAGGATATCTTGTTGAAATTGAACAGCATTTGTAATATTTTGTAGAGGGTTTGAAGATTGTAGTCTATAGAGCGTGTAGGGCTTTGTTAAATAGTTCTTTAAATAAGTGATTAAATAGGAAGAAATTGTGTTCTTTGACATTGATTAAATAGGGTTTGTTAATGTTGCTTCCTTGAATCAACATCAGCTCCACAGTGTGCATATGCAAACCAGAACCAGTGAATATTTCTCACACAGTCCTAATATTGATTAATGAGTATTGTTTGGATAACCTTGGCATTTTTTTCTGTGTGCATTAGTGTGTATAAAATAAAACAGAGCACATTGGGATAACGATAACCAACCAAGCTTTGTTATAATAGGCTGTGTGTTGAAAAGAGGTCATAGGTGTTACTCTGGCAATAATTCTAGAAGTATTAGTGTGGATTTAAGCATTAGATCTCGTAGGATTAATGGTGGAGTTTTTAGGTCAATAGATCACATTTATTCTGAAACTTATTAAACTCTTTCATTTGTAGAATAGGTTATCAGCATTGTAGCTGAGTGTGGACTATTGAGTGTTTTAAGGGATTGCTGTAGTTCAAGGGTTTGTTTAATTTATCAGCAGGTTGTTCTTTTGAAGCATTGTTGTAGGTAGGATTTCTCTGAAAGATTAGGGTTGTTTTCAAAGAATTACTGTAGCCTGTAGATTGCTGTAGGCTATGCTAAGTTCGATAGTCAGTAAATTGATTTCCTTTTGTTTTAGAATAGATCTATGAGTCCTTAGTATAGATTATCCAAGATAGCAATAGTTTCATCCATTTCATTGCTTTGTTTGAAGTAGACTAGCATTTCTGTCAGCACAAGCATTAAAACTGTCTTGCCTGCACATATAGTGTAGCAGCTCAAAGTTTACGATTCTCCGGTTGATAATTAAATTGAGGTTAATTAAGAAACATTAATTTTGACCAACATTTTGGCGCCGTTGTCGAGGAGTTGCTCCAAGGTAAGCTGGTATTTTGCTCATTTCTATTTTTAGACTGAGAAGTTCAGGTAGATAGGATCTTTTTACAGTACACAACAAGGTGGAGGGGAAACTTTAAGATGCAAAGACGAATTCACGATGGGATTCCCATGGTGTAACAGCCTGCCGCATCCACTTTAGTGGGTTGCCTCGAATTCTTGTTGTTTCCTTCTGGTAAGTGTGGTTGTTTTTCTTCGCATGTTTTGATTTATTTTACTGCAAAAAGTGTGTTTACCTTTCCTATAAAGAGTGTTTACTTTCCGTAGTTTAATTTCATGCAAGTGTGTTTGTCCTTTTGCAAGTTTGGGTGTGTTTAATTTCAGCAATCTAATTTCACAGCAGTTTTTAGGTGTGACTAGTTGTTGCAGATTGGAGGAGAAGGGTCAGTAAGGCAAACTTGCGCATTTCATAACAGGTTCCTTCAAACCCATTTGTGGCACAGGTATTTCAATTTATTTTGATTAAAATTCTTGTTATTTTCAGTAATTGTTTTGATGAGACCTAGAGATAGTAGGGGAAGATTCATTAAGGTTCATTCCAATCTTGTTGGAGACAGAAACCCCCCCCTCACTAACCCTAGGGATAGGAACACCAGCAACGAAATTGAAAACAATAACACACAAACTTCAGTGGAATTAAGGACCAGCCCAGCAAGAACTGAGGGTATACTCAGTGAACAGTTACATTCAGTAGAGACCCCACAGACCCAACAACCTTCTCCCCCAAAGGAAGATTCCAACTTGGTTGACACAGTGAACATAGAAGGAGTGAATTCTCTTTTCAGACACGCTCACAATTTGGTAGTTTCTCAAGTAGAATCTACCACAGATCTACCTTTCAATCTTCAATCTTGACCTAGGCCAGACCATTGGGACTTCATTCCATCCCCAAGAAGAGACAGGTTAGGTGTCAATTGGTTCAGGAACCCTCTTGTTATGAGTGATCAGGAAACCAGACACCAGATGGAAGGAGAGGGAGAACATGAGGGACGAACTGAAACAACTTTTGGCTTTCCTATTCTAGATCTTGCACGAAATGTCAACATGAAAAATATCCCAGCATCTTCATTACCTACCTTCTATGGGAAAAGTACTGAAGATCCGGATACTTTTCTCTTTGAGTTTGACATCTTGTGCAGGAGTTACAATTATTTACAGGATGCACAGAAGTTAAAACTATTTCCAGCCACACTTAAAGATGCTGCACTTAGGTGGTTCATGAGTCTGGGGGAGTCTACCATCCGAACTTGGGAAGAAATGAAGAGTGCTTTCCTCAGAAAATACTGAGATTACTGTGGACCTAGAGATTCTCAAAATGACATCTTCAAAATGCAACAGCATGAAGAAGAAAGTCTTGAGGATTTCCTAGAACGTTTTTGCTTTGTATTGCAGAAATCCAAGTATAATACCTTACAAGAGGATGCAGTCAGAACTCTTTTTCTGAAAGGGATTCTGGAGGAATATGTCGAAATCCTCAACCTGATGGCATCAGGTGATGTATCTCACAAATCTTTTGAGGAGATCACTAAACTGTGCAGAAAATACTCTAGGAGTAGAGCCAAAGCAGGAAAAAGCACAAGGGAAGCTCCTTCCCGCATTTCTAGGACAGCGGGAACTAGTGGGATTACAAGAGTTGAATTGGGGAACCTGTTAGAAAATTTTAAAACTGACATTCTAGGCACCTTAAGCTCCCAATTTGATGCTTTGAAAACAAAGAAATGGCAAGAGGAAGAAGACATGGCAGCATTACACATATTCTGCCCTAAATGCAGAAAGAGGCACCCCTTGAAAGAGTGCCCTCTTAATACCATTGCAGTCTGTGCTCTTTGCTCGGATCCGCACCCTACGGACAATTGCCCTTCTTTACTAGAGCTACAATCTTTTTAAAAGCTTAATGCTGAACCTACAGATTCATCCTTTGCACCAAAGAGGCCTTGGCAGCCTAGACCCCAAAATATGTACCCAGAACCTGTTTTTCCAAACCCTGCATATTATTATCCTATGCAGCAATCTCAGCAGCCATGCAGTCCACAAATGTGGCAAAATTGGCCCTCTCAGCCAACTCAGACTCAACCATGGCAGCAAGGCTGGCGAGGACAGCCATACGGGGGACCTCAAGGACATCCCTATGGAGGAACACAACATACAGCCCCATTACACACCCCTCCTAGTTACTGTCCAATGCCCCAAAATATGCAGCAGCTATTACCTGGCTTTACACCACCTGCACTTCCTCCCATACCCCCAGTTCCACAACAATATCAAAACCCAAATCCACCTAGACCTACGTTGTTGCCAGCTCATCCTATCCAAAATCCTAACAACAGACCTTCCCAGCCTGTACATAATGCTGAAATTCATATGGCCCCAACTTACGTAATCCATTCAGCTCCTTTACAGGAAATTCAATTAAGGTCTGGGAAGACATTAAATAAAACCCCTCCAGCAGTGATTATTCATGAAGAGACTGGAGAAGAAAACCCTGAAAAAGAGATTACAGAGGAAGAAGAAGTGCAGATTGCCTTAGAAAACACTCAAGCACTGGGGACTCGTTCCCAATCATCTGCTCATCCAGAGGTGAATAACAATCCTCCTTACCCAGAAAGGTTATTAATTGAGAAGCCTGTGGTTCATCCACAATTTGATTGGGAAAATGAGCTAAAAAACGTTTGTATTAAGATTCCATTACTGCAGGCTATTAGAGATGTCCCTATCTATTCAAAACTGGTAAGGGAACTATGCTTAAAGAAACCTGGTCGAAAACAGAAAGACCCACCCACAATACATGTTTTAGGCCAGCTGTCCAACTACATTTCAGACTGTTCCTTACCTCCAAAATTTACAAATCCTGGAAACCCAGTAGTGACCATTTGCATCAATGAGATTTTAATAGGAAACACTCTAGTTGACCTGGGGGCTGCCATTAATGTCATGTCTATGACCACCATGCAGAGACTTCAGTTGCACAATCTCCTCAGACCTACTCCTACTATTTGGAGTTGGTTGATAGGACCACAGTCAAACCTGTGGGGGCCCTAGATGACATTACTGTCACAGTAGCTTCATGGGAGTATCCAGTGGATTTTCTGGTACTCCAGACTAAACATCCGATGGGGGAACATCCTGTTATATTAGGCAGGCCCTGGATAGCCACGTCCAATGCCTTTATAGGTTGTAGAGAAGGCATTTTAACTATATCTAATGGCACCTCTCTACAGAATCTCATTATTTATCCCCCAGCACAGCCTGTATCAGAAAACATGCTATGGCTAGAGAGTCCTTATGGGGATGAGGATGTGGAACAACCCTTGCTGTCCATTAGTCAAACTAGGGGGCTGGAAGACCAGACTGAGGATGATATTCTAGAACAATTTGTCTCAGCTACTACTAGTATTGAGTTCCCCCAGTCCTTCTCTAACCTAGACAATGTTTTCACAGAAGCCTTTCAAGAACAGTACTACCCTTCAGCCACCTCATCATTGGTAGTTTTATTTATAGATGAGAAGGTTGGAGCCTCAACTATGCCAATAGAGATTAGCCCAGGGAGGTCTTTGTTTATTAATGCAAATCTGTCTCAAGACTAGCAAAATCAGTTAGTTGATTTACTTAAAGCACAATCTAGGGCATTTGCTTGGATCTATACAGACATGAAAGGCATTCACCCCGACACATGCATTCATCACATTTATACGCAGGAAAATATCAGACCAGTAAGACAGCCACAAAGAAGAATGAATCCTATGCTTAAAGACATTGTGAAAGATGAATTGCAGAAATTGCTGGATGCATATTTCATTTATCCCATTTCTGATAGCAAATGGGTATCTCCATTGGTGATTGTTCCGAAGAAGGGAGGTAAGTGGAGAATCTGTGTTGATTTTCATGAATTAAATAAAGCAACTCTCAGAGATTACTTCCCTCTTCCTTTCATAGATCAAGTTTTAGATACCTTGTCAGGAAAACAATATTTTTCTTTTCTAGATGGATACAGTGGGTATAACCAGATAAGAATAGCCCCAGAAGATCAGGAAAAAACCACTTCCACCTGCCCATGGGGAACTTATGCTTACAATGTACTACCATTTGGACTGTGTAATGCTCCTGCCACTTTCTAGAGGGCAGTGTTAGGTATCCTGGCTGATTTAGTACATAACTGCATGGAAATATATATGGATGACTTTACGGTCTATGGTAATGATTTCAAGGAAGCCTTAGACAACCTGGAAAATTTTTTAATTAGGTGTCAGGAAACAAACCTTGCTTTAAGCCATGAGAAGTGTAAGATGATGTTAACTGAAGGTATTGTTTTAGGGCACCACATTTCATCAGAAGGCATTAAGGTGGACCCAGCAAAAATTGAAATTATTACTAATCTATCTCCACCAGCCACACAAAAAGAAGTCGGAAGTTTTCTGGGACATGCGGGGTACTATCGTAGGTTCATTGCTAATTTTACAAAGATAGCAGCCCCACTGTTCAAACTATTGGCCAAAGACAGTGGTTTTTGCTGGGATCAACACTGTCAGACAGCCTTTGACACCCTAAAGTCAGAATTGTCCTCAACACTAGTGTTGAGGGGACCAAATTGGTCCTTGCCTTTCCACATACAAAATGATGCTTCAGACACTGCCCTAGGGGGAGTGCTGGGACAGAAAGAAAACCAGTCTTACTATGCCATTTATTTCATCAGCAAAAACTTGACACCTACAGAATTAAACTATACAGTAACTGAAAAAGAGTTTCTAGCAGTTGTGCATGCCATTAATAAATTCCGGCATTATATTACTGGTTATGATGTATTTGTTCATACTGATCATTCTATTATCATATTTCTAATGAATAAACCTATCACTAGTGGCAGAATTACTAGATGGTTGCTTTTGCTGCAGGAATTTAACATTGCCATAGTTGACAAACCAGGGAAGGAAAATCTGGTTGCAGATTTCCTCTCCAGATTAACTTATGCTGATGATAATGTTCCTGTAGATGATACATTCCCTGATGAACATTTATTTGTTGTTTCTATGAAAACACCCTGGTTTGTAGATATAGCCAATTATTTGGTTACGGGGAAACTACCTGCTCATCTGTTAGCTTACGAAAAACGAAGAATTATTCAGCAAAGTGCTAATTACTCATGGGTAGGTAATGACCTCTTCCGAACCGGTCCAGATCTGATTATCAGGAGGTGTGTGAGGGAGGATGAGATGTATGACATCCTTCAAGATTGTCATGATGGACCCTATGGAGGGCATTTTTCAGACAAGAGGACAGCATATAAGGTGCTGCATTAGGGGTATTATTGGCCTACACTGTTTAAAGATGCTGAAAAATATGTATAGGGCTATGACAGCTGTCAAAGAATGGGGAGACCTACTGCTGCAGATCAAATGCCTTTACAGGCCCACGTACAAATTGAACTTTTCGAGAAGTGGGGATTGGACTTTGTTGGGCCAATCTCACCAATGTCAAGGAAAAAGAGGTATATTTTAGTATGCACGGACTATGTGACTAAATGGGTAGAGGCAAAAGCTCTATTGAGGGCCACTGAGAAATCAGTCATTGAATTTATTTACGAAGAAATTTTTACTCATTTTGGCATTCCTCGTGAAATTGTGACTGACAATGGAGCACAGTTTGTCTCTAAATCCATGAAAGCACTTACAGAACAGTACGGGATTAAGCACTATAAATCTTCTCCATACCACCCCTAAGCAAATGGGCAGGTGGAGTCAACCAATAAGGTGTTAGAATCCATTCTAACTAAGACTGTACAGCTGCATCACAAAGACTGGGCAGACAGGTTACCAGAAGCACTGTGGGCATACAGGACTACATGGAGAAATACCACAGGTTATACCCCATACCAGCTTGTTTATGGGAAACAGGTTCTGCTTCCTATATACTTTCAGGTGAATACTTTTCGTACTGCTGCACAATTAAGCCTGAATTTAGATGAAGCTCAGGAGCAGAGACTGATGCAATTAAATGAGCTGGATGAAATCAGACAAGATGCTGTCCAAAGAACTGTTTTAATACAAAATCAGCGGACCAAGTGGCATGATAAATTTGTGAAGAAGAAGACTTTTGAGGAAGGTGATTGGGCACTTTTGTTTGACTCGCGGTTCAAACATTTTAAAGGTAAGATTACCACCAGATGGATGGGACCATATGAGATTGTGACTGTTTTTGATAATGGTTCTGTCAAAATAAAGACAATTGATGACGAACAGACTGCTTTTGTGGTGAATGGGCATCGGTTAAAGGTATATCACAAACCCATTTCTAAGCAAGAGTTCATTCATACCATGAGTCAGCAATCTGGGCTAGAGTTGGTAGGTGAAGGAATGACTTCTTCATCTCCCACTTCCTCACAGTAACATTCAATACATTGTTTTGTATATATGTACAGAAATTTGTTTTATTAGATTTCTTTTTGAAGGGTGCAGATATTCTTTTCAGGCTCAGGATGTTTTGAACACAACAGGGAAGTATTTTGTTATTATTTCTATTTTTCAGCCATGATTTTTTTTTTGGCAAGAGACTGTGTTAATTGGGTAATTTCTGGGCTGCACTGGTAATTAGAATGTCTGTATCAGGTAAATGTATGTGTGCTGTCATAGTTTTCAGAACTGTTCTGGCTATTCATACGAGTACTTAACCACCAGGAATTGTCTACATTAGTGCTTTAGGCTTCCCAAATGTTTTCTACTTATGAACTTATGGGTTTCTAGGACCATTTGACCTGGTTTCACACTAGATGGAGCGAGAGAATTGTTTTTAGTGACAGCTATGGGCATTAAATTATTTCTAAGACAGGCAGCATTTTTGAAAAAGGTATCCAGGGCTGGGCAGTTTGGGATTTATTATCTATTGGCTGTTATAATACTCAATACATATATATACATTGTTGTACAGCCACTTTGTGACTTTCACTTTCTACAGTTGCAAAGGTTAGTTGTTCATCTGGGCAAATTTTTACAGGCATGTACAAAGAATACTCTTCCAATGCTGGTACCATCCCACTCCTAGATGGTTTTCAGAGCAGCTCCCCCACTCATCTATGCTTGAGCAAATCATACACTCTATCTTTAAGGTGAAATTGGGACAAGAGCCTCTGATAGAAAATGGGTGCAAAAGGTTAACCCGCCGGGATACTGAACAGGTCCGCTGGCAGCGGGTACCGACCTGTGGTATAAACAGGCAAACCCATCAGGGTACTGAATAGGCCTGTTGGCAATGGGGCATTTGCCTAGGGAAGAAGCTTCTTAGATGTTACAGTTACCCCACCGGAGTACTGAACGGGCTTGCTGGCAGTGGGTTCTGACTCTAATGTCTCCTTTAACAGCCTCATCTATACTTGTCTGTATGAACGATGTACCTACGTAAAGGTAAAAGAGAGGTCATAAGGATGGTTAAATAAAATTTAATAAACTCCTTGAAAAAAGTTAATTGATAGCCAATTGATAATCATCTCTAGTTGTTTTGCATTTTGGGTTACTTGATCCTTGTAAAAAAGAAAGTTTATGCCTGATATTTTCTAAATCTTGAACATAGCTGAAGATTTCGGTACAGTTTTTGGCACTACTCAAACTATCCTGTGTGAAGCTGGGTCAAAGAGGACCACTATCCCATTAGCTTCTGTTAGCATTCCTTTTGTCTTGTGGCCTATGTCTTGGTGGAAACAGTTCTGTATGAATGGCAAGAATAAAGTTTGCATTTATGATTGTTTGAGAATTATAGTTACATAGGAGTAAGGGTGATTGATTGAGGTTTGCATTCCGATTGTTGTTTTGTATTGTTAATAGAAATTGATTTCATCACATAGTTTGGTTTCTTGTGTGATTAGGAGCAGCAGTAAGCTGGAAATGAGGTAATTATGCTATAAACTGTTTTGGTCAAACAAATTTTAATTCAGTTTATTTGTTTATTAACTCATTTGAGTGTTGCATATTGGGAAAGTTAATGGTTTAACATCACTGTGTGAGTGCCTTTACTCGAATAGCACAGCTGCTGCTCAAGATGCTAGTAATTACTACTACACTGGTAACTTTTGTTTATTTGAAAGAACTGCTATGTTTTACATTGGCTAAAGTACTGGATTGAATGCTGGATGAAGTACCAGAATAGAAAATTTTGCAAATTGATATGGCAAAGGTTAGAAATGCTGATAAAGGTAATGCACATGGCATGATTGGGTAAGTTTTAATTGCTATATATTGAGGTTTATGGTTATAATTAAATGCTTTTGCCATTACTAAAAAATTGATGAGCTATGAACTACCATAATAACTTTGGCATTCATTTAATTGATACATCACAGTTTTACTTTCATGTTGTTAATTTGGACAATATTTCATCCTTTATTATTGATTGGCAACCTATAATAAAAATCATAACCTTGTTTTATTGCAATTGAGGTTAGCTGTCCCAATTCAGCTAATTTATGGAGACTCCTTGATAGTTATTTCATGGCTCAATCGATTGTCGGCATTTGATGTTTTTTTTCTGATGCCTTGGTGCAAAGATATAAGATATTTGATCCACATGGCTCCTTAGGTGATCTTCAAGCACGTTTTTCGGGAGCATAATTCTCTAGTAGCTGGACTTTCCAAGAAGGCCCTGAATTTGGATTTGGGCCATGGTTACTTCTTTGAGCTTTTGGATGGAAAGGCCATTAATGAGGGCTACTTTGTTCTATTTTAGATGCTGAGTTTCTTAGCTTTCTACCATCAGCTTTATGTATTTTTTTTTCTCATGATTTGTTTTGGATTAAGTCCTTCTGTTAGTAAGTTTTGCTCCTGGAACACTTGATTGTTGATCACCACAGATGTTCATTAGCATATCTGACCTGCTAAATGCAGGAATGATGAGTAAAGTCTGCAAGTTCAAACTTTAATTCTATCAGACTTTACTTCGAGTTTCAAATCTTGTTGTATGAGGTTTTCTTGCATAGGGACCTGCAAGATCTTTGGGTTGGGGGAGATGTTGGTCTCCTATTATTGGTTGTCCAATACATAATTTTCCAGCATAAAACTTATAAAACCACATGATAAATTAGTTTTATTAATGTTTATTTGTGTATGGTTATGCTTTTGTGGAGACCAACGTGGACAAAGGCTTGGTAAGTGATTTTCAGTTATTTTACATTGTTTTATGCATAAATTGGGTTTTTAAATCTCCATATAAATATCCGGTCAACTGATGGGTCGTTGTTTATTTTGTGCAGGGGTTTCGGCACTCCAGGGCAGGTTCACGCTAGCTGCACCAGCAGATTTGGGGGCTTCGATCCACATTTTGGGCGTCTCCTGAGCTTTCATCGCCTTCCAAGATGCCTACACAGACTTTCCAGGTGCTGTTTTGGGGATGATCTTTGATTGAGGAGCTGTTGCTTTCTTGCTTTAGTATTGTATAGATTTTAAGGGATTCGAGCTCCCATATTTGGCTCAGGTGTGCCGAGTTAACTATAGAGTTGTTTGAGGATCAATCTATGTCTCACGATTGATTCTAGTCTGTATCTTTAGTATAAAAGGGCTTCTTGAAACCCTAAGAGGAGGATGCTGAGAGAAGATTGTAATACTTCATTTTATTAATACAACCAGCATTTATCTCCTTTAAGGTTTTGACTTAGAACTGGAAGGCATTGAGGGAGGGCCCCCTTCAACACCAACCCTTGGTATTTCGCATTGTGTATTTTGCAATAGCAGGATAACGTTTTTCTTTCTTTGATACTGTTCTATAGAATGCTGATGGTTTTACTCATATGCATGTCTGCAGATTCTTAGTCATTTGCAATTGATTTAACTTGCTGAATAAATTCAAGAACAGTTTGTATTTAACACCCCTTTCTGGTTTTCAGCGTGGACTGTGTATAATTGGCTAAAATTACTATTTAGGGTGATGGTATTCATAAATCGTGTGATGGGTTTGCTTCAAGTGTTACCTTGTGAAGGATTACAAGTAGACTAAAATTCATATTGTCTTCACTGCCAGCATATAGCGATATAGTGATAGCTACAGGATTGGTTTATCCTCTTCTTGTTCACAGGATTGTAAAATAAATTAAGGAATGGTGTGGGTTTAAATATTCTCTTTGATTTCCAATGTGAAGTGTAGTATTGACAAATTGAATAATGAACTCGACTCTAGCTGTTGAAGAATCCTTTTGCTGCAGCGTGAGAATAATTGATGAACAGCCCCGTCTTTTACTTTTGAGCTTATAGAGCTGTAGGATATCTTGTTGAAATTGAACAGCATTTGTAATATTTTGTAGAGGGTTTGAATATTGTAGTCTATAGAGCGTGTAGGGCTTTGTTAAATAGTTCTTTAAATAAGTGATTAAATAGGAAGAAATTGTGTTGTTTGACATTGATTAAATAGGGTTTGTTAATGTTGCTTCCTTGAATCAACATCAGCTCCACAGTGTGCATATGCAAACCAGAACCAGTGAATATTTCTCACACAGTCCTAATATTGATTAATGAGTATTGTTTGGATAACCTTGGCATTTTTTTTCTGTGTGCATTAGTGTGTATAAAATAAAACAGAGCACATTGGGATAACGATAACCAACCAAGATTTGTTATAATAGGCTGTGTGTTGACAAGAGGTCATAGGTGTTACTCTGGCAATAATTCTAGAAGTATTAGTGTGGAGTTAAGCATTAGATCTCGTAGGATTAGTGGTGGAGTTTTTAGGTCAATAGATCACATTTATTCTGAAACTTATTAAACTCTTTCATTTGTAGAATAGGTTATCAGCACTGTAGCTAAGTGTGGACTATTGAGTGTTTTAAGGGATTGCTGTAGTTCAAGGGTTTGTTTAATTTATCAGCAGGTTGTTCTTTTGAAGCATTGTTGTAGGTAGGATTTGTCTGAAAGATTAGGGTTGTTTTCAAAGAATTACTGTAGCCTGTAGATTGCTGTAGGCTATGCTAAGTTCGATTGTCAGTAAATTGATTTCCTTTTGTTTTATAATATATCTATGAGTCCTTAGTATAGATTATCCAATATAGAAATAGTTTCATCCATTTCATTGCTTTGTTTGAAGTAGACTAGCATTTCTGTCAGCACGAGCATTAAAACTGTCTTGCCTGCACATATAGTGTAGCAGCTCAAAGTTTACGATTCTCCGGTTGATAATTAAATTGAGGTTAATTAAGTAACATTAATTTTGACCAACAAAGAGCAATACCTACTCTTTGAAAAACTGACCGAGTTCTCTTCGGATCAGCAGCATTTCCAACATATAACCCAACAGAAGAGAGAGTCTTTTCAGCCCATTTTGGTAGATGAGTGGGCACATTAGGATCTGATTCAGAACATGATATGTCATTCTCTCTGATATCAGACATCATATATGAAATATCAGAGCTAACACTTGCATTTTCATCATCAGAATCTTTAGCAAAGCGAGAGGGAATTTCAGCAATTTCATCCTCTACTAGTTTCACATCTTTGAGAGGTTCTTCGAAGCGGACACTTCTCTCAATGAATATATTTTTGGTTATGATATTCAATAGTTTGTATCCCTTTGATTCCTATGGATACCCAATGAACATGCACTCAGTACTCTGTGGTTTCAAATACTTTCTCTTATCTAGTGGAATTTGAGCACAAGTAGTGGACCTAAAAACTTTGAAATTGGACACATCTGGTTTGTGACCAAAGTATTGTTGGAGACATTTACCACCATACACACTCTTTTTGGTCAAATTGGCCTAGTTAAACCACTATCCTAAGTATTATTGACATTAATTGACATCAGTGGATCATTAAATGTCATCATCCAGTCACACCCATGCCTACCTTCAGTTAAGGAGGCGAACTTAGCCTTCTCCTACATTCGGGGAGGCTAACTGGAGCACTCCGGGGGTGAGCTAAGTGATATTAATGCACCTAATTGCTAACCGGTGTTTACAATCAATTAAACAGGTCAGTGAAGGCGCCTCCTTTCATTTAATTGATTATTTAATTGATTATTTAATGATTAATTAATGAACTGGAGTCAACAGGGGCACCTCCACCAACTTCTGATGTTCAGTTCAACTTCATTTAACATCATCGGGGTTCATTGGAGTCATTGAAGTGCTAGCACTTGATGGTTGGATTGCTATGACATGTGTTTGATCTCTTTCAGTTTAGACTTAGTCATTTATTGCACTCCGGCTTCAGTTAGGGTTCAATTGAGTCAATTAGGGTTTTGATCAATGGTTAACTAAGTGTGGACTATGGCTTACAGTTAGTTAAGCTAGACTAACGCATTCAATATGAACTCCTTGAGGATTTGAATTACTCATTCATTCATGCTTGTAGCATGTCATTGTAATTGTAATTATTCATTCTTTATGTGAATACAAAGCGGCTACTATTCCTGTAGACCGATTACACCATTTCATGATTTATTTGTTGATTAATATTTGATGAGATTGATTCTTTGTTCCTAGATAAATATACAAGATTAATATGGTATGAGAGATTTCGGCGAGACTAAGCTCTATCTCTCAAAAACAAGCTTTTTTACAGATTTATCCATGAAATTTGAGCAATAGCTCAAAAATCCAGCACTGCACCAGAAGCCAAGGCTTGCCAATTAATACCCCAAGTAAAGAACTTGTTGTTAAAGCTTGCTTGATTGACTATGTTGGGTGTGATGAAAGCATAAAATGTGTAGGCTGTCCAACCTTACATTTCCCTTTCTGTTTTGATTTTCAGGTTTATACAAATGAAGCATTCTCTCCAGCAGATCCAGATGGCCTCCTCGGTAGATCTCTTGACTCCATACAATTTCCATTCATGGAAAGGTGATATGGAGATTCAGCTGCGCTCCAAAGGACTCTTTAGAGTCACCATGGACACAGAAGATGAGCTCAGTTCAGCCATAGAAAAATCAAGATTCTTGAACAAGAAGGATGAATCCTTCGGTTTCTTGTGCCTCTTTATTTCCCGAGATCTTCTTTTCCATCTTACAGGATTGAAGACTCCAAAATAAATATGGGACAAATTGGAAATTCTATATGGAAAGCATGATGACTTGAGGGTTTACCAGCTCGAAAATGAACTCATGTCTCTCTAGCCCTCCAATTTTGAGACTCTGAATGATTTCTTCACAAAGTTCAAGAATAGTGTTTTACTCTTGAAGCAATGAAAAGTGGAGAAAGAGGATGATCAAATCATCCTCTCCATACTCTCCAAACTTGGGGCTGATTATTCAGTTTTTGTTTCTACATTCCATGTGGGGAAGATTAAAACCCTTGGATGGAAGATGCCTACATTTAATGCCTTCATAGAGTCCCTAACATGTGAACATGACAAGCTTATCCAGATGGGGATCACCAGATCCTCCCATGATCAAGCCCTTCATGTCTCAGGGCCCAAAGATCTGAAGGGTAAAGGAAAATAGCAGAAGAACCCAAAAACTAAATTTAATGCTCCTAAACCTAGAGTTGAAAATCAGCAGCATGATGAGTGTTCCGACTCAAGGAAGAACAAAGGAAAAGGGCACCATGGAAAGGAAAAAGTCAAGTGTTCTTATTGCGGCAAGGGATTCCACCTTAAACATGCCTGCATGAAGAAGAAGCTTGATGAAGCTACCTCTCTCCTTGAGAGAAATCGCATCAATCTTCTGGAGAGCTTTCGGAGTAGAGATCAGCAAAATTGGGAACCACAGCATGAAAAAGGTCATGCCCTCATGGAAAGCACTTCGAAGTCCAAAGCACTGTTGATTGATTATAGAGCTTCAAACCACATGATGGCTGAAAAAGACTCATTTTCATCCTTGGAGACCGGTAAATCCATCCCCATCCACATGGGAGATGACTCCACCATCATTTCAAAATGACAAGGTACTGTTGATCTTGAACATGGTTTTTTTTCAAATGTTTTGTGTGTACCATCTCTAGCATCAAATCTCCTTAGTGTCTATCAGATGACACATACAGGAGTGCCTAAGAGAGTTTCTTTCAGCCCAAATGATGTTGAGATAACAGAAATTGCATCCAAGAAACTCATTGCTAAAGGCCTTGCAAACCATCATGCAAAAGCCTGTGAGTTCTCTCACTTTGTTGCGGATGCAAAGCCCACCGCTCTACTAACTCATGGAACTGAGGTTAGTATGCTGTGGCATGAGAGGTTTGGCCATATTAATTTCAAATATTTGCAGCAATTACAAAAAAAACCCATGGTTGAAGGCCTTTCGGTCATCAAGGCAACCACGGCAATTTGCAAGGGCTGTGTGATTGGAAAACACCCTGAGCACAAGTTTGATCGGGGGAAGGCAAACCGAGCTACATGCATATTGGAGCTGATACATTCGGATATCAGTGGTCTAATTCCTGTCACATCCATGAAGGGATCAAGGTATCTTCTTACTTTTATTGATGATTTTTCAAGGTACAGATGGGTCCTTTTTCTCAAAAAGAAGTCTGAAGTATGTGAAAAATTTTCTGAATGGAAAGCCTTGATCGAAAATTCCTCTGGGCTTAAGATCAAGATCTTGAGATCTGATAATGGAGGGGAGTATGTCAGTAATGAGTTTCTGCACATATGCTTTCAAAGTGGTATTCAGGTCCAACATTCAATTCCCTACACTCCCTAGCAGAACAGAGTAGCAAAAAGAAAGAATCAGACTCTCAAGGAGATGACCACCTGTATGTTGGAATCCAAGAAGCTTGCTGAAAATTTGTGGGTTGAAGCCATGCATGCTGCAAAATACATTCAGAACAAGGTTCCACACTCATCCATGAAAGGGAATACCCCTTTCGAAGCATACTTCGGACACAAGTCGGAAGTGTCGAACCTATGGGTGTTTGGGTCCACTGCATGAGCCCAGATTCCGCTTGATAAAAGAAGGGCTTTGCAACCGCAAAGCATAGAATGTCTGTTTATTGGGTATCCTGATGAATCTAAAGGTTTCAAGCTACTAGATATCAATACCAAATAGATCATCATCGAGAGAAGTGTCAAGTTCGATGAGCCTCTTCAGGAGGTGGAACTAGTGAAGGAGAAAACTCCTGAATTTCCTTCCTATTCTACTGAATATTTGGATGATGAAATTGGGGGTGATGACCCTAATTTGGATCCTATGATTTCTGATATCGGTGTGCAGCAATCATCAGATGTTGAATCAAAACCTGAAGTGCAAAATCATCTTCCTACATGGGCTCGACAGACACTCTCCTCCACATGAGACAACATTGGAAATCTGGATGATCCAAGGAGTACTCGGTCTGATTTCCAAAGAGATGGTATTGCGCTCTCTTGTCCTGATAATTTGCTGTTCGAAACTTGATATTTGATGATTAGTTCAGATCCAAAATCCTACTATCATGCTCTAAAGGATCCGAGATGGCAAGTTGCCATGGATGAAGAGATGAATTCTCTTCAGAAAAACACTACTTGGGAGCTAGTTTCTCTTCCTCCGGGAAGGAAATTGGTTCAATGCAAGTGGGTGTTTCGGACCAAGGTTGCTGCTGATGGAAGCACCTTCAAATATAAGGCAAGGCTGGTGGAAAAAAAAAAATTATCAGTTCCAAGGAGTGGACTACCATGAGACCTTTGCACCGGTTGCAAAAATGGACTCCATCTGCCTTGTTTTGGCAATTTCAGCATCCAAGCAATGGGAAGTGCATCACATGGATGTTAAGTTAGCATTTCTGCATGGAGATATTCATGAGGAGATATACATGAATCAGCCTGAGGGATACATCACTGATCCATATTTGGTTTTCAAGCTAAAGAAGTCACTATACGAGTTAAAACAGGCCCCAAGAGAGTGGTATTCCAAGATGGATGCCTTCCTTCTCTCGCAAAACTTTCAGAGGTGTAGATCAGATCCAAATGTGTATTTACAGTGGTATGATGGTAATATAATTATCATTGTTTTATATTTTGATGACTTACTGATCACAGGTAGCATAGTTGCCTCCATTTCATCCATCAAAACTGCTCTCCACAATGCTTAGTGAAATGAGTGATTTGGGGCTTCTAAAACAATTTTTGGGGCTCGAAATTGAGCAAAATTATGATGGGAATATGGTCACTTAGTCCAAATACATTTCAGACCTGTTAGTCAAGTTTAACATGGTTGAATGTAGGCCTGCACCATTCCCTTTCCTTTCAGGGATCATCCTTGAAGAAGGAAAAAGCACACCTCCCATGGACTGCACTATCTATCGACATCTGATTGGTAGCTTGTTGTACTTGACACATTCTTGGCCTGATATTTGTTATGCCATGAATGCTGTATCAAGATACATGCAACAGCCTCATTATCTTCATTGGAAGGCATCCAAGAGGATCCTCCAGTATATTCAGGGAACCAGGACCTACGGCATTCACTATGCTACAAACTCCGAGCTAGAGCCGGTTGGATACATAGATTCAGACTGGGCGGGTGATTCTATGGATCGGAATTCTACTTCCAAATATGTATTCATGTTTGGTGGTGGCCCCATTTGTTGTTCAAGCAAAAAACAGGCTGCCATAGCACTATCTTCAGCAGAGGCCGAGTATCGAGGAGCGGTGAATGCTTGCATCCAAGCAGTTTGGTTGCAAGGAATTCTTTCAGAGTTTGATCTTGGTAGTACATTGTCCACTGTCCTCTTTTGTGACAATCAAAGTGCTATTAAGATATCCACGGATCCAGTTACCAGGAAGAGGACCAAGCATGTAGAGATCCACATGCACTATATCAGGGAGCTAGTGCATGACAGGACCATCATTCTACAATACTGCCCGACTGATGAGCAGATTACAGACATCTTCACCAAGAGCTTTTCAAAAAAGAAGTTCACTTACCTTCGTTCACTGTTGGGGGTGAGTTCATCAGGGTGATTCAGACTACTTTCAGTGTTCAACTTGAGGGGGGGGGTTCCCTCTTTTCCTCACTTAGTTTGTTTTGAGCATTGTTTCAATTTCAGCATTGTACAGGATGACCTATGGCCTTAGTTGCTGGGGCCCTAGCATTTTTATGCATTTTTGTTTTCTAACTCCTCCTGAGTATAGCTTAAGGGAGGGTGTTGGAGACATTTACCACCATACACACTCTTTTTGGTCAAATTGGCCTAGTTAAACCACTATCCTAAGTATTATTGACATTAATTGACATCAGTGAAGCATTAAATGTCATCATCCAGTCACACCCACGCCTACCTTCAGTCAAGGAGGATAAATTATCCTTCTCCTACATTCGAGGAGGCTAACTGGAGCACTCCGGGGGTGATCTGAGTGATATTAATGCACCTAATTTCTAACTGGTGGTTACAATCAGTTAAACATGTCAGTGAAGGCGCCTCCTTTCATTTAATTAATTATTTAATGATTAATTAATGAACTGGAGTCAACAGGGGCGCCTCCACCAACTTCTGATGTTCAGTTCAACTTCAGTTAACCTCATCGGGGTTCATTGGAGTCATTGAAGTGCTAGCACTTGATGGTTGGCTTGCTATGACATGTGTCTGATCTCTTTTAGTTTAGACTCAGTCATTTATTGCACTCCGGCTTCAATTAGGGTTTAGTTTAGTCAATTAGGGTTTTGATCAGTGGTTAACTGAGTGTGGACTATGGCTTACAATCAGTTAAGCTAGACTCACTCATTCAATTCGAATGAGCTCCTTGAGGATTCGAATTTCTCATTCATTCATGCTTGTAGCATGTCATTGTAATTGTAATTATTCATTCTTTATGTGAATACAGAGCGGCTACTATTCTTGTAGACTGATTACACCATTTCATGAGTTATTTGTTGATTCATCTTTGATGAGATTGATGCTTTGTTCCTAGATCAATATACAAGATTAATAAGTATGCTTCAAAAAGTGTTTTTACTTTCACAAATGAATGAAGAAACCGATTATGAATGTAGGCAGCAAAATTCATAGCTTCAGCCCAAATATTTGCAGCCAAATCTTTTGCTTCAAGCATACAGGTTGTCATCTCTTTTAGAGCCTGATCTTTCCTTTCCGCTACACCATTCTGCTAAGGTGTGTAGGGAATGGTGTGCTCAATATTGATTCCACTTTCAGAAAAAATTTGCAGAAGCTATGATTTGATGTAGTCACATCAATTATCGGATCTCAGAGCTTTTATCTTACTCCCAAAGGAATTCTCAACAAAAGCCTTAAAATCTATGGACTTTTCAAGGACTTTAGATTTTTTCTTGGGAAAATAAACCCATGTGAATCTTGGCAGGTCATCGATGAAAGTGAGCACATACCTCAATCCATTCATTGAGGTTGTAGGCGTTGGACGGTTGATATCAGAATGGATCAACGCCAAAATACATGTAGTTCGGCTTGCTTTTCCTCGATCAAATTTATGCTTAGGATGCTTGTCGACAATCCATCCTTTGCAGATTCCTTTGGAGGTTTTGATTGTAGGGAGGCCTTCCACCATGGAATGTTTTTGAATTTACTGCAAGTATTTGAAATTCAGATGTCCAAACCTTTCATGCCATAGCCATCTGATCTCATTCCCATGAGTCATAAGGGTGGTAGGATTTGCAGCAAGCACAAACTTGGAGAACTCATAGGTCTTAGCAAAATGATTCGCTATACATGTTGCAATGAGTTTTTTGGATGCAATTTATGAGATCTACACATCATTTGGGATGAAATTAAATATTTTGGGAAAACCTATGTGTGTAATTTGATACACAGACAACAGATTTGAAGCTAAAGAGGGAACATAAAGAACATTATTGAAGCTTCCATGTTCTAGTTTGACGTTACCTTTTCCCTTTGATGTGATTCAAGAATCATCTCCCATGTGGACGAAAATGCAAGTGTCAGAGTCCAGGGATGAAAAGGATTCTTTTCTTGCCACCATATGGTTCGAAGCACCAGAGTCAATGAGAAGAGCTCTAGGGTTCGAAACATTAGCCATGAATGCAAGTCCTCTTTCGGGCTGATTGTTCTGATCTTGATTATCTCTCTTCCTTGCACCTTCAAGGAGATTTATGTTGTTCTTCTCAAGGAGAAGAGTCATTTGATCAAGTTGTCTCTTCATGCAGGATCTTTCAGGATGAAAGCCCCTTCCACAATAAGAACATTTGATCTTTTCTTTGCCTTCTTTGCCTTTTTGCTTATTCTTTCTTGAGCTTGAGGGCTCATCCAGCTGTTGGGTTTTCTCCTTTGGCTTGGCAGGGTCAAACTCTGTTTTCTCCTTCTTTTGCTTCCCTTTGAAATTTGAAGCTTTGGGTCCTCCAACAAACAAGGCTTTATCTTTAGAGGATCTGATGATTCCCATTTGGACAAGCTCTTCATGCTCATTAGTGAGAGAGTTAATGAATGCATTGAGGGTTGGCATCTTCCAATTCATAATTGTAAGCTTTCTGGTATGAAAGGTGGAAACAAAAACAAAGTAATTTGGGCCAAGTTTCGAAAGGATGAAAAGGATGAGTTGATCATCCTCCTTCTCAACTTTACACTACTTCAATTGGAGAAATAGGTGCTTAAACTTGGTAAAGAAGTCATTCATGGTTTCAAAGTTGCCCAGGTTTAGAAATATCAGCTCATTCTCTAGTTGTTAGATTCTTAAGTCATCTTGCATATCAAACAGTGTAGAAAGTTGTTCCCATATCTCCTTGGGAGTCTTCAATCCAGTGAGGTAGAAAAGAAAATCCTTAGAGATTGAAAGACACATAAATCCATATGCTTCATCAAGCTTATTCCAATATTTTTTTATGTCTTACTAGTGCATTCAGACCTTGCTCTGTCCCCATGGTGACTCTGTAGATTCCTTTAGAGCACAAATGAATATCAATGTCCTCCTTCCATTGATGGTAGTTGAAAGGAGTTAGAAGATTTCTTGAAGAGGCCATTATGCTACTGTAGTGAATGCAATGAAAGTGCTTTGAGAAACCTTCAAACACACAAAAAAGACACAATAAGGTCAAACAGCCTACACTTTTAGATTTTGCTTCACACCTAGCTTAGTTAATCAAGCAAGCTTGATCAACAAGGTTGGGCTTCCAGGAATTATGTGGTAAACTCTCTACTTCTGGTGCAGAGTTGGAATTGTTTTTGATATTTTTGCTCAAATTGCATCATAGATCCAACAAGAAATCTATAGAAGAAGAATTGTCTTGTCCTGCCATGGCTCTGATACCATATGAAATTTGAGTCACATTAATCTGAGGACAAAGAAATAACTTACAAAATATTTCATGGATCAATTACATAGAATATGACATGAAAACGATGCAATAAGCAGTTGCAGCTATATAATATCTATTATGAATCAAAAAGTAGAGATACAATGTCATACACTGGCATGAATAGCCATACAATTCAAATATTAGAGAGGTCATTCATTTTCGTTACATGAGAGTGCCTTAGTTGTCAGTTAGACACCACTCAGCACATCAGTTAACCACTATACAACCATAATTGACTCTAACTGAATCGGAGGTAGTTTATACCGAGTCTAACTGAATAGAACTCAACTACATGTCAATCAATAGGAGAGGGCGCATGTCTGACTTCAGTTAGGTGAGATCAACTAAACTGAACTGAACTAAGTCACCAAAAGTTGTTGGAGGCATCTTTAATCACTCTAGTTAACTAGAATTTACCAAAAATAGGAAAAATAATGATGGAGGTGCCTTTACAGCTTCAGTTTAAATGAAATAAGGTGGAACAATCATCAGTTAACTGATTTGGGGCGCTTATGTCATGTAGATCAACCCATATTTTCTCCTTGATTGAAGGAGAAAGCTCAGTTAGTCTCCCTAATTGAAGGAGAAAAATCAGTTAGGCTCCCTAATTGAAGGAGAATGATCCAGTTGATGATGCAGTCACATATTCGAGTCAATAACTTAGGATAAGTGGTAAATTAGGCCAAATAAGCCAAATAATGATGTGTGGGTTGGATAATGACTCCAACAAATAAATCCTCTGTGATCTATATAAATAGAATATCAAACATTTAATTTGTTCATCAATTAAGTCTCTCTTTGGTATTTCGCAACTCTTGGAGAAAAGTGTGAAACTTTGTGGAGGAGAAATTTTTGGGCTTCTTTGAGGATTAAAGCATATTTGAGGATTGAAGAGATTCACTAAAATTGGCATAACTTTCTCATACGGAATCAGAATTACAAAATTCTTGGCTTATTGGAAAGCTTGTTGTGAGGGCTATGTGATGACATGATCTAGAGTTTCTTTTGGTTTTTCTATTGTTTCTTCATCTTGTGATATTTCAAAAGGTATGGTTCATGCTTCTAGGTTTCTCTTGTGATGACACATAAATCTCCTGGATAGAGTTCATCTTTGATCTTAGTATGCAAGCCTCTATATTGGTATATCTCTTTGAAGTCAATGAATATGTTATGGAGGTTATGGTGATGGTTATCTTGGCATATATCTTGATATAGATCTTGATGATTATCTTGGATATTGTTGGCATAGATCTTTGTGTTTATCTTGATTGTTGTATAATGTAGAATTGAATGAGAAGTTGACATGTAAGTAATAGATCGTGTGAGTGATTTATTTGATCAACCCAAGTGTTTTAATTGAAAACTAGTTTGGCAAGTGTTGATCATTGTGCCTTTGACCTAAGTGGAGTCGGATTGTTATTGATTGTTAATGACAACCTTTGACAGTACTGTAAGTTACTATTTGCTTGATATTTGTTTGATTTGTTGACTTGATTTGAGTGGAGTGAAAAATACTTTTGTGTCTAAGAGTTTATGAGATTGATTGAGTTTGACATAATTGGTTAAGTCTTTTATCTTCTTAGCTGGGTTTAGTTGGTTGAGGTTTATCATGTTTAACTGTCAAGTCTTCCTTGACTATGATTGAGGTTGGTTGTCATGTCATTGAGTTGAGTGTGATTGGACAAAGTTTGGTTGACCGTCTGTGAAGTCTCTTGGTTGCTCAAATGTGTCTCTTACTTGATGAACTAGGCTAAGTAAGAAGGGTTGGTTGATTGTCAGAGCACTTGATTAGATTAACACAAGTATATGATTGATTTGAAATAGGTACACAAGCAACTTGGTACAGGTTAGATCAGTTGAGAAGGATTAGCACAAGTTTCCTTATGTGCAATTGGTCCGACTCACATTGGATGAGTTGTATAAGCAGTTGGTTTGACTCAGGTGGACCGAGTTTGGTGTGGAGTTGGTTAGCCTCGTATTAACTCAGTCGAATGATGTGAGCAACATTTTGATTAGACAAAAAAAATTTCACAGGTTGTTGGTACAGGTGAGGTGCAGTGGTTAGTTGATCAGAAGTGGTTAGATGATGAGCAATGACAGATGATGAGAAGTGATCAAATGATGAGTAGTGATCAAATGATGACTAGTGGTCAATAGTAACAGTCATTGTGCAGCCTGGTACAAGTGTTCGTTAGTAGGTCTGCATGATCAGTGCGGTTGTGATTCAACAATTTCTATCTTCATATCAGGGTGGTAGGACGAGGCAAGGAAATTTAGGGAGTTAGGGCTTCCTTTAGGTTGCATCCTGTAAACCAGGGGGTTGTATCCTCCTTTCAGTTGTAGCTAGAGAATTGAAGTCATTGTAACAAGTGGATTGTTTCCTCCTTCTAGTTGTTGCTAAAAAACTATTATTATAAAGGGTTCCATGGTTTTTCTCCCAGGACTTGGGTTTCCACGTAAAAATCTTGTGTACTTTGTTTTGTTATGCTTCCTATGTGATGATGAGCTATAATTGTTGATATAATGATAATACAATACTCTGCATAATATTGAATAAGATGTTGATGATTGTCAACGCTGAAAAAATAACAAAAGTTGTACACATTGCTCAGCCTGCCACTTCTCAGTCCGCTTGATGTGTCCAACACCCATTTTTCTCCACAATATTTGCACTTTCATTCCTTCATCTTCTAGGCTTCTAAACTGGGTTTTGCTCCTTCTCTTAGATGTAGCAACGTATATCTTGAAGTTCGCATATTCTCTGATCGAGGAGGCTTTATCTTGGAGTAGTTTTTGTCTAAAATCATATGAGTGGATCTTTTGAACTCGTTCTTGATGATCTTGGCCTTATGGCATGCCATCTCCATGGTAGAAATGTTATGTAATTATAATTCATATCGAATGTGTGGTTTCAGTCCATGTGTGTATGTTTGCAATCATTGGTTATCAGTTAGTTATGAAACTCGGGTTGCCAAAGCTTCGCATTCACATGTGTACTCATCTACACTTCCTTTTTACTGCAATCTAGTGATATTGGCAAAGAAGTCTCTCTCGGTTACACCCTGAAACCTTTTAAGAAGATCCTTCTTAAAATGATTCCAACTAAAGGAAGAGACCCTGGTGGTAGTCTTTCACCACATATACCAATTGTATGCATTCCCCTCCAATTGCATGGTGACGTATCTAATATTTTAACTATCGTAGTGTATGTTTTTGTAATATCCCAAATACTGATATTCTCTAATGTTCTATGATAGTGCTAACTCGCACACTCAATCTCATACAAAGTTGAAAAATAACTATGCATGCAAACTCACCATGCAAAAATGCCCTAAAATATAGCTGAATTAGGGTTAGGGTTTTGCAGAGAGAAATTAACACTTATCACTGATATTCTGGCTGATAATTACTCCAGATATAGCTGCATGCATAAGGATCTGGATGGGTGGTCTAATAATGCTCTTTTCCTCCAATGTTACCGTCCCGCAGTACCGTAAAAACACTCTAGACTGAAGGTGACGGTTTTGTAGGAGGAGAGGTTCGCTCAGGCTGAAACTTTCTGAGCTTGTCCATCTGCTGATGTCGAAGAGATGGCCTGGCACATGCAGAGGTTTGGCTACCTCTAAGTGCCCTAGCTAATTGATTGGAAATTTTGCTCCTCACATCCCCAATTGATCTGTTTGGCTGATGGCTCCTCCAGGTGAGCAAATTGATGGCTGATAATCACTGCATACCGTAGGATAGGCTTGCTAAGAAAGATGAAGCTAACATGCGGAGGAAAGAATGGATTTTGTGGTCCCAACGAATCCTTATGTGTTTCCCAACTACTTCCGGCTACAAAACGTGGATCTGCTAATAACCCTTCGGAATGTGTTGGATCCCCTAGATGATCTATCCCAACAAGAGGCTAGGGCAGATATCTCACTATCGAATCCTCGCTAGCTGAAGACACTGTCTCCAACCCCAACTGTCGCAGTTGCACACTGTGCTGCTGCTCGAAACCCAAAATCAATCAACAATAACAATAGATCCCCTGTTTGGTCCAATAACCTTTCTTAAATAGAATAGCATGTACTTTTAGAGTTTGCATGTCACTTTTAGGGTTTACGCTTCACTTTTGCATGCATGCAATTATAATTTCATGCTGACTTTAACACTAAAATAAGGCCTCCATGCTCTGCATGCTTTATGATATGAACTCTTATGGCCTTATTACTACACTAATGACTTAATAATACTGAATTGATGTACCTTTCTTCTCCCGGTGCTATTAGTCCTCAGTTATTCCCTTTTTATAAAAACGAAACATTACAGTTTTGGATGTCAAAGTATTCTTCTATTTTATTGATCCATGTAATACATTGTTTTTTCATCACCATCCTATTTGGGTAATTCTAGTTTTACCCTTACCTGGTATCCGTGTGCTGAGGAAATTGATATTGATGGAATATTAAAGAAAGGGACTTCATGGGGTGGCATTGTGTCGTGTTGTCCTGGCGTTTTGGGTGTGCTTGGATGAGGTGTATTAAAGGGATCTAGTGGTGGGTTATGGCTAAGGACTGAAGTATGCAGTAGCAATATGGCCAAGATACTGTCGAGACATTCTTGACTTTTCTTTTGATCTTCCTTCAATGTATTGATGCCTTGCTCTATTCCTGCCTTGAAGCCTGTGATGGTTGACGTTAATGTGTTGTTATTTTTCTCAACTTCTGCCTTGAGCTCTACATATTTTTTGTCGATTTTTTCGTCCAATTGGTCCAATCTTGCGTTGACATCTCCCATTTTGGTGACTATCGAAATTTTCTCTATGTTGAACCTCGATTTATTTTTATTGGTTGTACGTATCCAACTAATCATGATTTGTTTTCCTAATAATTAATTATTATTATTATTATTAATTGTAAGAAGTTATAGTGAGAAAGAATAGTTGGAGAGAAAAAAAACTAAATAAAAATAAATATTATAATAAATAATAATCATATTTATATAAATTTAAATTTATTAAAATTTTATGGGAGGTAGGGATAATAGGATGTGACGGTGTAGTGGGTGAATGGAGAGAGGAGCGTCGTGGAAGTGGAGAAGGAGAAGGGGGCAGATGGAAACGCAGGGGTAGAGCTGCAGAGTGGGAGACGCAAAGAGGAAGGTGGGTGTGAGGAATGTGAGCAGGTATGAGAACGGAGTTGGGAGGAGTGGTGAGGGGATGCCGTGAGAGGAGGGAACGCAAGCTATGGTGCAGAGGGAGTGAAGGAAGCGGGACAGATGGGGAGACGCAACGACATGGGTAAGGGCACGCGTTGTGTGGGGTAGCGTTGGAATGATGTGGAATAAGAGAAGGGTGATGAGGTAGTGCATAGGTGGTGAAGAAGAGGAGGTGTGAGGCGACTTTGGGGAAGGAGACGACAGGATCGCGGCTTAAGGAAGTTGCAAACATAAAAAGGAGGTGGTCGCGAGGGAACGAGGAGAGAAAATGAACGCAGAGGCTGGTGGGAAGAGGGCGTCAAACTGGGAGCAAACAACAGCTGGGGTGGTGGCGGATAGCGATGGAAGCTGCAGGGGAAACGGGCATCCAGAAGCTGGGATACCAATGCAACAATAAAAACGCTAAATATGTACACAAAATATAATTTATAAAATTCTCTGATATGAAAAAAAATTACAATTGAGGCTTAGGCTTATATAAGCCTTATTGGTTTAGTAAGGTGACTGATACACTTATATAAGCCTTGTTGGTTTACTAAGGTGACTGATGGGAAAAACGCAACTCTTCTTAATAATTTTCATTATGTATATATATAGCTTTTAATATATTGTTATTTGTATGTATTTTTTTATAGTTAATTACTATTTATATTATTTTTAATTTTTTTATTGCATCGAAAGACGCTCTACACCCCAGTATGGGGGATTGTGTAACGTGATGTAACGTTAGTAATGTTTTTAACATGTCGACAAAAAATAATAGCGATTGCGCGCTCTATAGCCCAGTATGGGGAAGATCTTGTAACGTGATATAACGTTATTAACTTCTGTAACATGTCGGCAAAAAATAATAGTGATAGTAAATATTATGGGAGAGATCTTGTAAAGTGATGTAAAGTTAGTAACTTTTATAACATGTCGGCAAAAGATAAAAGTGATAGTGAATATTATGGGAGAGATCTTGTAAGGTGATGTAAGGTTTGTAACATGTCGGCAAAAAATAATAGTGATAGTGAATATTATGGGAAAGATTTTGTAACACAAAATAAAAAATAATATCACTTTCGTAATGTTATTTTTTATTAATACAAAATAAATTTTCTAATAGGCCAAAATAAAACAATCTAATATAGAGGAGATGTTGTAATATTCCCACATAACAAAACAATAAAAAAGTAAAAATTTAATTATCCGTAAAAAAATATGTGGGTCAAGAAAAAAAGACAATTGAATTATTCGCAAAAAACTGTTGGCCTTGCACATGGTTTTAAAACTATGTGCAAGGCATTCTAAAAAACCCATGGTTTTATTGTACATAGTTTAGGAGGCTTTGTGCATGGTTTTTAAACCATGTGCAAGGCTTCCTAAACAACCCATGGTTTTATTGTACATGGTTTAGGAGGGCCTTGCAAATGGTTTTAAGACCAGGTGCAAGGCCTCCTAAACAACCCATGGTTGTAGGAGGGCCTTGCATATGTTTTTAAAACCATGTGTGGAGGAAATGATGCAATGTTCATTCCTAACAAAATAAAAAATATTATATGTGGGTCGTAAATAATATTAAATAATAAAAATAAAAAATGTTATATGTGGACCTTAAATAAAAAGATGTGTCTTTTGCTTTGAATCAAATCAATGGATACCTAAGAAGAGGTTTGCACCTCGAGAGAGTTGATCAATTTTGGCGCTTGATAGAGCCCAGGATTTGGATCTACGTTGGTAGTAAATATTATGGGAGAGATCTTGTAACGTGATGTAACGTTTGTAACATGTCAGCAAAAAATAATAGTGATAGTGAATATTATGGGAGAGATCTTGTAATGTGATGTAAGGTTTGTAACATGTCGGAAAAAAATAATAGTGATACTGAATATTATGGGAGAGATTTTGTAATACAAAATAAAAAATAATATCACTTTCTTAAGGTTATTTTTATTAATACAAAATAAATTTTCTAATACGCCAAAATAAAACAATCTAATATGGGGGAGATGTTGTAATATTCCTACTTAACAAAACAATAAAAAAAGTAAAAATTTAATTATCCATAGTGGATCAAGAAAAAACACAATTGAATTATCCGCAAAAACATGTTGGCGTTGCACATGGTTTTTAAACAACCCATGGTTTTATTGTACATGGTTTAGGAGGCTTTACACATGGTTTTGCAACGCCTCATAAACAACCCATGGTTTTATTGTACATGGTTTAGGAGGGCCTTGCAAATGGTTTTAAAACCATATGAGGGAAAATGATGCAATGTTCATTCCTAACAAAATAAAAAATGATAAAAAATATTATGTCGGCCATAAATAATATTAAATATTAATAATAAAAGTATAATATGTCGACCTTGGACCTTAAATAAAAAGATGTGTCTTTTGGTTTGAATCAAATCTTGAATGGATACTTAAGAAGAGGTTTGCACCTCCAGAGATTTGATCCATCTCGACGCTTGATAGAGCCTAGGATTTGGATCTACGCTGGTGTATATAACAATTTTGGGTCATGAAAAGAATGTAAAATTGAGGGATAAACTTGGTGTAGTTAGTAGATTGACAATTAAAGAAGGGTGTTAAATTAGAACTTAACTTTATATATAATGATTAATTAGTTATTTCGCTTCAGCTTTAATAAAATTATTTCTGATTTATATTATTTTGTCATTTTATGTTGTATGTCCCTTTATTGTATTTCTCATTGTATCCCACAGTCATAAAATGGATTAACCCGACTTAATTGTAACCCTATATAAGAAATCTTTCATTTTCTCATCATTGCAATACATTACAATAACTCTTTCATGTTATTTATTGATTTCTCTTTGTGCTCAATTTTTGTGATAGATGTTAGGGCTCATAAGAAACCTTAAGAGCTAGGGGTTATGGTTCACAAGGAAACTGTTAGAATAATCCGTCGGGATTATTGTAAATAAATAATAAATAGGAATATGAATAGATAGGAAGGTGAAAAGGCTGGTTCTCAACCGCCATTGTAATGTATAAATATTTGCTTTGGTAAGGGAATAATATCAATTGGGAGTTATTACCAACAAGTGGTATCAGAGCGCTGCCATAACTCCTGCTGTTGCCAGTCTGCCCATTCCTGGCATTCTGCTTGCCAGTCCATTGCCAGACTTCCTGCTCCGTCAGTCTGCCTCTGCGTTATTTTCTTGGTATACCCAACCCTAATCCATTGCTTGTAGACTGCACTGTAACGTTGTGCATTGAGACTATCCTTGGGTCTGCATATTATTTTAAAGTCTGGTAACCTCTCCTCCATCTTCATACATCTATAAACGGATTGAAAGTTGTTTGTATGCTGCGAGCTGTATGCTGCGAGTTTGTATTTATCTCTGCGATCTGTAGCTACCGACTTCTATTCGGTTTTCGCCATCAAACGATTATAAATTTGCTGGGTTTTGTTGTTGTTGTTTGGTCTGCAAACATTGAGACTCATCTTTATTGATTCCCCTATTTATTAGAGAAGAGGCGAGATGTGAGTTATATAGTATTGCTGCGTTTAAGGTTTGAAGAATAATGCTGCGTTGGAGATGGTGTCGTTGCTATGTTTAGGGCTGATGCTTTGAAGATTGAGTGCTGAAGACTGCTTGAAGGCTGCGACTTGAAGACTGCATAATCTTTTATGCTGAAGACTGCTCCTACATGGAGACCTGCGTGGAGAGTGCCTGCGTGAATGCTGGCTGCGTGGAGCTGCGTGGAGACCTACGTGGAAACCTGTGTGAAGATTGAAGCTGCGATTTGTGTGAGAGATGGTATCCTTCATTTGAAGCTGCGATTTGAGATTTGAAGCGCCGTTGCCGGGGAACCCTAATTTTCTGAAGTGAACCCTAATTTTTCTTGCAAAGTCTAGATTGTGTTGTGTTGTTTATCGTTCTGTTGAGCGCCATGGCTGGGAAGTTCAGTGTAAATTAAAGTATTGAACTTCATATATATTGTGTAATCCATGCTTATGCATCGTATTTCTGATAGATAAGTCGTGATTAGGCATAAATATCAGCTAAATTCTTGACTTGACTGTGTCCATATGAGACAGCCCACTCTTACTGATCTTCATGAAGCTGCCTTCCTGAGAAAAGCTCTGAATAGAAATTAAATGATATGGGAACCAATTGCATTGATTATTTTTCACAGGCGATAGGCTATTGTGAAGTTTTGAAAATGGTCATTATTCATGAAAAGATTTGAAAATGGTAAAGTGAAAGTGTCCACTCATTAACGGCCAATTAAGTATTGTTTGAATATAGAGTCACATCAGGTTTATGAAAATATTTATGAAACTGGCATACAAAAACCCTAGTCTATATGCGTTGAGTATATGCTGCCTATTAAAGAGGCCCGTGGCTGTTGTATGAACCTGAGCATGAGCTCGTGGTTGTTGCTGATATCTGCTAGTGCGTGACTGCATGTATGCTGCGTTGAAGATTGAGTGGTGTCTTCTTAGAGGTTGAAGCTAAAGGCAACGTCCGCTTAAGGAATTTTGTGTGAGAGACAGTCTCAGATAAAAATCTTCAATTGAAAACTGACTGATATATTGAAGAATATATATATACTAAGACTAATATATTGCATTGTGATACTGAGACTAATATATTGCATAATGACTGATATATTTTGAAGAAGCTTGTATATGCTCACCTGAAGCTTGCATTGTCTTCACCTTGGCAGAGACTGTAGACCTGCAAGGTTATTATTTTTTTCTATTTCTCTTTGTCATATCAAGTTTATTATTGTAAACTAACAGTTGTAAAGATGCACTCTTTGGCATCTAGTATTGGTGCTGCCCTAGCTGGCAAAGACCAATCCAAAGACCCTTCCAAGGGAGATTGCAGCAAAAGAGGACGAGGAAGAAGAAATTTCAGAGGCAGAGAGGGCAGAAGTAAAAGATCAAATTTGCAGTGCAAGCGTTGCGGAAAGACTGAGCACACATCAGATCAGTGTTGGGCTTCATGGGATTCCATCAAAGACAAGCACAACTAGAAGAAGGATGACCAAGATGCTAGTAAATCTTCTGATTCTTGTATTGTTGCACATTGTAATTTTGGATTTAATGATATGACTTCTCTTTCATCTTATAAAGATTGTTGGTTGCTTGATACTGGTGCAACATCACACATGACATTTAGAAAAGACTGTTTTGAAGAACTGAATGAAACAATAGATGGCATAGTGTACTTTGCAGATAAGTCAAGTATTAAACCAAAGGGAATGGGCACCATTCGACTAAAGATGCCTGGATTCCCTGATTTCTTGTTGAAGAACGTTCTCTATCTTCCAGAGTTGCAGAGAAGCCTGCTGTCCTTGGTGGAGATTCGACAACAAGGCCATTCCATCCACATGTTTGATGGAATCGTTGAAATAAGAAATTCCTTTGACAACCAAGTCATCATGACTGGATACGAAGATGGAAAGCTACTGAAGCTCAAGGGTTCATCCGCAAGATTTCAGAACTATGCCTACCTCTCTCAGCATGGAGAAGGTAATATGTCATCTAGTTCATTGTGGCATGCAAGATTTGGTCATCTAGTTCATTGTGGCATGCAAGATGTAGTGAATACCAATCTCCAATGTCATGAACCATAGAAAAAATTATTATTGCTATTCATAATTGTTCATATGTAATATTTATACTCTATTTTATAAATTATTACAAGTCACATATTATTTATAAGAAATTACAAGTTCTATTAGGGGAATTTTGAGGTCTAAAATGAGTCTCATAAGAAAGAAAGAAAAAAAATATTATGAGTTAGGCATTTTGTGGTAAAAGTGTATTTACAACTCGTCTCTTACACTATAAACAATACAACTATGGTTAAGTTAAATTGAAAATATGCCTAAAATAAAACCAATAAAAAAAATCACCTTTGATATGACGAAAATTAAATTACTTTTGAGTACATCGATTACTTTTAAATATAATATGATGAATGTACTTATAAAGTAATGTACTTATAATGATTGCTGGCTGTTCCTTTAGTTTCTGCATGCTGCTAGTGTTATGATCTTTGCTGGTTATTGACTGTATAGCCGTCTTGATATGCAGTTTTTGAGTGCTGTCTCTATATATTCCTTAGACAGATTATCAGAGCTGAAATTATCCCACTATTGTGTGGCTGTTCTTGGGTGCTGTTTACTCAACAGACATTTTGTAACTGTTAAAGATGTCTTTTGATTCTTTATGAATATCAAAGACTGGTAATTTTTCCTCTGAAAAAAAAAAGTAATGTACTTATAAAATAAAATATATTAATTTTGAAATTTGAAACATAAGTTACTTTTCAATATTCAAAATATGTATTTAAACGATGTATTTATATTTTAAATTTTAAACATAAAGTTAAATTTAAGTGAATAAATTGTCATTTTATATATATATATATAATATATATATATATATATATATTAAAAATTTAATTTAATTTTAAAATATAAATATAAAACTATAAATTTAAAAAATTAAATTAAATTAAATTTATTTTTCATCTTTTTAATCCACCTTCAAAAACACATGTAAACTCATTTTTAATAGTTTCTTATGATATATATTATGTATATCACATATCGTTTTTAATGTAATAATTAATAATATCATTAAATAAATTAAAAAAATGTTAATATTGGGATGAAAGAATAATACATAAATTTCTACTCCAAAAAAGTTGACTTAATATTAAGTAAATGAGATTATATGTAATACACATTATTATTATTATTATATGTGAAAAAAAATTTAATAATATAATATCTTATTATGATATAATAGTTTATTCAAATTGTTACATTAAAGTTTTATAATAAAAAACTATGCAACAAAAATAACTTTAAACCTAAACAAAATGAGTCAGTTATATAGTATAATAAGACTGTTTTACATGACGAGTTTAGACTTTAAAAGATCAAAACCCAATCAAGCTTGTTTTCATAGACATAAAGTTTATGGAAGGTAAATAAGTTTCCGATACCTTCAATAATCAAAAGCTTTAAGTTAAACAAGTACTCTAGCATTTATTTCTCTTGATTTAGATAAGTAATCGGGATGTTGAACTGGAAGTATAAGTCTTACTTGTGAAAGAACCTATAAAAAGAACACCAGTTGATTGTATTAGCTTCAATAAACTAAGTAAGCCTCGGGCACAACCAAAAGCCCCTTCAGTAAGACAAAAAGAAGAGTCTATTAAAATCTTACTTTTACTAGGAATTCTAAACAATGAAATTCGATACATTCGATCTCAGACTCGGACTCAGTTAGACTCGCATTGCAATGTCTTTCTTTTATATAGTGTTAGTAATAAATGCATTGTATATAATTATATTAGTAAATGAATTCATGTGGTATCTAGTTTTCAAATACTCAAGAATGTTAACTATAGTAGTTAGTTGAAACTTCTTAGGCGTTGTTTCAACATTTATTGTCACCTGGAAAAATTTTAAATTTTTACGATTTTTTGGAGTGTTACAATGTGATTTTATATTTGAGGTATAAGTTCTTATCATTATTCTGGTACTAGTATGTTTGTTAATATAGCCATCTTGTCAACTACTCAGTGGAACTTAACCAAATTGATTTACAGTTGCTTATATGAATAGATGGAAATGATGGTAGTACAATTATGTGATTACACACTCTCGGAGACTAACATAGTTGACTGTATGGATATAGTAAAAGCGAAAAATTTACCCCATTTTCTTAAAATTTACATTGATGAATTTTTGGTATGTTACAAATGGTATCAAGTTAATATTAAGCAAATGAGATTATAAGTAATACACATTATTATTATATGTAATAAAAAATTTAATAATATAATATCTTATTATGATATAATAGTTCATTCAAATTGCTACATTAAGGTTTTGTGTATGTATTTGATTTTGTAACTTGAATGTACGTGTCTAATTTATGTTGGTATAGATGCAGATGTTTTAAAGGTTAAAAATTGATAGTAAAACATGAACCTTGAATAATACTTAAATTTCAAAAAACAAATATAGTATTAATATTAAAATTCAACCGAATGAAAATATATATAGTAATTTATTATAATATAATATTTTATTTTTATAAAATAAACAAATATATTTTTTACATTTAAATAATAATTATAATAGATTATTACATATAGTAAGTATTTAAAAAACAAAAACTATTAATCATCAAATTGTTTTATTATAAGATCAACTTGTTTTTATTATAAGATGTTTTTAAAAGATTTGACATATATTTTAAATATTGAAAAAGTAATTACATAATTTAGTTTTGAATAGGCAATTTACTTTTTGGTACTTTACTTACAACACTGATATAGATAACTATGGGTTTTCACTCATCATTTATAATTTGATAAATAAACATCTTTAACTCAACCAATGCCATCTCAATTATTATAGATGATGTCATTCTCTAGAATGTGATTTGTTCTTTTAAAGAGATTGTGATAGTACATTGTTTGTTTTGAGACTCATTTTTTACCTCAAAATTCCCCTAATGAAAATATATGCTATAGAAAAGAAATTTGAAATATCTAACTCTCTTTTCTATAATTCTATATTTCTAACTTGGATTTAGGCAGTTCTTTATATCAAAATAAAGGTCTTGAAAATATCTACAACCTTATAGTTACAAGTTGTTTTTTTTTAATTTTGTGCAACATACATTTTATAGCTACATGCATCATTTGGCATGATTTTGTTTTCTTTATAATTTTCTCACAACTTTTCATCTTGACCTCCATTTTGAACATGCCGGCATTCATTGGAAAGGATTGATTGAGGAACTACGAGTTTTCTACTATACATTTTCTACAATTCAACATGATTTGTTTCAAATTTACAAAATAAAAAAATGGGAATCTTTTGATAAATTGGATATATATTAGAAGAGGGAAAAATGTTATTATATATTATATTGTACGCATTATATATTAATAATATATTATTTATTGTATTCCATTAATGTAAATTAATAGTAATTAATTATTGTATAAAAATCTGAACTCATTATTATCTGTAATTCTCACCTCGTAATTTTAAATTAGTCTAGCCTAAATGGCAAGGTGATGTGGCATACATGGCTTATTGTTTTATAATTTCCTTGCAAGGACTAGTTTTGGACCAAATTTGATGGAGGCTAACACTAGAATTGTCTTGCCATGCACTCGTGTGATGCACCATGGCTAGTGTTTACAAACCCTAAAGAAGACAATCATTCTAGTGTGGAAAGTGTATGTGATACAAGTTTGATGTTGGAGAACTTGTGAGTGTTGGTGATTGCTTGCGTGTGGATATTTAGTGGTGCCTATGGTTTTTTTCATTTCCCTAGCAAAGGTATTGGACCGCTTGAAGATTGTACCAATTGCATGATAAAGTTATGCTATATAATGTACTTTGCTTATATATATAAAGTTTCAACTATCCAAAACTTGGATAATTGCAGGTTTGATTTTCAAATGAACTGATTGTTTTCTTGATTGGATAATTTCAAGTGCTTGATTTTCATGTTGATTTGACATATTATAACACTAAAAATGTTTGATTTAACACATATCTTGAAGATAATAGAGAACATTTCCTATTGTAAATCTGTAGTAATTACAGTGATCTCAAATTTGGTATATGCATAGAAAAATGTGCCCTAATGGCTAAAACTTGTTGGCATATGTTTGGTATGTTTTTTCTTAGGCTTCTTAGCATGTGGCTTGAAGCAAAATGAAATATTAATGTCAAGGTTGTAGTTCATAGGGACTATACCCCAAAAACCTTCGTGTGAAGTGCAATTTCTAAATTTGCATTAAAAATCTTAAACACGGAAATTCTAACAAAACCTACACTGAGTTGACTTGGCCACCCATAAACAATGTTTTAAAAACCGGAAATGGGAATCGAACAGGTCGAGGGTCAACACAGATCGAAACTGGTAATGAGCCGAGCGGTTTGATTTCAATGAACTGGACTATTAAAATATACAAGAAAATTTAAAATTTTAATCATAAAAAATATATTTAACATTCCGAGCCATGATTTTAAATCATTAGACACATAATATGCAAAGTGTACTCAAATCTACTCATATGTATACCATAAACCATGTATGGGTCACAAAATGGCACCAAGTTCACTACATAGTAAATTCTCATAGCACATATCTCAGAATCTAAAACAAGATACAATATCAATGAGGTCCTATATCCTCTACAATCCAAAAAACATCAACATTTGGCTCAGACTCCTCAAATTCGAATTCCTGAGGGACATCTACGACCCTAGCAATAGCACTAGTAGAAGCACAGGTTGCACGTTTAGGTCGTCACTATCACTGCCTGCAATGTCTAGATCTGGCTCTGCACCTGCATCCCCTACTCCTAGTGGATCTGCATCCAAAGTCAAGTCATCGACAACTGCATCAATATCAAAATCGGGACCAAACTCTGGCTGTTGACTCTCCTTTACCCATTCTGAGGTTGTATCAATATCATCCAACACGATGGGATTTGTATCAGGTCTTTTGTTTAGCAATTGGTTGCGCCTTAGCCGTAATTTGTATTGTACGAAGACAAGATCATTCAACAATTTTTGTTCCAAATGATTTCTCTTCTTCGTGTGAATCCGCTCAAAGATAGACCAATTGTTATCACACCCAGAAGCATTGCACAACTAACTAAGGACTCAAATTGCAAACTTTTGCAATTTTGCACAATGGATGCCAAATGATTCCCACCAATTTGTTGCCGGGACAAGTTAGTTTAACAAATTAGTTAAAGCTTAAACAATTGAACATAAACAGTTAAACTTAAAGCTTCAACAATAAAACTTGAAAGTTGAACTTATAGATTAAAAAATTAAACTTAATCAAACATTGGATTCTTGGAATTTTGAAATTGTTTACCTACTTGGTCCTCATCTCGTGCCTTTATTGCTAGGTTTTTGCCAAACGTGCATGTGGCTCTTTTCAAAGAGGTAATATGTCGATGGGCTTCCATCTGCTCATTTTCATCAGGGATCATGCGCTCTATGCAATCATACAGAGCATCTTTGACCTCCCCTACTAGATCATCTCCTAATCAAGCTTTGTAATGATACTTTGGGTTCAAGAAATACCCAACTACAAGAATATGGCGATGGAGTTGATTGTTCCATTTGTTATCAATGATCTCCCAAATAGGCCCATACTTGGTTACTCTATCTTTATATGTTGTCTTTATCTAATCCATAGCCTCGTAAATGCAACCCATGGCCAACTTTTCTCCATCCACCAACCACAACACCTTAACAAGGGGCTCAGCGATTTTCACAACCGTTGTTGCCTTTTTCCAAAATGCACTATCATTAACTTTCTTTTTGGTGTCTTTTGCATCTTGCTTGCAGGCCCACTTAGGGAAATGAGAGATTGCAATGTGAAGAAGTGAGTTGCAAATCTCGTGATGGAAAGCCTGACAAGTTCCTTGTTTCTAGTGTTTTTCCTTATTAGGTTCAAGACCCATCAATGGTTGTATATGTATTTTGTAGTGCTCTTGGCTTGCTCTACAGTGTTATTGGCCCAATCATATTTGCATATATCCTCAAGCATGAGGTTTATGCAGTGTGCATCACATGGGGTCCAAAATATGGCTTTGTGTTTGTTTTCTAACATCATACCAGTAGGAACATAATTAGAGGCATTATCTGTGATGATTTGAACAACATTTTCCACCCCCACCCTCCATAACAACTTCATCAAGGAGCTGAAATAATAAGCTTGCATCTTTCACCCTATCATATGCATCAACTGATTTTCAAAACGTGGTTCCTTGTGGGAAACCGACAAGGAAATTGAGGATAGTGTGGTTCCTTACATCAATCCATCCATCTGACATGATGGTACATCCCGTAGTGGCCCATGACTCCTTAAAAGCTTGCAAGTATTCATTTATGGACATAACTTCCTTGTGAAAAAATGATCCCCTCAACTCATGCATACTAGGGCCTTTAAATCCCTTATCGAAGGCAATAATGAAATCCCACATGGGTTGAAAATAAGCTGAGTGGGCATCATTGAAAGGGATATCTGAATCAAACCACCATCTAGCTATGTACTCATAAGCAACTTCTTTGCATTGCTTCTTCCAATGCTCATCTAAGGTGGGATGAATGTGGCTTGGTTGAGATTGAGAGGCATTGCCACTTACAAAGGAGGGGAGGGGAGGGGAAGGGCGGTGGGGCGGAGGAAAAATAGTGTTGAAGGGTCTTCTTCTTTTGAGGCTGATTTTCTCTAAGGTTTTGACGAGAGGGAGAAACATAATGGAAGGGGTCCCTAACAAGAATAGAAGGGGCAGAGGAAGAGCCTTGAAAATATGTAATCCAGCTGCCCTCATGGCAGCATTTGCAAGTTCCCTCTTCTTCCCAATTTCTACTTGTATTTCTTGCTGCCTAGCCTTGTCTTCTTCAAAAATTTTAAACTGGTTTAACAATTCAGCTCTAATCTCCCCAATCACTTCATTTGGTGCATCACATTGGCGAACTTGGCCTCTTCTTCCAGCCAAATGTTGCTTCACCCTATGAGTGCCTCCCTCACCTATGTGTTCGTGGCAATATTTGCAAAAAAAATCCCCATCAACACACACAACATGGGCCCATGCAGCGTCTTTAACTCTTGGAGCCATTGGAAAAA
>LPNX011095675.1:0-37988 GCA_001517045.1 Pseudotsuga menziesii | reverse complement strand
TGATATGGAGTATTTAGAATATTTTATAAATGAATATATTTGACATAGATATTCCATATGTAAATATTGTAGGTCTTCAGACAAAGGGTAAATTTTCATGTCTAGTTTGTGGTCCTAAGATAAAATCTCATCGTTCAAAAAGCTTAAGAAAGGGGGTGTTTGATGAGTATAGGAATTTCTTCTCTAAGAATCACAGGTATAGAACAACTGAAAGAAATCTTTTCAATGGGAAGCAAGAGACTACATTAAAACCACAAAGAATGACGCCTCACATTTGGAAGATGCAATACAATAGAAATTGTCATCATGGTACATATGGATCATCGTATATGAATTTTTATGTATTTTAATTTTTATTGTGAGTTGTTTGTTGTAGTGGCCATATTTGATATATGATGTAATTTATTAATTATAAACTAATATTCATGATGTCCATTGTGATCATGAAGGCATTAATGGTCTTCCACGAGGAATGAAAAGTTATCCTATTCAATTCAGCAGGTTGCCCTACTATGAGCACCTACAAATTGCTCATTTGTTTGATACAATGTATATTGGAAAGAATGTAACTGAAACCTTATGGCAACTACTAGAGCTAAGGAGGGAGAAAGATAAAGTTGTGAAAGTGTGCAAAGACATTCAAGAAAGCAACCATGCAATGAAAGACGTCATCCAATTTCATACCAATGGAGAACAAGTTAATATAAACTCAATTCCATGGATGTTTACGGAGCAACAAAGCAATGTTGTCAAAGAAGTAATGCGGAAAATTAAATTTCCCACTGGTTTTTGTGCAAACTTGAAGAATATCATAACTAAAAAAGGTGATTTTGCGGGGGTCAAAACACATAATTGGCATGTCTTCATCAAGTTAATTATTATTGTTATGTCCATATAAATTTTTCTTGTTTGTATACTCTTTTTTTAATAAATGTCGTGGTTTGTATATTGATACAGTATGTTCTACCTCTCTCTCTCCCGAACAACTTCAACAACAATGTCAAACAAGTTATATATAATCTTGGTAAATACATGAGGTAACTAGCGATTACTTGCATGTGCTTAGTGTTTCTTTAATTCTCCGTATAATAATTTATATTTGTTTTTTTTGTGCACTATTTCAGCATATATTGTAATTTAATGTTTATTTTTGTTAAATATGGTTATTGGTTTACATCACTTATAGATAGTTGACATCTAAAGAAATCCGTAAAGAATATATAAAGTATTGGAGGAGAGAAATTCTTCGTCTCATGTGTGAAATGCAGAAGCATCTACCATCGGCATTTTTCAATGCACAGGAACACTACCTCATACACCAAGTTGAGGAGATTGAGTTGTGTAGACCTATGCACTCAAGGTCCATGTGGATGGTTGAGAGACACTTGAAATTTATGAAGGGTTTGGTGAGACAACTAGCACATCCGGAGGGTTCTATGATGGAAGGATATACGATATACCAAAACATGTTGTATGTTAGTGAATATCTTCCTAGTTTAGCATCAAAGCTCAATTTACGTCGCATTTGTGATCCAGAATCCAATAACAAATTTGAAGGGGAGAAAATGAAGGGGAAAGGTATATTGAGGAAGTTGAAAGGTAATTATTAGCTAGTGGATTTTTATTATATCCTTCATATTCTAATTGTATTTTCTAGTCATAATTGCTTCAATTAAGAGCATATACGTCTTTGTTCAGGAGATTTACACCTTTCTTTTATTTTAATGGTTATTGTCATTAAATAGTTGGTTGAGAATGGGATGCAATTCATTTATACATTGCAAACAATATTGACTAGATGAAGGTATAGATTGAACAATGCGCACAATCGGGTCATGGAATATCATGGAAAGGTGTGGCTTCATTTGTCAGAGAAGCACAATGCAATGTATATAACAATCTAACAGAAAGGGAAATAGATTTGGCACATGGTGTAAAAGATAAAATGGCAAGTATATAATTAATCAAATATCCCTCTAAATCTTTTATTTTTCAAATTACTTATTGACGTACATGTTCTTTTTTTCCATGTATTGTTGCATAAGGACTGATTGGTTGTGTAATTTTTTTGTGTATTTCTTATTGCAGGTAAAACACCATAAGGCTATGGTCTACAATGGAGGTAGATATCGGATCAAAAAACTGGATGAAACAAAGAAAACATCAGATTCTGGGGTTTCGGTTGTCTTTGAGGTTACCAATGTTTCATCTAGAACTGACAGACATCCAGAAGTCTCAGAAAATCGATACTATGGGTATTTGGAAGATATTATACAGTGTGACTTTAAATCCTTTAAGGTAGTTCTATTCGTTGTCAAATGGTATAGGTTACGATTGAATCAACGTGATCCCGATAGAAATGTTATTGAACATGATAATGGATTTACCATGGTAAACACAAGGTTGTTTGAGCCAAGAACAGAGCCCTATGTTCTTCCAAGCCAATGTGAACAAGTATTTTACTCAGAAGTTCCAGGTAAAGTGGGCTGGTCGTTTGTTGTGAGACACGATCCAAGGGGAAGGCCGGTAAAGTATAACCTAGATGATGGTAATGAAGAGGGTTCTCTCGAAGAAGAATATGATGATGAAGAGCATGATCAACTTGAGTTAGCTGACGATGATGATCCAACAGAAGATGTTCAAGGAATAGTTGAATCAGATGATGTAGTAGACAATGCCGATGAAGATTATTCTGACGATGAGACGATGAGCATAACTGATGATGATGACGATGATGATATGGCCAATCCTTACAATGTTGACTATGCATATGATGATACAGATGATGATATAGATGGCGCATCATCTTCATCATCATCATCACCGTCTTCCTCATGATGATGATACTCATCATTAACATCATCATCATCATCATCATCCTCATCATCGAGATCATCATCATCATCATAATCATAATCATCGTCTTCATCAGTATCATAATCATCATCATCATCATCATCATCATCATCATTGTCATCATCATCATCATTGTCATCGTCTTCATCAGCATCATAATCATCGTCATCATCATCATCATCATCATTGTCATCATCGACATCATCATTATCATCGTCGGCATCAACATCATAATCATCACCATCATCATCAACATCATCATCATCAACTTCATCATCATCAACTTCATCACCATCATCGTCATCATCATCATCATCATCACCATCATCATCACCATCATGGTCACCATCATCATCACCATCATCGTCTTCATTAACATCATAATAATCACCATCATCATCAACTTCATCACCATAATCGTCGTCGTCATCATCATCATCATCATCATCATCACCACCACCACCATCATCATCATCATCATCATCATCATCATCATCACCACCATCATCATCTTCATCATCATCGTCATCATCATCATCGTTGTCACGATCAACATCATCATCATCGTCATCATCATCATTGTCATCCTCATGATGATGATAATCATCATCATCATCATTAAGATGATCATCATCAACATAATCTGTTAGGACTATTAATCCTCCCTTGTCCAAATTTGGTCATATGTCTAAATTGGGAGTCATGTCTAAATCGGGAGTCCACCCAGTCTATTTATAGTCATTAACACCATTGGGTCCACTTGACCTAATTGGGGAACACGTTTCAGTTACTAAAGTGTGGGGAACACTAATTGAGGCTCACTGCCACTTATTGCACTTGATTGCATCAGTTTAGGAACCTTCTAGACCAATCCCTACAATTTAGGAAGTCACTGGGAGTGCCGAAACCAACCAAGGTCAGTTCACTTCAGTTAATGACTAGTCAAGCTAAGTTAGGAGTCAGTTACATTCAGTCCTATTGATCCGAAAACAAGATCTTTGCTACTCTATGACGTTAACATGAATTGCATAAAGAGCATGAATGAAGCTCACAAATCCATAAGAATAGAACCAAACAGCATAGACAATACGCACATAAAGACAACAAGTTGATAACGGAGTTTGTCTGGGATGGACTACGTCTCTGGGCCTGCTTTTCAATAGGAGGGCCGATCTATAATATCAGCATAGGGCAAAATACATGGCAATGATACCTTGGCGACAATGGTCAGGAAGAGAACCGCTGCCCAAAACACAACAAGACTGCTTCCAACAACTCCGAAGCCTGAAGACGGTGTAAAACGAGTATAAACACTCATACCTTCCTCCTGCAGAGCTACGAAATATCCCTTCTCTCCTTTAGCTACAAAGTCTCCACTCCAAAGCATGAGTGGAAAATGGTAACTAAGGGGGCTTATATAGCCATGAATTGCCCCTCTTCACATTTTCCTCATGTTCTCTTTGGTTACAACAAATTTTCCACGATTGGCATCTTGTTTCAACTTCTCAAGTTTTGGTTGGGTTCACTTAAAGATCCTTTTATCATGTAGTTGACATAATTAACAACTATGCCAACCACATACCCAAGTATGGCATTAATAAAATCTGGTTGCAAAACTACCCAACCGAACTATGTATAAAACCCAAAAATTTGTTATAATAGAGAAACAATTCTCAACCCACCTTTAACCTAAACTCCATACTTTATAATTCGACATGTGCTAAATGCACTGGGCTCCCATGCTGGTCGGAGCTCCCGGTCACGCTGGAGGAAGAACCAAGGTCGGGGCTAAGCCCTGGCTCCTTTGGGGCTCGAAATGCCACTGCATACTTTAAATAAATTTATTTCCATACATTATACAAGGAACACCTTGTGGGCTAACGGTAAGGCAGAGCACTATGCAGGAGAGGTCACAGGGTCGAACCCCATGGAGGCTAGTCTTCTTACTAAACTTTTAACCAATCATCAAGTGCCATGTGGCGAAATATTACTGGGCTAATACACCTTCCATACAGACACGTGTTCCCTCTGGATTGGACCGTACCATTGAATGGGTTGACATGTCATATGTCCGTACATGTCAAATGTCATCCTCTCATTGGTTCATACACATGCCATGTCATCATGTCCATACAATATGGATGCCACGTGTCACCCTATCAGTGGTGCCACGTGGCACCTCTTTTTCCAATTTTGCTTGTTGACCTCATATAACAGAACGCGTTAACTTTCTCATACGGAGTCCATTTGAGGTGAAACAAATGCCATTGGAATTGTCTCGATGAGCGTGCTGGTTTTGCTGAGATTGGAGGACTTCAAAAAAAATTCCTTCTTGGATCCTCCTAGATCATTCCTCCCCACTGAGAAGCTTTTGGCCTCCAAAATCATTTACTAATCAACAGATAGGTGAGGGAATTGCTCCCTCACTTTCTCCTTCTCGATCCACTTGGCTTTGCTTGGATGAGTGCCTCTGATGCCCACTTGAAGATAATCAACATCACCTCTGCGAGAAGTCCTTGTCCTTCTACCCAAGATGACATCTTCCTATAGCTCATCCATGTACTCGGGTGACAATTCATCAACTGATGGCAATAAGACATTCTCCCTTTCATGCATGATCATGGGAGGCTCATAGAGTTTCAAGTTCTCCACATTCACCACTGAGTAGATCTGCATGTATCGCAGTAGCTCTAAGTGAAAGGTATTCGTCCCAATCTTCTCCAAGATGGTGAAGGGACCATATCTGATGGGCTTGAGCTTCTTGCCTTCTCCGTTCATCCTCTCCTTGCTGATGTGAAGCCACACTTGATCTCCCACCTGAAATTGATGATCAACTCTATGCTTGTCATGGTTTGCCTTGTACTGAGCTTGACTCTTCTCCAACTACTCTTGCACTGCTTGATGTACCTGTTGAACTCTCTGAATGAACCTGCGGGCTTTGTCTTCATCCTTGGAAGTGCTTGAACCAACCTCTCTCCCATAGGTCAAGTCCAATGGAGTCTTTGGCAAGTACCCAAAGCATGTCTCAAATGGTGAGCTCTGAGTGGAAGAATGCATAGCCCTATTGTAGGCATGCTGCACATACTGGATCTGTTCATCCCATAACTTAGGATGCTTGTTGCAATAGCCTCAAAGCAAATGGACAATTGTCCTGTTGACTACCTCTGTCTATCCGTCAGTCTGTGGATGGAAAGCGGTGCTCCTCTTCAGCTTGGTGTCCATCATACACCATAACTTTTTCCAAAACTCTCCAAGGAATCGGGAGTCCCGATCCGAGATAATGGACGTAGGAAGTCCAAAGTGAACCCATACATGCTGAAAGAAGAGAGAAGTAGCCTGCTCTGCAGTGACCTGCTTTTTACATGGCATAAGAATACACTTCTTGCTAAACCTATCCACGACCACATACAAGTAGTCACGACCCCTCCTAGACATAGGAAAACCCTCCACAAAATCCATGGAAATGCTTTCCCATGGATGGGAAGGAACAGGAAGTGGTGAGTACAGCCCCAATTTTCTATTAGTGGGCTTACAAGTAGAGCACATCACACACCCCTTTACATATTTTGTTACAATGTCTTTCATGCGAGGCCAATACACGAGTCTTTTCAAATGAGCCAAAGTCTTACCTACCCCAAAATGCCTTGATACAAGAGAATTATATGCTTCTCGTATTACATGGACTCTTTCACTGATAGGAACACATAGCTTGCCCAAATGATAGAGCAAATTTCCCTGCAAATAGTAGTCTTCCACCTGTGTGCCATTGGTTAGCTTCTCATAAATCTCCTTGAAATCATCATCAGTAGCATACTGCTCAATATAACTTTCATGGGACAAAGAAGTATTTTTCAAAACAATAGATGCAACAATAGGAGGTCTAGAGAGCATATTTGCCACTTTGTTACTAGTACCTTTCTTGTACTTGATCACTAGATGGAATTGTTGAAGGAATCCCATCCACCTGAAATGACGAGCTTGTTGGAGCTTAGTCTGGGACTAGAGATACTGCAAGGGCTGATGATCGGTATGGATGATTGTCTCCTTACCCATCAAGTAGTGTTTCCACTTCTTAACACTCTGAACCAAAGCATACAACTCTTTGTCATAGGTGGGGTAGTTGATCACTGCTTGAGTAAAAGTCTCTGAATGGTAGCAAATAGGCTTGCGGTGTTGCATCGATACTGCCCCCATGGCATATCCACTAGCATCTGTCTCTATCTCAAATGCCTGCTGCAAATCGGGCAAGGCTAGGACTGGGGCGGTGCTGATCTTTCCCTTCAATGTGTTGAAGGATTTCTGCTGCTTACCTCCCCACTAGAAGGATTTCTTCACACTTGTTAGGGCATACAAAGGAGATGCTATGTATGAGAAGTTCTGAATGAACCTCCTCCAATATTAAATAGCTCCTAAAAAGCTTCTCACTTTAGTAGCGTTAGTAGGCTTAGGCCAATTGACAATTACATCAACTTTTGAAGGATCAATTTTTAAATTTCCACCTCCTACAATATGACCCAAGTAAACTAATGAAGTTTTGCCAAATTCACACTTTGACAATTTTACATACAATTTCTCCTTTTTCAAAGTATCTAATACTTGCTTTACATGCCCCACATGTGCTTCCCAAGTTTTGCTAAAGACCAAGATGTCATCTAAGTATACAATGACGAAATCATTTAAGAATGGCCAGAAAACATCATTCATTACCCGCATGAAGGTTGCAGGTGCATTGCAAAGCCCAAAGGGCATCACCAACCACTCAAATAGACCTTGCTTGGTCTTGAAGGCCATCTTCCACACATCACTTTCTACAATTTTGATCTGGTGGTAGCCACTGCGCAAATCCAACTTGGTAAAGAACACAGCATCTTTCAACTGGTCGAGCAAGTCATCTATGCGAGGAAGCGGGTATCGATTCTTGATCGTGATCTTATTGAGAGCCCGATAGTCAATGCACATCCTCCATGTGCCATCTTTCTTCATCACCAACACAATCGGCGAACCACATGGAGAGGAGTTGGGTCTGATCACTCCGTGGTCCAACAAGTCTTGAACCTGCTTCTTAATCTTTTCCATTTCAACTGTGGACAACTTGTACATGCCCACATTAGGAAGAGGGGCATTCTGCTAGAGATGAATCTCATATTGAATCTCCCTTTTGGGAGGCAAACCTGTAGGTTCCTGAAATATTTCATCATAGCTAGCCACAATATCAATCATAGCCTTTTTATGAGAAGGATCACAACCTTTGAAAGCATCGGATGCTTCAACATCTTTTGCTCTCACAACCATGAGCATGTATCTCTTATTAGTGTTGATGAGTCTCTTCATCTGTCCTGCACTAACAAGAGTGGTGTTAGCCTTCATACTGTGAGCTCTCACAATGTACTCCACCCCATTTTTGGTGAGATGGTATTTGCTCTCGTGACGGAAGAATACTTCTTTTTGATCATACAAGTATGGGCTTCCCAATACGATACAACAGATGTCAAGAGGAACAACATCTAAGTCCACCTCATCGATCAAATTTGAAGCAATAGCAAACCTTAACCTGCATTGCTTAGTCACCTGTAGCTTAGCATTATCACATACCCATCTAAGAGGATAAGGCTTGGGGTGAGGTTTAGTCTGTATGCCCAACTTCTTAACAACTAATTCTGAGATCAAATTTACTTGAGAACCCGGATGATCAAATAATGTTTCAATCTTTTTATTCTTAGACACAACTCTAATGTGAAACAACTCACTTCTTCTTTTATCATTTCCTTTAGAAACATGAGTAGAACTTGAACTAGTATGAGGAGTTTTGTTACCTTGCATTCCCACGGCTGTAATCCTGGTTTCGTCACCTGAGTCGGAACCCAAATCTCGTTGCGCTGTTGCAACGGTCTTTTTCTTCTTTTTGCCTCCATAATTCTTTCGCCTCTGTTCAGGATGCAACTTCCAACAACTTTCTTCATCATGCCCATCAGTGTCGCAATGTTTGCAATGGAGCTTTCCTCCTTCCTTCTTGGCAGTAGCTGTCTTCTTTCTCTTGTCTTTCTTTTTGGACTTGTGGTTGTTGTGGGGCTTGAAAGGCTTCTTCGGATGGTCTTCTTACAAATGCTTCCCCCTGCTCTCAAGATGAGTAGCCTGAACACTTGCTTCATCCACACTAGTAGGATTCAACAAATGCAAAGTATGGAATAGATAATGATGAAGAGCACCAATGTACTTCAAAAGAGTGTCAGGAGAATCTAAAGAAATATTCAACTCTAAAGCTTTCTTTCTAAATTCTTCAGTAAAATTCTAAACACTCTGACCCTTGCCTTGTCTAAAAATTTGCCAATTCATCATAGCCTTTTGAACATAACCCAATGGATAAAATTGCTTACGTAAAGCAGAAATGAAAGCAGACCACGATGAGAGAAGATTACCCATTTGTTTGCTACCTTGTTGAAGCTTGCTTTCCCACCATACAAGTGCGGTGCCTATCAGCCGAAGTGAAGCCAACTGAATCTTCACATCTTCTTTTTTGATCTGCTGGACTCGACAATAGACCTCAATTTGCCTTATCCAATTGTTCAACTTCTCTGCATTCGTTTCCCCATTGAACATGGGCAAATCAAACTTCACATCGAGCTTCAATAAGGGCTTCTTTTGAGGCTCTTTGTGAGGAACCTTGGAATGCTAAGAATGAGATAAGGAAGAAGCACTTGAACTTGTGCTTGAAGCTGAAGGTGAAGAGGGAGGCTCAGAAGGCTCTTCGCCACCTCCTCCTTGGTTAACTGAAGCGTTTCCTTCGTCCTTCACTTCTTTGTCTTCCTTCTTTACTTCACTACCTTTTATTTCTTTTTCCATGCGTTCTTCATAGTTTGCAAACAACTTTTCTACCTTGTCGGCCATCATGTAGAAGACCTTGTGAAATTTTTCCTCCATATCGATGCGGGCATCATTAGCATCCATCTTCCTCCTTCGGTGTGCACGTCCAATTTTGGAATTGTAAGGCTCTAATGTACCCTCACCAGCTTGCAATTTAGCCCTCGTGAGCATCCACACTCACAATCCAACATCAAATAAACTTGCTCTGATACCACATGATCCGAAAACAAGATCTTTGCTACTCTATGATGTTAACATGAATTGCATAAAGAGCATGAATGAATCTCACAAATCCATAAGAAGAGAACCAAACAGCATAGACAATACGGACATAAAGACAACAAGTCGATAGCGGAGTTCGTCTAGGATAGGCTACGTATTCGAGCCTGCTTCTCAATAGGAGGGCTGATCTATAATCTTAGCATAAGGAAAAATACATGGCAATGATACAATGATACCTTCGCGACAATGGTAAGGAAGAGAACCGCTTCCCAAAACACAACAAGACTGCTTCCATCAACTCCGAAGCCTGAAGACGGTGTAAAATGAGTATAAACACTCGTACCTTCCTCCTGCAGAGCTACGCAATCTCCCTTCTCTCCTTTAGCTACAAAGTCTCCACTCCAAAGCATGAGTGGCAAATGGAAACTAAGGGGGCTTATATAGCCATGACTTGCCCCTCTTCACATTTTCCTCATGTTCTCTTTGGTTACAACAAATTTTCCAAGATTGGCATGTTGTTTCAACTTCTCAAGTTTTGGTTGGGTTCACTTAAAGCTCCTTTCATCATGTAGTTGACATAATTAACAACTATGCCAACCACATACCCAAGTATGGCATTAATAAAATCTGGTTGCAAAACTACCCAACCGAACTATGTATAAAACCCAAAAATTTGTTATAACAGAGAAACAATTCTCAACCCACTTTTAACCCAAACTCCATAGTTTATAATTCGACATGTGCTAAATGCGTTGGGCTCCCGTGCTAGTCGAAGCTCCCGGTCACGCTGGAGGAAGAACCAAGGTCGGGGCTAAGCCTCGGCTCCTTGGGGCTCGAAATGCCACTACATACTTTAAATAAATTTATTTCCATACATTATACAAGCCTACACCTTGTGGGCTAATGGTAAGGTGGAGCACTATGCAAGAGAGGTCATAGGGTCAAAACCCATGGAGGCCAATCTTCTTACTAAACTTTTAACCAATCATCAAGTGCCATGTGGTGAAATATTACTGGGCCAACACACCTTCTGTACAGACACGTGTTCCCTTTGGGTTGGACCGTACCATTGAATGGGTTGACATGTCATCCGTCCGTACATGCCACATTTTGTCCTCTCATTGGTTTGTACACATGCCATGTCATCATGTCCGTACAATACGAATGCCATGTGTCACCTTGTCAGTGGTGCCACGTGGCACCTCTTTTGCCAATTTTGCCTGTTGACCTCATAGAACAGAACGCGATAACTTTCTCATACGAAGTCCGTTTGAGGTGAAATGAATGCCGTTGGAATCATCTCGATGAGCCCTTCAATCTGGTGCTAGTTTTGATGAGATTGGAGGACTTCAAAAAAAATTCCTTCTTGGATCCTCCTGGATCACCTATTCCTCTACATTCAGTTAGCGCTAGGTTTACTTGATTGCACACATGTGGGGCACATTTCTCACCTACCATAGTTAGTTAACGTTAGTCAACACTGAATGTAACACTTGAGTTATGTTTTAGAGCTCCGATGAACTCCGGTTAAGGTTTAGACAAGGTCAGTTAACTACTGAGTCCTCCGATAGTGATTTAGACAAGGTCTTAGTTACCTACAGTCAAGTAGAGTCTATCAATTCAAATTTCCTCATGTGGTTTCGAATTTCATGTGGCTATTAAAACCATTTTACTTCATTGTAATAATCATCGAATTACTTTTTGATTAATGAAAGCATTCACAGCTACAAGCCATTTTTGCACCGTTTCATTCTTCAATTGCTGAGTAAATTGTGAGATCCACTTTGTGAGTTGTGTATTTGTCTACAGATCTATGTGCTCAAATTTACATGGTATCAAAGCCTCGGTGGACAAGACTCCTCTCCTCCTCAGATCTCTAGCTGGATCATTTTTTTGGCAAATTGCTCCTTCCAGTACTGCACCAGAAGTGGAGAATTTACCACTTAATATCCCAAGTTAAGAAATTGTTGATCAAGCTTGCTTGATCAACTATGCTGGGTGTGAAGGAAATTCCAAAAGTGCAGATTGTCGACCTTACTTTGTATGTTTGATTGTGTGACAGGTTATCAGCTTCTCTTACAGCATTCGCTATAAGCAACCCTTTCTTCTCACTGCATTCGCTATAGCAGCTCAGTTCTTCCTCTTACATTAGAAATGGCTCATCAAATAGAGCCTCTCACTCCCTTCAACTATCACTAGTGGGAGGCACACATGGTGGTAATGCTCTGCACCAAAGGGCTCTTCAAACTCATAGAAGAAGCAGAGGAAGAGCCAGATTCAAATAAAGACAAAGCTAAGTACATGAACAGGCTTGATGAAGCCCATGGACACTTGCTCTTTTCAATCTCTAAAGATATTTGGTTCCACATTCTAGAATTGAAGACTCCCAAGCTGGTTTGGGACAAGCTTTCCTCCCTATTTGATAAGCATGATGAGATGAAGATCCATCAGCTAGAAAATGATCTGATTACTCTCAATCCATCCAATTTCGAATCTCTGAATGCATTCTTCACAAAGTTCAAGAACCTAATATATCTGTTGAAGCAATGTAAAGTGGAGAAGGATGAAGATCAGCTCATCCTTGCTGTTCTCACAAAGCTCAATTCAGACTACTCAATCTTTGTATCCACCTTCCAAACAATAAAGATCACTACTCCAAATTGGAAGATTCCCACTCTTAATGCTTTCATCCAATCTCTTATTTCTGAGAATGATAAATTGATCCAAATGGGGATCATTCGATCTCCCAAAGATCTAGCTCTAGTTGCAAGAGGAGATAAGGTAGCAAATGACAAAGGGAAGCAAAGAGATGAGTCCCCTGTGAAGAAAGAGCAGTCACAAGAACCTTCAGGCTCGAAGAGAAGCAAGAAGAATGGCAAAGGCAAGGTCCTCTGCTCTTACTGTGGAAGGGGCTTCCATTCAAAAAGCTCTTGTATGAGAAGACAACTTGATGAAATGGATCTTCTCTTGAAAAAGCACAACATTTATGTACCTGCTAGCGCAAGGAAGGAAGACTCTGAAGAAGAAGAAGAAGAATACCAAAGGAAAGGACATACACTGAAGGCTTGCTGCACATCAGCACCTGTCTTCCTCATTGATTCTAGAGCTTCCAACCATATGGCTGCATCCAGAGAATCATTCTCTTCTTTTCAGTCCTTTGATGGTACTAGTATTCAGATGGGCAATAACAGTAAAGTCAAAACAAAGGGGAAGGGCTCTATCCAACTTGAACATGGAAGGTTCAAAGATGTGCTATTTGTTCCCTCCCTAGCTTCAAACCTGTTATCTGTCTATTAGATGACCCATACTAGATCTCCAAAGCAAGTGATATTTGGTCCTGACTCAGTGGAGATCACAGATATCTCTACTAGGAGCATCATAGCAAAGGGTACTACGAATCATGCTTCAAAAGCATATGAGTTCTCACATTTCATGCCTCCTTCAGAACCAGTGCACTCTCAGTAGCCACCTGCAAGGGAAGGTAAAATCGTTGCATCTACTTCTTTTACAGCTTCTACTAGTATTGAAGATCCATCTATATCAGTTTATGACCTTGAGATTTAGGGTGACTCAGATATAGATTCAGTCCCTACTTCCAAACTGGAAGCTAGGAAGATGATTGGAAACTCACCCAACACTCAGAAAGGAAAGACTCTTGCGCTATGTCATGCTATTTTACCTCCTTCAGGGAGATGTAATAGACTTCCTATAAGATGCAATATGGCAAGGGCTTAGTCTTACTACATTCAGAAGAATGAATATGATCATACACCTCTTCATTCAGCAAGAGACAAAGGTTACATTCCTCCTTCCTCCCATCATCATTTTTGGAGACGAAGGAGAAGTCTACATGCCAGGCCCCAGAATACCTGTGCACAACACACCATGCATGTTGCTTCACTACCTCACAGAGATGAAGATTGCAGTAACATATTTTCAATTTTTTCAAACTTGAGACCTGATTCTACCTGCTTAGCTAGAGGGAGGGATTTTTCCCCATGTGGTTTTTTCCCTAGCTCCTTGTATTAAGCAGTTACTTTATTTTACTTGATGTAATGGGTGACCTATGGTCTTAGTTACCAAGGCCCACAATTGTCCAAGTTAGGATTATTAATCCTCTCTTGTCCAAATTTGGTCATATGTCTAAATTGGGAGTCATGTCTAAATCAGGAGTCCATCCAGTCTATATATAGTCATTAACACCATTGGGTCCACTTGACCTAATTGGGGCACATGTTTCAGTTACTAAAGTGTGGGGAACACTAATTGAGGCTCACTACCACTAATTGCAATTGTTTGCATTAGTTTAGGAGCCTCTTAGACCAATCCCTACAGTTTAGGAAGCCACTGGGAGTATCGAAACCAACCAAGGTCAGTTCACTTCAGTTAATGACTAGTCAAGCTAAGCTAGGAGTCAGTTACATTTAGTTCTAGTCCTCTACATTCAGTTAGTGCTAGGTTTACTTGATTGCACATATGTGGGGTGCATTTTTCACCTACCACAGTTAGTTAACCTTAGTCAACACTGAATGTAACACTTGAGTTGTGTTTTAGAGCTTTGATGAACTCTGGTTATGGTTTAGACAAGGTTAGTTAACTACTGAGTCCTTCGATAGTGATTTAGATAAGGTCTTAGTTACCTACAGTCAAGTAGAGTCTATCAATTCGAATTCCCTCATGTGGATTCGAATTTCATGTGCCTATTAAAGCCATTTTACTTCATTGTAATAATCATCGGATTACTCTTTTATTAATGAAAGCATTCACAGCTGCAAGCCATTTTTGCACTGTTTCATTATTCAATTGCTGAGTAAATTGTGAGATCCACTTTGTGAGTTGTGTATTTGTCTATAGATCTATGTGCTCAAATTTACATAGTCATGATCATGATCATAATCATGATCATCATCATAATCATAATCATTGTCTTCATCGGCATCATAATCATCATCATCATCATCATCATTGTCATTGTCTTCATCGGCATCATAATCATCACCATCATCATCATCATCATCATCATCATCATCACCACCACCATCATCATCTTCATCATCATCATCATCATCACCATCATGGTCACCATCATCATCACCATCATCGTCTTCATCAACATCATAATCATCAACATCATCATCATCAACTTCATCACCATCATCGTCATCATCATCATCATCACCACCACCATCATCATCTTCATCATCATCGTCATCATCATCATCGTTGTCACGATTAACATCATCATCATCATCATCATCATCAAGCTGATCATTGTCATAATCATAATCATCATCTTCATCAGCATCATCATCATCGTCGTCGTAATCACAATCATTATCATCATCATCAGGGTCATCATCATCATCATTGTCATCGTCGTCATCAACATCATCATCATCATCAACAACATCATCAACATCATCATCATCATCAACAACAACATCGTCATCATTGTCATCATCGACATGGACATCATAATCATAATTGTCATCATCAACATCATCATCATCATCATCATCACCATGCTCACATGCTCACATGCTCAACTTTTCAATCATCCTTCAAAGATATATTTTCATTTATCCAAGATAGGGATGTGTCATTATGTAGATGGTTCTTCCCTCATTAATGTGAAGGTTCTTTATTCAAGTTAGGATATAATAAAAATATCCTAATACTATTATGGAAATTTATATAATATAAAATAACATATAATAAAAATAAAATGCATATAATATAAAATAATATATAATAAAAATAAAAAACATATAATATATAATAACAAATGACAAGTGTATTTGGACATTGCCACGACTCGTTTTGGACAGTTCAGTTCAATTTGGAGGTTTTTGTGAATTTGGGAGTAGGTCTGCTGGAGCATAGGGTTCAGAATTGGAGCTCACGGTTGATAATTGGAGGTTAGGGTTGAGAATTGGAGCTCATCGTTGATAATTGGAGCTCATGCTTGAGAATTGGAGCTGACAGTACAAATTTGGAGCACACGGTTCACGTTTTGGAGTTCCAGTTTTGGATTTGGAGCTCATGGCTCAATGGGTAAGCATCATGACCTCCTTTTTTTGGGCATGCTGTGACAATGGTTTTTGGGCATCCTGTGACAAGGGTTTTTGGGTGACAAGGGTTTTTTGTGCATGCTGTGATGTTTGCTCCTTTGTGGGATAAGCTTGAATGTAGACAGACCCTTCCTCATTTAGTGGGTTATTCAGGGATTCAATTTACAAACCTTCTTACCTTACAAATGAGAAACTCGTTGCTCGGGTCATGAACTTAGAATAGGGCTTCGCGCCTCACCCCCTCTCATATCTGTGAGTCAATATTATAGTGATCATTCATTTTGTAGCGCATCTATAGATGTAATTACACAATTTCTCTAGTTTTGCACAAACAGGCTTGATCAAAGAAGTACTGCGAAGAGACTGATTATCCGGACCTATCGAATGGTTAAAATAGAGCTAGGAAATTGGGGCCCCTAACTACAACTAGTAAAACCCCTCTTAAGGTAAGGAAGGTCAGACTATCTTATGGGAATAATAAGGGCATAAAAACTTCCACAATGAGGAGGTCTTACTTCACAAGGAGGTATTAATTCACTAGACCAGTTCATCCACATATTCAACTGGTAAGGTCAGATACTACATGGAATAGAAGCCCTTAATCTTTTAGAAGGAAAGAGAAATAAGGGGTAGGGGTTGAATTTCATGTTTCCAGCTCAGGAAAGTCATAAGGCAGGAAACGAAAGTAATAAATAAAGTAATAAGGGGGTGCCAATCACCCGGCCCACCACAGGGTACCCATTTTGGCGGTGCCAATAAAGAGCAGGTCTTAAGGCAGAGAGCGGTACCACATCTAGGGAACGACCTTGCATCAATAAAAAATATACCATAGGGAACAAACCCTCTCAAATCCAGGACCTTGAAAAACACACTAGTTCGGGGACAAAAGTTTGGGAACAAAGAAGTTGAAGTAAGTAGCGACTTTTAAAAACCTAAGGCAAAGCAAACAATTTCTTGGTTGGGGTAGTTATACACCTTAACAAGTTGGAGAATACATCAGAGACAACCATTACGGGAAGGGTCCAAGGTCAACAATTCAATGCCAAAACCCTCAAGAATTGGGGTTAGGGAAATTGGGGTGACAAACTATGATGCATGCCCAAAGTCCTGTTAATATCATCGTCAAACAAAAACTGTCCATGAGGACAGAGTTCAAGAAATCTGTCCACATGAACTCTATCTCACAAAATATATGATTTAGGAATAAGTCCTTAGTTTTCAAGTGTGAACTAATTATTTTCCAACTATGAATTAATTATTTGAGATCATATTAGACTCCTTAAGGATATAGAGCCATTGGACTGGCTTATAATGAGTAATGGGTTTTAAATTTAAGTTATGAAAAACAATAATGAATCCAATAGCAATTTATTATAAAAGTAAAAGTATAGTATTTGGTTAGGAGATTTTTATTACTGTATTCATAGTAATAAATTGTTTGTATTAAACCTATCAAAAGAAAGATGTGGATGGTGTCTTTAATAGTTGGAAAGATTATTTACATTTAATCGTAATTTGTTTATAAGGCTTATCATTATTCCATCGAGATGTTTCCTTTTAAGGTTGTGTATGTTAGGAATAGTTACAAAATAACATACATTAACTATTCCCCTAACTTTTAGAACTCAACCCTAAATTAAACCCCTTAGTTATTTCAAAAGAAAAATATTTACAAACACGATTCTCATACTGATTTGGTAAAAATCTATCCATATAAAAGTCAATCTTTGACCTATTAGCTGAGCTAGAGAAAATATGGAAACTTCTGCAATGTCCCCTATTCAATTATGGCCTTTAGTGCTGCAAAACTGCGTTTCCAGAATTTTTGTAGCATCTATGTGCCATCTTTCCTAGACTTCTGTACAAATCAAAAGGGATGTCTAAAAATGTTTTTCCAATGAAATGTAACAACAATTTGAAGTGAAGTTGATACACTTTGTCAAATATTCCTTCACATGTAAAAAAATTCCTTATGGCAAATACAAGTTTCTCATATTTCTCTGACAGCCAAGCTTTGGGTATCCCATGAGTTAAATTTGATCCCTTGTGTTCTTCTTTAGAAAATCATCATAATTTATCAACTGAAACTTAGCGGAAGTAGCGGAAGTATGACCCTCTAATGAGATCCATAATTTACTTAGACAAATACTTAGTCAAGAAACTACTAGCGCTCGTAGCAATAACAATTATAGACATGTAACAACAATAAAATAAACAATTTCAAGACTCTTGGTGAGTAACAACAACAATTTCAACAAGTAACAACAACAATATCATCAAGTAACAACACTAGTTTTAGCAAGTAATAACAACATTTTCAGCGAGTAGCAACAACAACATAAATTAGTTTAAAACTACTAGTGAGTAACAGTAGCAGCAATGATTAGTTCAAAACTAATCATTCCATTAGTTCAAAACTAATGCTTAATAAAAATATCCTAATACTATTATGGAAATTTATATAATATAAAATAACATATAATAAAAATAAAATACATATAATATAAAATAATAATAAAATACATATAATATATAATAATATATAATAAAAATTGACAAGTGTATTTGGACATTGTCGCGACTCGTTTTCGTTTTGGACAGTTCAGTTCAATTTGGATGTTTTTGTGAATTTGGGAGTAGGTTGGGTAGACATGGCAGACAACTCTGTTGACCCATGGCAGCAAGATCTTAACATCTTCTCCTCACCGAAAATTACAGGTATACCGTCCCCAGACACAGTGCATAACAGGCTGGAAAATTTGACAGCTAGAACCAAGAGTAGGGTTCTAGTTTCTCCACCAAATGAAGAGCTGCTAGGTGTGTTTGCAGCATGGCCATTAAACCCGGCCTTAGGAGGAGGCCCGTACTCATTATTCCACTCCAGCCAACCTCCGAGCATAGTTGCAGAACCTTCAGTGTCACAAGCAGCACCCATAGGAGAAGCCACCGAACAATTGGACGGAATCTCGAACGGGAACTCCAGTCTGGGTTTGCCTGCCCATTAGAGAGAATTTGAGGTAAAAAATGGGCCTCAAAAGGACCAAAATGTACTATAAAAATCAACCAATTACATTCTAGTAGATGACATCATCCCCCATGGTTGAGGTGGCATTGCATGAGTTAAGAATGCTTATTTGTCACATTTTCTATGGTGGATGAAAACCCATAGTTAACCAAGGTAGTGGTACAAGTACTTTTAAGTCATAAAGTGAAGTACTCATAATAAAAGTCATTTCACACTTTCTCATAAAATAATATTATTGTTATTTTCAAGTAAAGTACTCACAATTCACTTTCTCATAAAATAATATTATTGTCATTTTCAAGTAAAGTACTCATAATTCATAAAAATGTCTTTTCACATTTTTTATAAAATAATATATTGACATTTTCATGTTTTTTTTTAATTTTAAATTATATATTCACTCAATTGTATTTAATATCATAATGTCAAACTAATATATTTATAATCTTGTACTTTTAAAATAAATTAAATTCATGAATGATATTTATATGAAAAAAATATGTTAGTTATGCATATAAATTAAATTCATTTTTGTTTAATTTTATTTACAAGTTCAAGACAAATAAATGCTAAAAGATAATAAATTTTTTGGAATTTACAATGAATCTTAGTCACATCATTGTAGAGTTATTTTATTAATTTTATTTATAGTCAATTTAGAAAAGTAACTCAACCATGGTTATTTATATTATGCATAAAAAGTAGTGTAGGAGGTGAGTTGTCATATATACCTACCCCATAAAACCCCTAACTCATAATATTTTAATATATCTTATATTTTTGTAGTACATCTCTTAGGAGGCCCATTTTTTACCTCAAATTCTCTCTAATGCAGGACTACCATGGGAATTCTGGAACCCGGCCTCGCTTAGTGACATCGAGAAAATGTTGGGGACTTTCATTGAAGCGGATATTGGATCAAAAAAACTGGAGGATAATTTTACCTAATAAACTATTTTGATAACGGTGACGATTCTTGGTATTTTGTTTCACAAGTTTGCCATGTTGCAACTTAATGAAACATAATACCAAGAGTCGTCACCATTATTAGCCAACACTTATTAACTATTTTATCTTTCGAGCCGTCACCATTATGTTCATCTTTTGATCACCCAGGACCACTATTTTTGCTTCAAATTGGGTGTTGGTCTGAGTACAAACACCAGATTTGAACTACTTGCTTTATGGACTCTCCCTTATTGTGCTAAATCCATGGTCCTTCCCACTTTGCACATTCATGGTGACTCCACAACCATCATTAATTGGTTCAATAGAAGATCATCACTAACTTTACTTGCACTTGATGGTTGGTGTCAACGTATCCATGATATGGAACCTTACTTCATCCAACTAAAAGCAGTTCACATATTCAGAGAACACAATACTAAGGCTGATAGCTTATCCAAAGAAGCATTAATCTTGGCCTCAGGCCATTTTCAGTTTACTGAATTCACTGATGGTGAATGTACTGATCAGGGCACTTTCCATCTTTTCTAGCCCTTAGCACTTGAGTCTTTTATGTGCTATTTCTATTGAGATCCTTTGGATGATTGAGGTGGATGATCCCCTCATATTACTGATCTCTCTTGTTTATTGCTTCTTTGGATTAGCTACTTCAGTATTAGACTTGAATTCTCAGTCTGTTGAAGGTTAGTGATGTGGATGTAGTCACGATTCCTAGATTAGAGGTGTTACCTTTGAATGTTTGTCCAGTATTCCTGTGAAGCTAATCAATTGTATTTCTTAGGGTTGCCTTAGGGTTGAAAATTAGTATGGGAAAACAAGTTAGCATTGCCTTAGGGTTGAAAATTAATATGGGAAAACAAGCATCATAAAGACAAGCTAAAAGGAATAAATTAGCAAATATTACAGACTGATATAAATGTATTTAATGTGCCAAGTAGCCAGATCTGGAAATGTTCGCTCTTCACCACCACTGGGAAATATTCCTCTGAAGTGTTGGCTTATGCACTTCAGAGTAGCATAGAGGTTAAAACATCCACTCTAAAACTAAAATCATCTACAACATCACAAAATCATTCATGGGAAAACTAAAATCCACTTAAAGAAGATATGTTCTTTGAAGGAGATAGTCCATTAAAGGAGAACCTCCAGGTTTTGTATAGACATATATTGGCATAAATTGCAGTGTTATATGTGATGCATATGCATAACATATCGTCTCAATCTTGACAACGTTGAAAGTCTAAAGTACAATGGCCACAAGCAAACATTTGAAGCTTATGAAGCCTACCCAATTCATGTTAGAAAAAGGCAATGCAAGAAATAAGTTAGAATGGAGACTTGTATGTAACCAAAAGAGGGGCATACATTAGAATTTTTAGGGCTACCAATGCCCACACCTATTAACCAAACTCATTCTTGACAAGATTTTTCTTTAACAAGTTATTGGCCTACAAGTCTTTCCAAGTTTTTTTTCTTATAAGTCTTTCCACGTTTTTTTGCTGGTATTTTGCTATGCTTATGCCAAATTTTGTTTTGGCCACGGTGCAGGTAGAACCAAACATGTATTTGTCATACCTATCTTCCTCCAGCGAAGGAATTTTAGGAAGGCTAGAGGAAAGTGAGACATCCAGTAGGTCTACACGAGCTAGATCAACTAGATGTCAAAAGATCAGAAGAAAATTCGGCAAATGCATGAATTTTTTTTTCCAAGGAGGGGGGTCATGTTCCTATGATGATGAGACAGTGGGAGACATCAACATTCCCTTAAGGTACCAACACCTAGTGAAACAATGGGTGCCTAGTGATCTTCCTAAAGTAAACATTGATTTTTGTGTGAATGAGAGGATATATAGAATTGCACCATCCTCATTGCATGGATTGGGCTTGTTTTGCATGGACGGCATAAAGGTTGGATACGGTAGATATATAGAATTGATGGAGTATGTTGGACCCTGTTACAACTACAGTGATTGGATGTACCTGGTCCAATATACATGAAGTATGCGTAGATATGGGTTGTCAATGAATTATATACAACTAAAAGACAAAGCTCAAAATAAAGGAGCAACGATGTACATGGACGGAAGGCCAAAAACAACCGGTAATATTGTGGGTTTTATAAACAGTACACAACCAAAGTCTACATTAAAGCAAACCAACTACATATTCGAGTCGCATGAAGGAAATAGTGTCTTTGTATGTGCAATTAAATCAATAGCTGCTAGCCAAGAACTGCTTATTGATTACAATTTGAATCATGTAGATACAAACAATGTTAGTATGGTTGTGGTACAACAAACAATTTAAACACCCTTTTATTAATTATTTTAACATCTATAGGAATTTTTGTTAGCATATAATTGAAATTATATACTTTTCATGTTTCCTTATGTAACTTTTAGTGTGTTTTTTATGCAGGGTTCTCTTAGGGGCACCTCCATCTCCGTAGATGTTTGTCGACCCGAGTCAAGGCAGCAGGTATACATCGATATTGCCAATGTAATATTAAATTTTAGGATGGACATACAGATACGTTGTTATGTATTTTCATTAGTATATTACGTTCGTTTATATAATATTATTGATTTTCCATGCAGAGTGTTGATCAGGGAAGCCAACCGGCTATTGATCAGCCTACTATAGCATCAGGGCAACAGCCAAACATGAATGTAATTCTCCATTTCAAATAATTTAAAATCGTAAGCATGTTTATCATGACGCATTATGTTTCTTTTGTTATGTATTCTTTCATTTTTATGGTTGCATTCATGATGGTAATGTTGTCTAGCTTTTTTGCAGATTGACCGGGGAAACTCCCCAACTGTTGATCAAACGACTGGAGACTCGAGGCAACCATTTAACCTAAATGTAATTCCACATTCTAAATACTTCAAAAATGTACACATATAAAACATGTAGCATAGTGTTTATTTTTGTTTTTGTTCTATTTTTGTTAGCTTATACATATTGCGTTCATTGTGATAATGTTCTCTACTTTTTTTGCAGGTGGCTAATCGAGGTAAATCCCCATTTGTTGATCAGACCACACCCTCGGCTAGACGTCAGGTAATCCTAGATGTAATCCCTAATATAATTATTTGCGCACACTATATTTTCAAAGACTAAGCAATTTTTTATATATTTCAATTGCAGACAGGGGATTCCATTTATCAAACGATGTCTCAAAACTCTTTACAAAATGAGGTCTCTCGGTTGATAAAAGATAGTGAAATTAAAGAGTTTGTAGACCCGTTGAGGGTGCTACAAAGGACAAGGGAAAAACAAAATGAGGAACTGGTTCGTCTGACATTGGCAGTTCCACTAACAGAAGGGCTCGAACAAAGGATTCAATTGTTGTTACAGCAACGTAAACAAGTGGACATAAGTTATCGAATAAAAATGAAACTTCATTTATAAAAACTTTATAATATTTGATTTTATATGTTGTTGAACTTATAATACAATGGGTTTAATTTACAACGTGCTATGGAGATTATCAGTGGTGGTTAAGGCAATGTTGGTCCCAGTGACCAAACCACTCCATGTACACCACATACTACTCCATTATTGTCCACTAAACAATCAGCAACACGCTCTGCAACACTGCCGAGGGAAGCGAAGGGTGCAGCCGATGTTGCCCCACCCACAGCAAATGCTGTAGAAGAAAGGGTGGATGCAGGGCTAGATAGAGATGTGGAAGCATTTTCTGGATCTTCTCGTGTGACTAGCACTGGTTCAATAAAGTGTACATTTTTGGTGAATGAAGAACTGGTTCCAATAAAGATAGAGAGGATTCCAGGTCATTATAGATTGTTCAATTTATTTTTTATAATTTGTGTCTAATATACCGATAATATTTTCTAATGTTGACTAATGATGGCAATAATGTTTTGCAGGAAATGATATATTTTATAAACACATGAATGATTTGGCCTTGGAGATCTTTAGGCCCACCATTCTCACAATGTGGAACAAGCAGCGAAAATCTTTAAAGGATGATTTGACTAATAGCTTGGTTAGTCTGTTCGGAAAAGATACCTTTGATACATCGAAGGTACTATAGAAGGCTGGAAAACATCTAAAGATTGTCCGAGACCAATATAGGGTTCACCTAGAAAAGAACCCTAGGTATGAGCGCCCTCTAATGATTCCATCTATGGAGTGGAAAGCCCTGGTGGAAGATGGAAAAGAGAAGGGTCTGAGAAAATCAGGAATGATACCACCAGGTGGAACAGGGAGGTATGCAATTCATTCCAAAATGTAGTGTTAAGCCTTATTATTACTAGTTTTTATATCAATTGTGGTACATAGACTAATGTATTTAAAAACTTAATTAGGTTCTAGAACACATCTAAAGCCACAAATGCAAGAATTGAAAAAATTGGCTAACACAAGCTTGGGCCTGGTGGTTACTCCAACTTGGCGGCCCGATATGTGAGTATCGCAAAACCTGAATCTGCATCCAAATATCATACAGATTATTATTTTTGTTTTGTTCTAACAAAAGGCTTTAAAATTAATGACATCATGCAAATATGAAGGCCAACCGGTTCAAAGAATTGCCCAGTGCAGATTACATGAAGCTTGGCTTTGAACATGGCTTTGACGCCGTTGTTGAACACCGGAGAAGCTTGTCTATGAATATTGCACGATCTTCTGCTGATCCATCTAATGCCCAGGTATGTGAAAACTGTATAGTTTGATGATAATTTATTAATGCTCATGCAATTTGTTCCTTATAAATAAACTAACATAAATTATTTATTCCTTTTTGTGCAGGAAAGTAACGATCTCGTTCATGTCGAGCATGAAGTACATGACCAACCAAATGAAGATCATGCTTCTCATCCTGGTAATGAATTTATTAATGTGCTGCTGTTTTTTATAGACCATTGCAGATGATGAACATTAATTCTAATTCTACACAATTCAACTACAGAGCATGTAGCTGCAGATCATAACACGGAACAGGTTGGGCCAGTACGAGATAATGTTGAACATGTTGATGTGCACATGGCAAGTAAAAACACACATTCGTAATGTTTTTTTTAATGAATTACTCGTATTTATCAAAATATAAATATATTAATGAAAGATTTTGACATTATTGCAGAAATTCATCGCCCTTTGCCTAAAGTTCAACCTTGCGAGCAGACTAGTAGGGATATCGATGATCGAATTCCTGAAGATGTGACTCTAACTAAATATTTAAAGAGAAGAAAAGTAAAAAGGAAATGACTAAACAAATTTTGAGTAATTCTTATTTATAAAAAAAAATTAATGCTTTTTTCCTCTATTTTATGAATGAATGCTTTACTGAATTGTTTACTAATATTTTTTTTTCTGCCATTGACTAAATTAATGTTTTAATGAATGGTTTTTTCAGCTGTTGAATGATTGAATGGTTTAATGAATGTTATAAAGAATGATTTACTAAAAGCATTTTTCAACTATTGAGTGAAATAATTTGCATTGTAGATGCATTGTTATTTGCATTGTGAAATAGTGAAATACATTTTTATTTGTAAGTATAGGCATTGGGTTTGGGGAGTTGAGAGTGATGTGACGGGGGGGAGGGGCCATAAGAGCTTCCACCTTCACGTGGTTGGTCATGTTTAGTAGAGAATATTAAATTATTCTCGAAACAGAGAGGATCTTAATGAATGATAAGGAAGAATACATTAAAAAACATCTATTTCTATATTTTTAATGTGTAATTTTCACTATTGCTATTTGACTCCTCCATTGGAACTTGTTACAGATAGCGTTGAGAAACATTTCCATAGTTAAGAGCCAAGAAATTGAGTTTTGATTAGATCGATGGCCTTATATACATAGTATTTTTGGTTATCCATGTTTTATCAGGTGATATATTCTTACTAATTATAATTTTTTGCTTACATAATTTATGTTAGATCATTATATTTTAAATTCCTTGACTAGATTAAGCAATTGAGTGTCATTTAATGTTGCTTGAGAATTTTAAAGAACTCAGTTACTGTTGCTTGAGGATTTTAAAGAACTCAGTTACTTGAATTGAATTAGTAAATGATAGATGTTATATAACATGTTTATATAAATGGTTGGGCATGATAGCTTCGGAGATAAATTGTTTGAATACTTGGTCAATTGTAGCAGGATGCATTTATTTTAGCAACACACTCATGTCTTCATTTTATGTTTTCAAGATGATTTTGAACAAATAATGGCTTGTTTCTACATCATAATTCCACATTCAATGTTTTCAAGATGCTTTTGAATAAAGAGTGGCTTGTCTCTACATCATAAGTCCACATTCAATAGCCTTTGCAGTAAGAGTTTTTATATACCGAAAAACTAACATTCATTCTTTACTTGTTTATGGATTTTGCAATCCTGCAAATGCAAGATGTGGACAATGGTACACTGTTAAAATGAACTCTTCAAAGGTTACCTTGGAAAATAGGGCAGATCTTCTTCAACGAGATGAAGTTTGTGTGTGTGCTTTTGATATAGAGACAACCAAGCTTCCTTTGAAGTTCCCTAATGCTGAATATGACATGATAATGATGATTTCACACATGGTGGATGGGCAAGGCTATCTTATTAAAAATAGAGAGGTAAAAAAACTTGGCATTGTTTTATGCCCGTTGGTCAGCCTATCCTTTGTTTTGGGATTTCTTTCATCTATGTTTTGGGATTTTTATTGTTTGCAGATTGATGTTCCATTGATTGTTATGAACATCGTTGCTCTTCTTTAGTTTTCCAATTCCTTTTCGTTTGTTTCCTGAGTGTGTAGGGGTGGGGCATTAAAGACTTGGAGTACACTCCAAAACCAGAATTTGAAGGAAATTTCAAAGTAGCAAATGTGCCAAATGAGGTAAATCTGACATTTACTGTTTACCCTAAGACTATAATTCTGAAAACAAGTATTGATCCCCTGGAAGTTTGCTATGTTTTCTAGACAGAGCTTCTTAGGCGGTGGTTCAATCACATGCAAGAATTGAAGCCTGGGATTTATGTCACGTAAAATGGAGATTTCTTTGATTGACCTTTCGTCAAACAATAGGCTAAGAACCATGGAATGAAAATGAGTGATGTATGTTTATTTTCTTATCTAATATACTTGCATCTTATGCTTGCTGACTGTTGCTGGATTTTCGCTCAATTCTATGTTTAATTGGAAAATGAGTTTATTATTTAGTGTATTACAATGAATGTATTGATCCACAGAGTGGACATCTCAGGGCCCCAATGTATACTGTGTTCTTGAATCGTTTAGAATTTTTTCTCTACCTCTTAAAATTCCTGCATTGTTTTGCAACCAAGGATAGGTTTTTAACCATCATTATAAATTTTGACCCCTCTATTATCTAGCCACTTCATTTAGCAAGAACAATCTGTGCTTACCTTGGTTGTTTGGAATTTGCAAGAGTGAAGTTAAATATCTACTGTACATTATTAATAATGCTTTAAGGTAACATACTATGTTGTTTCTTTGTATCTTTGCTATATGAAGTGGTTATGTATTTGTAGGATTCAATCTTATTCTATATCCCTTCCTTGAGCAGAGCTAGACTATTCTAAAAGTATTGAATGCCTCTTGGTCAACAAGTTTATTTCTGTTATTTTTTTATCTTATAAGTTGTTTCCTTTGGTCCCCTCTGTTTAGAGACTCTATAGGTTTAGTGTCCTCCATCATCACTTATTAAGATTGGGGATGTAAAGCACTCTTTGCATGAGAGCTCTTTCTTATACAGGGAGAAACTTATGCAGATACTTCTACAATTAGCACAATGCATATGAAGGATAAACACAATTCTTTAGACCCATTTCATCTTAATCATGTTATAAAAATCCACCCTTTAGAACTTTAGTCTCCTCAAAATGGAGGTCAGGGACATAGACAGTGTATGGGGACTGCTTCATTCCACTTTCCAACTAATAGTCTCACCCAGAGAAGCACTACATTGTGTTCAACTAGGAAAAATTGATTGCAAGCAACCTTTCTCCGACTCTCTCGAAAGCCAAGTCACATAGGCCATTTCTAAGTGGGTAAGTTGGAACATGCGGGCATGGGATTACATGACCTTTGTACATGTGGTTCACACTACCTGAGTTACTTAGAGAAGTGTGTAGGTAGAAGTTGTGTTGTAATCACCTACCCTTAGCACATGTAATGTCTCTAGTTAAGGAACATTCTCTTAAAGTGTTCATGGATTGGTTAGATTGGACTTTATCTTGTTAAGTGGTCCACTTGTAGACCTAGTACAGGGTTTGCTTGTAATTACTCTCTTCCTTATTCTATAAATAGAAATGAGGGTGCTTCTCTTGAGGATATTGGGTTTTCTATTTTGCGAAAAGTAAAGTTAAGAGTAAAGTAGTTGTGATAACTATATGTGCAAGGATGAAATATATACTTGACATAGAATCCTCTAGTTTGCTACCAGGCTTCCTTCAGTGGTCAGATTCTAAGCTGGAACCATGTGGGCGTAAGTGAAATCTTTGGATTTTTTTTTTAAATCCATCAACAGATGTCTCTTTTTCGACGTTCTTCCAACACTCCGGTAAACCCATCCGGCGGTTGTGCCATGACTCCGACGCTTCTGCTCGTCGGACGACCGACGGTTAAAGTGTCGGACAACGTCAGAAGGCCGACTCTACTAGTGTCGGATTGCGTTAGATTTCCGACACTGTCTGGATTAAAAACCGGCGGCACCGCCATTTCTCCGACACTTCTATCCGTCGGAAGGACGACGCTGCAAGGGTCGGCAAACGTCGGATTTCTGATGGTTTATGCAATTTTGGTAGGCACTTCGAAAGGACAAACGGTCGAATATACGACACAATCGTCTGTCGGATATTCAACCCACATAAGTAGACTATTGAAGATCCGACGTTACGCCACTGACGCCAAAAAAAAGTGTATGTGTCGAAAATGAGGCAGAGAATTGTCGAATTTCAGACATGCAAGGTGTCGGATTTTGGGTTGAAATTATGTTGTGAATGTGTGAACATAATGTGAATTATGTATGCTTATATATAATTATATACTTTAGTGTATACATTGTTATTGCGGTAAGTAGTAAAGGAGATGGTTTCTTGTATATAACAAAACAATGACCATGAGTGCCATAAGTTAGACTTTATGGTATTTATGTCAGTCATATTTAATAACTTAGATTTGCTTATGTTAACTATGAATTGTTCAATATTAAAGTAGGTCTAATAATTAGATTTTCAATTAAAAATATATAACTATTGAAAATACATGAGATGTACTTTGGGAGTGTAAGGTCTCCATTTTTTATAGTATTGAGCCATTTTTTAACAATAGAGTCCCCATTTACTTTTTGTGTAGGAATGATTGTACCTATAATAACATAATTTGGTATACTTGATTATTTAATAAAAGAAATTATACCATGTAACCCAAGCCCAAGGATCTATGGATGGTTATGTAGGTATGTTACAAATGTGAGCATTCAAGAGGAACCTACATGTTGATCTCTTAACTAGTAGTGATGTTCATGCATCCCTTTTAGATCCATGGTCCATTAAACTCGCATTTCATGTGGACATCAGAGCTCGATGTTTTTAATGTTTTGTTTCATACCAAAATACTGACGAACAAGGCCTTTAGGTGTGCAAGACAACCAACAAAGAGGATATTTGTATCAAAATACTGACGAACAAGGCCTTTAGGTGTGCAAGACAACCAACAAAGGGGATATTTGTATCAAAATACTGACGAACAAGGCCTTTAGGTGTGCAAGACATAACCTACAAAGGGGATATTTGTAGAAATTCAAACACTTTTTACAAAGTGAAAATTAAAAACAAGAGAAACACATAACTAACAAAGTGGATATTTCAAAAAAAGATTTGCCTCTTTGTTTTCTTTAAATATAACATTATTGATCAACCTGTTTCCTTTTACGTTTGTCTTCGCATGTCATTGCATATATGTTTAGTTCAAATGCTCACATATGGCAACAATGGGTGATGAAAGTGGAGCATTGTCGTTAGTGTTCCTTGTTTCAAATTATGGATTTAATAGCCACACTTCATATGGGTTTCTTAATACTTTAATACTACAAAGTTTGTGAGTTATTCAATTTAGCATTTGTGGCTCTTCATTGATAAGAGGAATGATTTTGCGAGTTATTCCATTCAATATTTCTGGTTTCCTCTTGATAAGAGGAATGGTTTTCATGATGTCCATTTACAATATATTTTATTAGAAATTTAACTATTTAAAAATCAAATGTATTTATCTAAATGTCATGTATATGCTTATGAAAAAAAAACTCAAAAAATCATTTATATGTTTCAATATATTTTATAAACACTCACTCTTAATTCTTTTTCACAAATCTATATCAATTATAATTTCTAAAAATATATATACACTAATATGTACAATAAAATTCATAAATAATTTAAATCCTTGAATCTATAAAGCTGGACTCTCCTTCTATTTAAAATGCATTCTAAACTAATTTAAATCCTTGAATCTATAAAGCCGGACTCTCCTTCTATTTAAAATGCATTCTAAAATAATTTAAATCCTTGAATCTATAAAGCTGGACTCCCCTTCTATTCAAAATGCAGCTTCTGCCACTTGTTAGAGAATTATAGTAAGAACTCGTCATCAAGATGGTGTCTCAATTTCAAATAAGATAATTCTAATTACATAAATTATTCTAATTACATTATATTTATGGTTTTTTAACAATAATACTATGAAAACTTGCCTTCAATTACTTTGACATTCTAATTTTCCAGTGGGGTATGTTAGTATTATTTATATATTTAAATATAATAAGATATTCTCATTTTTCAGTGAGGTGTGTTTTTTTAAAGTTTAGAATCTATTCTATTGAAAAGAAATAGCGTTACACATAAAAGTACACAAAACATCGTATCCGACTTGTAGATAGACAAAAAAAGAGAAAGAGGACCAATTTGCCCATAGGGGAAAGGCAGACTGGAGTAGTCAAGGTGATCCTCCCTTTTAAAGGGAAACAAATCCATACAGTAAGGAGTTTAATATTTTTACAAAAAAACTTCAAGTTGAGCTTGAGAAACCTAACCATGGGAGTCCATTGTCCCATGAGAATTCTCAAAAAGAAGAGAAGCTAAAACATGAAACCTGGTCTAGAATTTGGTGAAGGGTTCCTTGATTATGGGAGTACCAAAACCGAAACCTAGCTGCGCATCCTTTCCATTGGCGTCATGTGCATCGTCGTTGGAGCTGTCCTCATTGCTAGAGTTTGTGCTACTGCTCATGCCATCCTTGGTGTTGGAGTTGACGCGTTTGACTAGCAGGGGCTTGGTCTTCCTAGGGATAGTGGCACTAGGGGGGGTTTGCCTGCAAAGGTGGTGAAATGACTCTAAGGTGGGCGAGGCGGGGGGTAATGTTCATGGGAATCGGTGCAGAGGAAGAGATAGGAATGGAAGGGGCATAGGAGGGGGTGGGGATGGAAGGAGCACGAGGAAAGGAAGGACCGGGGACAACAGAACCGGTGGGGTTAGGATCTAAGGCGGGAGCAACAACATGGAGGTTGACACAGTGGAGGATTAGGCGAATTAGCAGGTTCTTGATCAGCCAGCAATCCCTACGTCATTCAGTGGTGCGATTAGATGCTGAGAGAGAGTTCATGAGCTCGTCTTCCCAATCATCAATCATGGTGCGCAGGGGAGCAGGAACATCGATGTCGAAGCCATCAGAGCTGGCCTGAGCATTGAAGGGCGTGGCTCTTGGACTGTTAGTGTCCCTATGGGCACGACCCCTCCTGGGTGTACCTCGTTGCTGGGGCAGCATGATGTAGACAGAGTCCAATAAGGTATGTTAGTATTATATATATATTTAAATATAATCTTTAGCTATTTTTATGTGTTTTTCTAGTTACATGCTAACCTTCTTTTCTATAATAATTCCATATGATTTGACCACAAAAAAACTAAACATATTGATCCTATTATTTTTTAATGTAGATAAATAAAAAAATTAGTATAAATATTTTTTCAAATATCACTTATATATTTAAATTTATTAAAACATAAAGTATTAACTTATAAATTTCAAAAATTAAAATGTTTTAATTAAATTGCGTATTTTTTACAATATTATTACTATATTTAAATATAATGATGAGAATGGAAATACCAAAGTTTTATAGATTTGACAATTTATGAGGTTTATAAAATACTTTTATTTTGATTGGTGGTTCGTTATTCTCAAGGGGTGGGAGAAATGCCAACACTTGTTATTTCGAAGAATTAATATTGGTCAAAATTACAACATCCAATCAATAATTACATAGACAATCCCCAAGAAACAAGCGTCACAAAGTGAGATTTGAACCCGGGTGGGGAGGATAACAACATTCCTCCCAAACACCCAATCTACATTCAATTAACAAGATTTATAAATGTTTAACATATGAAACAAGATCAACTATTATTTTACTTTATTAAATGTAAGTATGTGAAAAGAAAATATTTTTACATTTTATCATAATTTTATAGAAACCAACATAGATCCAAATCCTAGGTTCTATCAAGCACGGACATGGATCAAATCTCTAGAGATGCAAACCTCTTATTAAGTATTGCACTCAAGGAGCTATTGATTTAATTCAAACCAAAAGACACATCTTTTTATTTAAGGTCGACATATAATATTTTATTATTAATATTTAATATTATTTATGGTCGACATATAATATTTCTATTATTAATATTTAATATTATTTATGGCTGACATAATATTTTTTATTTTATTAGGAACAGACATTATAACATCTCCCCCATATATGGTTTTAAAACAATGTGCAAGGCCCTCCTAAAACCAAGGGTTGTTTAGGAGGCCTTGCACATGGTCTTAAAACCATTTGCAAGGCCCTCCTAAACTATGTACAATAAAACCATGGGTTGTTTAGAAGGCCTTGCACATGGTTTTAAAATCATTTGCAAGGCCCTAGTAAATTATGTACAATAAAACCTTGGGTTGTTTAGGACAAGGCCAACAATTTTTTTTGCCGATAATTTAATTTTAATTTTAATTTTATTTTGTTAGGTAGGAACATTACCATATTGTGTTGTTTTTCTCATCAACATTTTTTTGGTTAGTAATAAATTTTTATTTTTTATTGTTTTGTTACGTAGGAAAGTTACAACCTCTCCCTCATATTAAGTTGTTTTTGTGGCCGACATTTATTTTGGCGAATAATTAAAATTTTATTTTTTATTATTTAGTTAGTAACAAACATTACAAGATCTTCCACATAACATAACATTACAAGATCTCCCTCATATTGAGCTGTAAAGCGCCTCTGGGCACAATAATTAAATTATAATTTTTTTTATTTTCTTGATTGGAAAAATAATTTTAATTTAATTAAGATTTGTAATATTTATTTTTTAATTGCTAGAAATAGTAAACTTCTTAATTTTTATAAACAATAATATTTGTAATGTCACCACTTTTACTCCAGTGTCAAAATATTTGTAAAGTCACTTCTCATGAAGTGACTACTTATGAGCATGCAAGTTGAGTTGACATCCATTATTATAAAGTAACGTCATATCTCGTTGGATTTTCCAAGTGAAGGATTTGGAAACATAAGGTCAGAAATAAGCTTAGCTAAATTTGGGTGAGCAATATTCAACCTGTTGTAATTTATTTAACGCCGTGGCAGCAGGCTGATGCCTGTTGGATGCACAATATTTTCAAATTATTCATTTTTCAGGAAGTCACCACTTTTACTACAATGTCAAAAGATTTGAAAAAATAATAATTTGTATTAAACTAGTAGTAGTGTGATGTTGCCCCGCCCGAGTTTGAGTGAGTGGAAGGTTCACACTTTCTTGAAAGACAAGAAAATGAATTGAGCATAAGGTAGATGGCAGATCAGGTGACGGATTTGAGACAACTTGCCCCCACTCCCAACTAAACAATTATTGAGTTGACATCTATTAATATAAAGTAACGTCATATCTGGTTGGATTTTCCAAGTGAAGGATTTCGAAACATAAGGTCGGAACTAAGCTTATCTAAACTTGGGTGAGCAATATTTAACCTGTTGGGTGAGCAATATTTAACCTGTTGTAATTTATTTAACGCCGTGGCAGCAGGCTTGATGCCTGTTGGATGCCAAGCTGCTTTAATCTAGCAGATTTGAGAGATCCACATCTATTTTTAGGCATTTTAACCATACACTATGCTTTAGTCATTGTCGGTGTTTTCGATGTGGGTTTGTGTACTCATATTCATGCTTATCAACTGTATTCTACTCTGAGATCTGGTTGAGGACATGCACGTTATGTACTTATAGATTTGGGAAGGATCAAATTGTATGAGTTTTATGCAGTTTATCTATCTACATTTGTGATCTTAAATTTGTGATCTTAAATCAAAGATCCACAGTACATCTTTCTGTGTGGTTGGGTTATTAAAAGGATTTTAATAAATAACATTATGCCTAGATTGATTTGGGATAGGCTGTATGTTTGATAAAAAAAGTCACCTTGATCCTCGAAGAGTGCCTCATGTTATAAACTTACCTTAGTGGATCCGTCACCCAGCTCAGGGGTGGGGTGGCTCTAGGTGGAAGAACCTACACCAAGTAGACTCAATGGTTGGGAGGAAAGTTGTAGTCATGCTTTCAGTCGCTTAAGCCTTGTAGATTAGAGTTGGAACCTGTAATGACTAACTCTTGAGGATGGATAATAATTTATCGGGTTTCCAAGCTTATTATGTAGCTTATGTTGTTAAAGATAGTAATTGCTTTATAGCACATCGGTTATAAGCTTATTATGTAGCTTATGTTGTTAAAGGTAGTAATTGCTTTATAAGTACATCGGTTATACGTTTATTATGTAGCTTACGATGTTAAAGATAGTAATTGTTTTATAGTACATCGTTTATAATGAATTAACAAGGTTGACAAGGTTGTCTGTAGGGAGTCTATTCCAATGGTGGAAAAGAATTAGATCAATTCTTGGAAGACAGCATAGTGAAACCTTTTTTACACATGTACATGTTTTTATAAGTTAAGATTTCTTTCATCATCACAAATATTATAGTTATCTAACCTTGTTGTTCTCTCAGCAGCCGACTATGGAGACCCATACTGCATCTCCCACAATCGTGCTTAGGAGGGACCATTACATGTGATGGATCGTCTTGTGACTAATGTATTTGCATATGAGTATAATATTAAGGGTTAGAAGTTACCTATTTTACTAAAGAAACCTTTTAATGCATCGGCATGGCTTAAGTTGATGAAAGGTTGATTAATGTCTCAAATATGCATACATGAATACTCATATATGGAAAGTGTAAGAATAAATGTGTGAACATAATGTGAATTATGTATGCTTATATATAATTATATACTTTAGTGTATACATTGTTATTGTGGTTAGTAGTAAAGGAGATGGTTTCTTGTATATAACAAAACAATGACCATGAATGCTATAAATTAGACTTTATGGTATTTATGTCAGTCATATTTAATAACTTAGATTTGCTTATGTTAACTATGAATTGTTCAATATTAAAGTAGGTCTAATAATTAGATTTTCAATTAAAAATATATAACTATTGAAAATACATGAGATGTACTTTGGGAGTGTAAGGTCTCCATTTTTTATAGTATTGAGCCACTATTTTTTAACAATAGAGTCCCCATTTACTTTTTGTGTAGGAATGATTGTATCTATAATAACATAATTTGGTATACTTGATTATTTAATAAAAGAAATTATACCATGTAACCCAAGCCCAAGGATCTATGGATGGTTATGTAGGTATGTTACAAATGTGAGCATTCAAGATGAACCTACATGTTGATCTCTTAACTAGTAGTGATGTTCATGCATCCCTTTTAGATCCATGGTCCATTAAACTCGCATTTCATGTGGACATCAAAGCTCGATGTTTTTAATGTTTTGTTTCATACCAAAATACTGACGAACAAGGCCTTTAGGTGTGCAAGACATAACCTACAAAGGGGATATTTGTAGAAATTCAAACACTTTTTACAAAGTGAAAATTAAAAACAAGAGAAACACATAACTAACAAAGTGGATATTTCAAAAAAAGATTTGCCTCTTAGTCTTCTTTAAATATAACATTATTGATCAACATGTTTCCTTTTACGTTTGTCTTCTCATGTCATTGCATATATGTTTAGTTCAAATGCTCACATATGGCAACAATGGGTGATGAAAGTGGAGCATTGTCGTTAGTGTTCCTTGTTTCAAATTATGGATTTAATAGCCACACTTCATATGAGTTTCTTAATACTTTAATAACACAAAGTTTGTGAGTTATTCAATTTAGCATTTGTGGCTCTTCAATTGTAAGAGGAATGATTTTGCGAGTTATTCCATTTAATATTTCTGGTTTTTCATTGATAAGAGGAATGGTTTTCATGATGTCCATTTACAATATATTTTATTAAAATTTAAATATTTAAAAATCAAATGTATTTATCTGAATGTCATGTATATTCTTATGAAAAAAAAACTCAAAAAATCATTTATATGTTTCAATATCTTTTATAAACACTCACTCTTAATTCTTTTTCACAAATCTATATCAATTATAATTTCTAAAAATATATATACACTAATATGTACAATAAAATTCATAAATAATTTAAATCCTTGAATCTATAAAGCTGGACTCTCCTTCTATTCAAAATGCAGCTTCTGCCACTTGTTAGAGAATTATAGTAAGAACTCGTCATCAAGATGGTGTCTCAATTTCAAATAAGATAATTCTAATTACATAAATTATTCTAATTACATTATATTTATGGTTTTTTAACAATAACACTATGAAAGCTTGCCTTCAATTACTTTGACATTCTAATTTTCTAGTGGGGTATGTTAGTATTATTTATATATTTAAATATAATAAGATATTCTCATTTTTCAGTGAGGTGTGTTTTTTTAAGTTTAGAATCTATTCTATTGAAAAGAAATAGTGTTACACATAAAAGTACACAAAAAAAGAGAAAGAGGACCAATCTGCCCATAGAGGGAAGGCAGACTGGAGCAGTCAAGGTGATCCTCCCTTTTAAAGGGAAACAAATCCATACAGTAAGGAGTTTAATATTTTTACAAAAAAACTTCAAGCTGAGCTTGAGAAACCTAGCCATGGGAGTCCATTGTCCCATGAGAATTCTCAAAAAGAAGAGAAGCTAAAACATGAAACTTGGTCTAGAATTTGGTGAAGGGTTCCTTGATTATGGGAGTACCAAAACCGAAACCCAACTGTGCATCCTTTCCATTGGCGTCATGTGCATCGTCGTTGGAGTTGTCCTCATTGCTAGAGTTTGTGCTACTGCTTGTGCCATCCTTGGTGTTGGAGCCGGCGTGCTTGACTAGCAGGGGCTTGGTCTTCCTAGGGATAGTGGCATTGGGGGGAGTTTTCCTGCAGAGGTGGTGAAACGACTCTAAGGTGGGGGAGGCAAGGGGTAACGTTCATGGGAATCGATGCAGAGGAAGAGATAGGAATGGAAGGGGCAGAAGAGGGGGTGGGGACGAAAGGAGCACGAGGAAAGGAAGGACCGGGGAAAACAAAACCGGTGGGGTTAGGATCTGAGGTGGGAGCAGCAACATGGAGGTTGACAGAGCAGAGGATTAGGTGAATTAGCAGGTTCTTGATCACCCAGCAATCCCTACGTCGTTTAGTGGTGTGATTAGATACTAAGAGAGAGAGAGTTCATGAGCTCGTCTTCCCAATCATCAATCATGGCACGCAGGGGAGCAGGAACTTCGATGTCGAACCCATCAGAGCTGGCCTGAGCGTTGAAGGGCGTGGCTCTTGGACTGTTAGCGCCCCTATGGGCACGACCCCTCCTGGGTGTACCTCGTTGCTGGGGTGGCATGATGCAGATAGAGTCCAGTGAGTAATGTTAGTATTATATATATATATATATATATATATATATATATATATATATATAATTAGAGTTCTAGTGAGGTAT